>JAOUZG010015602.1:6175555-6197366 GCA_026289955.1 Argiope argentata | reverse complement strand
TACAATTATTCTATCTGTCAAACAAAGTTTTGGAGCTTCACCAGTTTTGAGATGAAATAACAGGTATGATGTCGTAGTTCTTCGCCAGCCTTTTAAAAACGCCTCTGCTGTCAAAGAAGCATACGTAATAATAAGGCAATACTGCTAAAAACAAGTCAACCTTTTAAAAGCGCATCTGCTGTCACAGCAGCATGCATAATAATAAGGCAATAGTGGTAAAAGCAAGTAAAAATAATTTTTGCCCGCAAATTTCGGAGACATCAAAACCTTCTAACCAAAACAACATCATACAGGGGTTGTTGCTATACATTCGAATACCTTACTTCTTTTTAGAAAGAAAGCATAATCATGTTCTCAGATGATATTAAAATGAGAAATTCTTTAAAAAATATACGAAGAATTCAAAATCACTCTAAAGAGATTCTGAAAATTATAAGAACATTTAAACGTACAATCGAAAACATTGTTTACTAAACAGTCACAAAAAACTCGTATGATATCTGTCTCAAAATGAAGTTTATGTTTTGTATTATCTGATTGCTAATGTGACTTATTTTATTTGAATCCCAGATTCTCCATATTGAAGTACTTATTATTAACCAAAAGCAAGACGCTAACAACAATTTTTAATAATAGACATCTTTCTTGTATAAAGAATATTACAACAATGTTGCCACTTTCTCTAAACTAAAAAAATAAAAAAATAAATTGTAACAACGTTGCCATTCACTTAATATTTTGAATTACAAACGTAAATATAACAATATTGAAGATAACGAATTATATTTTGAATGATACTAATGTTTTAACCAACAAATTAATTTTCTATTTTAAATAATTTTTAAAAAAAATAATTTGGCTGTATTTATTAGCAGTTTAGTTCGCACGAAATAAAAATAAAATTTAACCTCCACGAGAACGTTACGTGGGAAAAAATTAGCTTTTATCAACTAGTTGTCACCACATAGACAAAAGATCAAAAGCTTAACAGGATAATTTAAATATTCTTGCAAAGGAAATAAATATGAATTAACAAAATATAACAACATGGAATATTTGATACATATATTTGGCTAATATATTAGTTTATAAAAATTATCATATGGGATATACAAATGAAATATTTTTCAATCAGATGAATTTTTATTCAGCCACAATGAATATTTATAAGAATGAATAATTATGATTTAATTCAATATAATGCATATTTAAAAAATAATATTTAATTCTTATTTTTTATTGCTGGCCTTGAACGTTAGTTTTTTTAATAAAAAAATTAAATACTAAGCAAGAAATATTAATGCCATCGTTGAGCATAAATGCTTTCTTACGATGCTGAATATATTCGTTGTTTTAGAGCACTGAATAATCCTAGGATTATAGCTTTTTGTACATTATTCGTCCTACTCATTTGAAATTAGGATGCAGATATTACTCTAAAACAAAAAAAGAATTTAGAAATTTAGCTAAAACAACTTCTCCTTATTTGGAATTTTTCACATGATCCTTTACGACAAAATTATTCAGTTAATAATTTATAAATGAAAGGACATTTTTCTTAATGACTCTTATTACATAAAGAATTCTGATTAACCGTCGAAAAAATATCTGAAAACAACGCAAAATGAAAATTCATATAACAAGCATTTACACCTTTCCATTGACTTTTCAAATTAGTCTTTGCTTGACTTCGTCGTAAAAATATGAAGGGAAAAAAAGAAGGAAACCTTTCAAAAATGATAAGATGATAACAACAATTTTTTTTCTAGTATGAGATCATTTAAAAGCCCCAGAAAACTCAAATAACATGACAAAAAGTGGAATCATATTTGCGAAAATGAAATAAGAATTTCGGGCAATTTTATTTGCAAGACGAGGGACAGTTATCGAATTTATCTAACTTTCAGTTCCTCATTCCAGTTCTTATCACTATAGTAAATTCCTGTGGAGCAGATCTTTTCTTCTTCTTTTTTGTCAATTAATTTAGTAACGTGTCCGAATGCAGAAAAAGAAAAAAGAAAAGAAAAGAAAAACGTTTTGATACCGTATGCAGTGAACTTATGTATGTTCGTCGTGTCCCATGGATTTCTATATCACAGTACATTTTTTAAAGCTGTCATTTCAGATTCAAAAGATAATGCTGTTTAAATGAGTAGGGGATTTTTTAAATTTATTTTGGCACTAGAAAATTAACATTGTAAAATAACTTTGAAATATAGATTCACTTTGAAAATTCTATTTGGAAAAGAGTAAATACAATGATAGATTAATATTTTATTTCTAGGGTTTCTATCCTTTTCCTCCACTTATTTACAAATTATATTTCTCCCTTGTTTGCAGTGAATACTTAAAAAATTGATAGAAACTGAAAGGATTAAATTTTGCATCTTAAAAAAAATTAATTCCTTTCACAAGTGTAAATAGTAATGCCCCAAATAGCACATAAATATTGTACAATATTGATCAATATTCGCAATATTGTTCAATATTGTGGAATATTGTTTATTATCATATAATATCGCACAGTATTGTACAATATTATGAGTGCTACCTGGGACGGTGATATTGCTATAAAATTTAAATAATAATATAATAAAAATAATTTCACAAACGAATTTTCGATTTTTTCTCGATTTAACAGATATACATTTGAAAAATTATGTACTTTGATTTTGGAAAGTTTTGCTATCATTTCATACGGTGGTAGATTTCTATCTGATTTTAGGCGTTAAAAATGTGGATTTCCGTAGAAAAAATTCACAGTTTTTGAGAATCAAATACGTATGTTGCTTTAAAGATTTAAAATCTCGAAATACTAATTCAGTTTCGATAAAAATAATAAAACAAAATATTATATTATGAATAAATAACATATATATAAATAAATGTAACATATAAATCTTAAAAAGAATCTACTATGAAAGATACTTGATGAGGGTTATACCAATAACTTAAGCTATTAAACATGTTGTTGTTTCTTATGGCTCTTGCCATGGACCAGCTCGCTGAGGTAGTCAGCGATTTAAGCCTAATCAGCGTCTCTTGTTTTGTAGTGGCGTCAACTAGGGCCAAGAGTACGACTTTTGCTACTCTCTCATCACATTCGCTTGCACAGCCCTTGTTAACAGGGGGGTATATTCAAACACCTTACAGATAGAACACAGAGAAACTGTCATGCCCGAACCCTAGACGTGCCGATCACGGGGAAGATGTGCTACCCTTATGTCAAGACGCCGGCGCTTTGTACTTATATACATCTATTCAAGCTTGTAGATGCAATGAATATAAGTTTAAAGATTTTAAATGCATTATATGAAAACGTTTTTATTATAAAATAGCAATTTTTTTTCTCTAAAACATTTTATTCGCTTTCTGGTTTTTCTTGGTTGCGCTATTACTTTTTCAACAACATGAGAGTTCTTTTGGAGATGGATCTTGTAATTTCTAACCATTGTTGTTAGATACCAACGTTCATTTTCTCCTTTAAAATCCCCTTCATCCTAAAATAGAATCTGCCGTTATGTAAGCTGAGGCTACGCCAGCTGCTAGACGTTTGCATCACATGTACTCCATATGGTTGAATATCCTTCCAATGCTGTTAATAATTTTCCTTCATGTTCAGGCTCAATCAATTAATGTAATGTCTTTGAGTGCGTGTTGCTATATAAATAAATGCTTTTGGCATTTTGCAATCGATGGTGCAATTAATGCTTTTGGTGTTTTCGTAAATCTGCAACAATTGTCCAACGGCCACATTACCATACCACATTAATGGGCGAGTGTTTGCTATCAATGCCAGATTTCACATAACCAGATCCCCTCTTTATATTAAATCTATACTACTATTATAAATGTGACATTTTGGATGGCTGGCTGATGGGGTTCAATCACGCCAGAACGGCTGAATGAAATTGGATGAAGTTTAGCACAGAGATAGATTATAGTCTACAGAAGAACACAGGCTAATTTTTATTCCGGTTAAATGAGTGGTTAATTTTTTATTAATTAAAAACTAACTTTTTCACCAAAAAAATTTTAAAACATCTGTTTGAGCTTTTTGAATCGTTTGTTTTCATTTTCTATTTCCGATATTCTTTTATCTATACTACTATTATATATGTGAAAGTTTGGATGGATGGATGGATGATGGGGTTCAATCACGCCAGAACGGCTGAAGGAAATTGGATGAAGTTTAGCTCAGAGATAGATTATAGTCTACAGAAGAAGACGGGCTAATTTTTATTCCGGTCAAATGAGTGGTTAATTTTTTATTAATTAAAATCTTAATCCCCTCCAAATAAAAAAAATATCTGAAAACAGCTGCCTGAGCTTTTTGAATCGTTTGTTTTCATTTTTCTATTCCCGGTATTCTTTTAATATTATCTTATCTAATGGAATTCTTTGTGATTTATAATAGGATTCCCCGACAAAAAGCCTTTTTCATCAGAAAATTAAAAAAAAATGTAATCGTTTGTTTTTATTTTTCTGTTTTCTTTTTTCATTTTAATATTATCTTACTATTCTAAAGGAAAATTTATTAATTTTTTTTCTTAGGCTGCTCTTGTGTTAATATAATTCGTTATTTCCTGTTCATTTGTCTGGAATTTTTTTCTTGTTGTACATATTCCTTTTGCCTATTTTCCTCATTTTCGATTAAATTTTAAAAAGTACCTTTATAGTTTCAAGTACATAGCTTTTAAGTAGTTTTTTCCCCACGATTATGATGTTAGACGTAACATGTTTTCGACCGATTATTTCAAACGATTTTGTTTATTTTCGTAATGTATGATAAATTAAAAATTAAACATTGTTAATTAATAAATCTTTTGATTCTCGCAGAAGTGCTTTTATAAAAATAAAATAGATTAATTGAAATTAAAATTTTCTAATCTGCATTGCGATACCCCAGCTGGTGCTTAAAATTCACGTCTTTGCGTTGCTCCAATTGACGTTGAAAATTTATGCATGCATACAGTTTTGATAGCATTTTACATTGCGATTAGACTGTCAGTTCTCACATATATACATCAAAATTTCCACACGTATGAAGTCGTGGGTAAGAGCTAGTCCCCAATAAAACTGCTTTCCAACCCTCAAGCCCTTTGGCAGATAATTGGTGTTTCAACACTAGGCAGTGCTGTCCGTCATTTCTGCTTTGAATTACTTACTAACAAAGCCTGTCTCTTGCCATCTTACGAAGAAGATCACTTTAAAATACTGATCTTCAGGTCGTATTCCAATCTTGTCATCTACTGGGGATAAATTTCTGTCAGTATTAGGCAACCAGTCAAACAAATTCACTAAGTAGTGTAATTCATTTTCATTTTGTGAATTCAACATGAAGTATTAGTTGAAAAGTGATTTGAAATGTTTCATATTGATTCTTCTTCGAAAACGATTTAAGGTTAAGAAACTTTACAGCAACCATAGAAGTTTCTGCTTATTAAACAACAAATAATCTGAATTATTTAGTGTATTCCAGGAATGAACTACACATTATTATTTTTATCAGTAGCATCTACTGAAAATGCTCGAGTATTTGAAGGAGGCGTACAGACACTTCAACATTTCTGACGTCAGTGAGAAGTCAATGTCTCCCTTTCGTATCTCTACAAACAAACTTTACATAATCTTCACTAAATCCTTAAAAAGAAAAACCAAAACTTACGAGTTTGCTGATAGGAAATAGAAGCAACTTATCACTGTAAACAGGACACATTTTTACACAGATAAAAAGAGGATTAGTTATGGTTTAAATGTCTGGATCTTGAAAAGATTTATTTATTACATTTCTGTAAATCAAATATGTTTAGAGAAATTTACTAGTAGTTTATTTTAACAGAAGCTGTTTTTTAGGATAATCAATGAAGATTTTTTAATAATAAGAGACATCTGAAGATCTCAAGATGTCTGTCTGCCACGTAAGTGATTTGGAGTTAAGTGTTCCTCAATAACTTTTTAATTTCTTTGTTGACAATGTTTTTTGCCATTAAAGGACAATTTTAATGCTGATTACAAAATTAAACGTTTCATTAATAAAGAGCACAAAATTAAAGATTCAACAACAGTTTTTAGAAGCATAATTATGCATGGATTCCATAAATGAAACGATTTGTATGAAAATTATCATATTAAAAATCACCACCAGCATTTCTTGAAAAAATTGAGCTCATCACATTTTTTCTTTAGAAGCAACATAGTGCACACGATATTTATGATAATCTCAAATAATATTATATAATAATTTAGTAATACTGTTGGATATCTTATTTTAATTGGAAAAGGAACAGATATTGAAAAATAAACTATTGGCCGTGTTTGAATATTCTATTTCACGTTGTTCGAAAAATAAATAGAGATTATCATTCCATATCAACATAATTTCGATATCAATTGATTCAATGAGATATAAAATAAATCGTTAAAATAACTACAAAATTATTCTCAAGAAATTTATTATATAATGGTTCTTGAATAATGATATGCTTTTAAAGAATTTGTTGCGATATTTTTCTTTGTTTTTGCAAGAGAAATATGCTATCATCGGTATATAAACCTCATTAAAATCGTTAGCATGAAAACAAATGATAGAAACAGATGGTGTCAAATAAAAACTGCATGTTTATCAAAGAGAAATTCGAGTCCCCCATTTCCCCCATCATAGCATTTAGCGGCAACTAAATCGTCTGGTTAATAGATACCAACGAAAATCAAATTTATATTCTTTGCATTTTTGATGATGTTTTCCTAAACTTTTTGTTAAAAAAACAATATCCTAAACTTGTTTGTCTAATAATGTTATGGATTATGTTTTTTCTTATGGATATATAGTAATGTTATTAATTTTGAAAGTGAAGTATTCATCAATTGGTTCAACATAGGAACCGTACAAGACAATATATTAATTAACTCAAAAATAATTCATTAATTAACACATTACACATTAAAAGACAGGGAAAGAGAGAAAGAGAAATTAATATATATTTTTGCATTTTAAGTTTTCAAAACGCTTTAAATTTCTTCAAAAATTATTATAAATAATCATATTAATTATAATAAATGATCATTAGATTTAAGAAATAACAGACAATCATAATGAAGTTGGTAAAAGTTGTCTTGATTTTGTTCATTAAGGACCCACTAATTTTTCAGTTTTTCTTTATTTTCTTAGTAAGAATTTATTTTAAGTTTCCGTTATGGCATAGGAACTGAAGACAGATGTTTGTGTATAAATATTTTTTTTTGTGTGTGTGTGTGCTCGAGAACCAAAAGTTCTTATCTGTGTGCCGGTGTCTAACAAAGGTAATTACGGCGTCGACTTACTTTAAAAGATTTTCATCACATGTTTATCTGATAAACACTGAGTTGCGTTGCTGAAAATCAGTTCTGGAGCTGCAAGAAGACATTTCAAAGTGTTTTAGTTACCACATCGTTTGTTTAGAACAATGATTATAAAAAATGACACTTGAAACTAGGAAGAACTTTTTTTTTTCGTTTCCTTTTTTTTCCGTTGCAAAAACCTTTCATGTAACTCCCACAGCTCTGACGGAAATAGTTTTTCTTTTTTTAGAGAATCCTTGATGAGGTGTATCAGGGTGCAGTCCCCCTCTATTACGCCACCAAGGAAAGCCCGCGAATCCAAATGAACAGACCGTTTTATTTGCAACAGTGAGCGGTGGGACGGGGGGGGGAGGCTCCGTAAGGGGATCTTGGAGTCCAGCCAGATCACAACAGGTTTTATCTCTCCCTCGATATTATTTAACAGTGCTTCAGTTCAAATTCAAGAATAGTTTTACACTATTTTTAATTGTGGAACTCCTCGGTCTACCTTAAAAGACAACCTGAAAGATTAATCGATGGGCGGAGAGCATACAAATTTGTTTTTCAGCACTAAGTAAGAGAAAGCAATAAAAATATTGCCTAAGCAAGTTTAGCGAATAATTCAGTTAATAAAACTTAATATAAATTCAAGCAAAGAGAAATACACTCTATAACAAAACAAAATTAACGCACCAAGAAGCCATCATCCGATTGCTTTGAAATTTCGTATGCATGTGTATTTTGACCAGATATGCAAATGATTAAATTTTGGTTTCCAATGAAGGGATAGTTTGATCTCCAGCGCATCGGAACTGCGCATCCAGCACATGTATATAAGGAGCAGTTCTTCAACATTTGTTAAAACTTTCGGTTTGATTGCGATTCAGATTACTTTTCAGAAACATAAAAAATGCCTCGCCGCAGGGTTCGTGCTCATTACGAGCAACTGTCAGAGTTTGACAGAAATCGTATCATTGGACTGAAGGAGACCGGTTGGCTAAATCGGAGAATCGCTCGTCATTTGAGTCGAAGCGATACGGCGATTCGAAGACGCTGGCTAGGATAGGTGGAAAATGGCAGAGTTCAGCGTCAGGATGGAACCTAGGACCACATCAGACCGTAAGGACAGAGTGAGCGACCGATCAGTTTTCACTGCGCCTTCTTCATCTCTATCAATCATCAAACGTTCAACCCAAACCCCAGTGTCCACCATAACCATTCACAAAGGGTTGAGACAGCGAAATCTACGCTCGCGCCGACCATTACGCCACCTGCCACTCACGCCTTCACACTGCCGAGCCAGATTATAGTGGTGCATGGCTCGATCAGGTTGGAATGATGCTGAATGGGGATGTGTATTCTTTAGCGACGAATCCCGCTTCCAACTGTGTCCTGACGACCATCGAAGACGTGTTTGGAGACACCGAGGGCAAAGGGGGAATCCTCTTTCGCTACTACACGCCACACCGGCCCTCAACAAGGCATTATGGTCTGGAAGTGCCATTTCCTTTGATAGCCGGACTCCTTTGGTCGTCATTAAAGGTACAGTTACTGCACAGCGGTACGGGGACGACATCCTAAGACCTGTTTTGCTACAGTTCCTTTTGCAGTACCCTCGGCTGATTTTTCACCAGGATAATACCACGCTACATACTGCGCGTGTTGCTATGAACTGCCTGAGAGCTTGTCAAACACTTCCTTGGCCTGCCAGACTGCCAGATCCCTCTCCCATCGAGCATGTCTGGGATATGATGGGAAGGTAATTGCATCTGCCATGTAATGTTTATGACCTCGTTCAATAATTGAAGCGAATTTGGCAGGAATTACCACAAGAGACCATCCGGAAGTTTTATCGGTAAATGCCACGCCGTTTGGCAGCTTGTATCCAGGCTAGAGGAGGGTCAACATCTTATTGAACTTGTTAGTGTAACTATGAAATAAGTTATTCAATTGCTTTGCAATTTTAATCATTTACTATTCTGTACATTGTCTTCCTATGCACCAATTTTCGTCTCAATCGGACAACTCTTTCTTGGTGCATCGATTTTTTTGTTATAGAGTGTATATTGAAATCTTCTGTCGTAAATCATTTGAGAACATTATTATGTTTCAGTCATTATTTACTTTAATTAATTTAAGTTATTTACCAATTTAAACTGGTTTGAAACAATCATGAGAATTCTTTATAGATAATGCTTTTTAACTTTCATTTTCAATTTTTCTAGCTGGCAAACAAAAGTTTGGAGCTCGATCGATTTTGAGATTAAATATCAGGTATGATGGCATAGTTCTTCGCCAACCTTTTATAAAAGCATCTGCTATCAAAGAAGCATACGTAATAATGAAGCAATTCTGGCAAAAGCAGGTAAACTTTTTAAAAACACATCTGCTGTTAAAGAAGCATACGTAATAATAAAGCCATACTGGTAAAACCAGGTAAAAATATTTTTGTGCTAATAAATTTCGGAGACGTGAAAACCTCCTACCAAAATAACATCATGTTTTCACATGATAATAAAACTTTAATACTTTTAAAGCAGATAGATTAAATTTTTTTGATAGCAGGTAACTAATTTTTGTGTAATGGTGACAAAAACTTTACAAATGATAATTATCACACCATTAAACTCAAAATGATCGTTTTGTTAGTTATGATAGATATGCATGGGATGTTGGAATTCAGCCAAATCTTGATAAGTTTTCACCTTTATCATTTGACAGTGGTTATTTATTTAAAACATTTCTCATTTCGGAATACCTCAGTGTGTTGCTCTAGACTGTTCGAGAAAGAAAACATGTGATTAATTGATAGGCAGTCTGAAAGTGAATATATCTTCTTCACGTAACTATTCTAGTATAGAGATTTTGGAATGAGATTAAGCCGACAATTCGCCAGTTCTAAATCGGATCTAGAAGAGCAAGGACAAAATGAAGACACGATTAAATATTTTCACAATCCCAAATTACAACTGAAAATTTCAACGGTACGTTTTTTAATAATACGTTTAAAAATAAGATATTTTAAATTCGAAATGCTATCATAAGATATAAACTAATTAGCTAGATTAATTACACTGGTTCAAAAAGATAACAGATGTACATAAATAGATTAAAATTGAAGTAGTATAAATGTTTTTATTTAAATGTTTGGAAGCCAACTATGACGAATGGTTAAAAAAATTATGTGTTATATAAAATAATATTTGTTTTTGCTGCATCATGTATTCAAATAAAGCAGCTTAGTTGAGTAAAGGCCGAGAGATAAAACTAGCAATTGTCGTAACATTTGATACTGAACTATTCGCAAAATGTGCCGGAAATCAGGATTAAAATAATCTAAAGAAAAGAAATAGTAAAAAAGACGTTTAATATAAAATTTGGTAGAAATTTTAAACGGATAATTAAAGAAAATTACACTTAATCAATTCCTGATTTTAAGAAATTAAAAAAAAAGTGTGAGAATTATGATGTTTATTCTGAACGTGTAATTCAGTTTGAATATGAGACAAGGTAAAAAGGATGTCCAAAATAGTTTAAATAAAAAAACATATTATTTATTTATTTATTTAATAACTAAGCATTTTATTATCATGTCAGAACATGATGTTGTTTTGGGAATGAGGTTTGGGGCGTCAACAAAAATCTGTGGGCGAAAAATAAAAATTTTAATTCGTAGGCAAAAAATAAAAATTTTAATTCATATTCGAAAAATTGAAATTTTATTATCTGCACGAGCATCTCAAAAAATCAGCTTTTAATAACGCGTTGCCATTGGCAAATGCTCTGTTAAAAAAATCAAGCTAATGACTACAGCAAATAAAACCTAAGAAAAATTTGAGTACTTGATTATATGAAATGAAATAAATAAGAAATTGGATTTTTTTCAAACAATGAATGCGAGACAAAGTTTTTTTGTATCGTTTGCGATACTAAAGTGTCTCATTCAATGAAACAATTAAAATGAACAAAAATATCAAAAATACATTGAAATATGCATAGCAGATTTAATTTTAATCTTTTTATTTATTTATCATCTTATAAATGTTGGGTTTTATTAAAGAAATTAACTCATTGCCCAGAAATGTATAGTTGATTCAAAATGAAACAAACTCGCGTAATAAATATCATAAGCGCAGAGTCAATTTAATTTTTTAATTTATTGTTCAGTTCTAAGGAAGAAAAAGAATGTTATGTTAAACAATATACTCCCAAATGCCAGAAATAAATATATTTTCTTTAATTGCAATAAAAAAACTTTTCATCTGCAAAAAGAACTTGTCGGAATCTGAAAGCAAAAGTTTCCCAAAGATTTCTTTGCTTGAAAACTTTACTCCGATATCAAATAAGATATATTTGAACTAGATAATAAGCGCGCTTAAAATGAATCTTATGAATAAACATATCATTGTTATAACAACTTAAGTAAGCATTAATATGTTCGCTTTTATTCGTCGATTTTCTTGTTTTTCATTAAATAAAAATTAAAAGTCGAACAATAATTTACTTTCATAAATTATAATCGGGAAAATATCACGTTATGAGAAGTAAAACCGCGTGATATCTTAAAGAAAAAAGCTTGATAAGTTATTTTTCTCGAATAAGTATTTTGATGAAAAAAATTTCTTGCAATTAAATGTTAAATGTCATTTCGTATGCAACGAAAATATGAAAAGTCATGCAAGGTCATACCACATAAAAAAGACGGGAAAAAAAGTAAGTAATAAGAGTTATTATAAGAGCAAAAATAGAACAATAATTATTAATTGAACTCACGTAGATAAAGATATACTTAATAATAACTTTTAAATATGAATAACAATTATTTGAAAATTCATGACTCATTGAAAGGGAAGATGTCAAAAGATGGAAAACTTCTGGAAAATATGTTGGCAACTGTTTTTGTAAATTATTTCACGAAATGAGGATCCGGCGATTAGTAAATGAATTGTTTTTTTTAAAGCTTGTGGTTGCTACAAATAAAATTTCCACAGAATTTCAAAAGCCTTCTTTATTTTCGTACTAGGTAAGGTGAATCAATCAATGACCAAGGAGCTAAATTTTTTGCAATTGGACTGAACAATTTGTATTTAAATATGTAAAATTGTCTGCACCAGACGGATAATTTCAAAAACGAATGAATTCAATGCAATGGCAGTTCAATTCATAAATGCAATGGCAATGCGTTATTAAAAGCTGATTTTTTGAAACGCTCGAACAGATAAAAAAAAAATTTTCGCCTACGGATTTTTGTTGATTTGAATCTAAATACAAAAACAACATCATGTTCTGACATGATAAAAAAGAAAGACACAAACCATCCAGGAATCTCCAGAGAGAATCCATCGGTGTTAAACCTACACGACTGCATTCATCTTTTGGTGAAGTAATAACTGGGTGGAGGGCGCACACATACACAATTTTGTACTAAGTTTTTTTTTGTATGGGGGGGTTAGGGACCGTGATCGGGGAAGACTTGAAGAAATTTTTCCGAGTTCTGATCATGAGAATCATTGCATTAAATAATTTTCCTATAGGAATCTACCTACAAAATGTCAAGTGTTATACAATACATCAGACAAACTAAGAGTTTAAGTGAATATTACTATTTAAAAAAACCCAGAAAAACTGACGTTTCTGACACTTTTTTTGTGACTCCCCGAGCGGCATATGTGAGTAAGCGATCCCGGGGCTAAGAGAACCGTTCCTTGGCAACTTCACAAACTCGTGCACCGTTCGCATCCAGATTAATGAACGCTCCAAGTGATTAAACTCGACAGCTTTCTTTTGAAGTCGTTAAAAATAAATCGTACCTTATCCCGGCACCAGTCGGATCTGACGCAGGTGATGAATCTAAGTTTTCCCGCAGCATCGTTCTACGGAAATAAGTATGAAAAACAGGTGACCACAGAAGCAGCAGACGATTTTTTATTCCCCTTATTTATTTATTCATTGCTAACAGGAGTGAAATCAGAGCTCGTTTTTTGCCCGCGATATATATTGCTCTTGACATATTAGTTCTTTATTTGTTAAGTTCATGTAACTGTACATTTCATCATGAGTTTAATTTTTCTCCAGCCTGCATGATTTGTATTTATCTGCACAGGAAAATCACTTTCTAGATAGCAGAATATTGTTAAGCCATCTTTTTGATATTATAGTAAATCAGTTTTATTTGTAAATACACCGGTTCAAAATTTTGATGTTGTTTCCATCCATTTTTTTACTTTCAGTAAACAAAACAAACAAACCGCAAACCAAGGGAAACGCAAAACCAAAAGGTAAATGCAGATTTAAATATTAATTCAAATATCTTGAATGATTTTATTTCCCAACGAGATTTTCATTAATCATTCAATTCAATCTTCCTACCTTTTCCCAAAATATATCATTTTCGACATAAATTCTAATAAAATAAATACCTTTGAACCCATGATCACATGATAAATCTAATTTCGAATGTCATTTTACATGTAACTATACGTTATGTGGTGTAACTAGACGGTATTATGTCATTTTTCTCCAGTAAAACATATGTACTGATTGAAGATCGTAATACAAACCTGCGAGGCTAGGGCCAGTAGCCGAGTAAGATGAACATAATACAAAGGTCGTCTTCGTTATCGTAGATGTTATCTGGCTTATGAAGCTAGAGCCACAATACTCCCCCACCAGTGAGTTGGCGGAGGGAGGAACGATTTTTATAGCTCCAAGCGTTATAGAGAGTTGCTGCTTTCTTGCGTCAAGTCAGTCTGACGACTTTTTGCTTTCGCTTGCTTACGTCAAGTGAGTCTGACGACTTTGTTTGTTTTTCCTTGCTGGTAGATAGCACCACGACTGTTGCAGGAGGTTGCGTTGCTAAGGTCAACAATATACCGATTGAAGATTGCGATAAGAACATGCGACGCTAGGGCCAGTAGCCGAGTAACATGAGCATAGTACAAAAGTCGACTTCAGTATCGTAGATGTTATCTGGCTTATACACAAATAAAATAAATTTTGAATTCAAACTAGTGACAGGATTTGATGTCCATAGTATAAACAAGGTTAACATTTTCATATCAGCTGGACCTTTATAAATAACGCGTATTTATATCAGTAAAACTTAGTTTTGGGTTTGGATGAGTTAAAGATTGATTATCTCAAAATCCATGATTAAGCTAAATAAACTATTTACAGGAAATAATATTTTTTTATCTTCCTTTCTTCTCTAAAAAACAATCCTTTATTTCCTTTCTTCAAAAAAGTATTAATATAAACACATAGATGTGAATTTCCATGTTTAAAAAATAATTTTATTTAAAAAAGTGAACATTTATCATGTAAATTAAATTTAACGATATGCTTTAAATATTCAAATTCAATTCAATACTTTGTGTTGGGACATATATTGTAAGAATAAAAGTTATTAAGAAAAATTAAAATTTCCTAAAACAATTTATTAAAGAATTTTATTATTTTCAGAAAGCTGCAGTCACATCTGCTAACGACGAAATTTAATTTACACCGAAAAATGAGATGGAAAGTTATATAAATGAATGAATAATTGGAGTAGATAAATGACCGAGGAAAGCATTTAGGGAGAAAATTAAATAAATGTCAATGATAAAGAGTCATAAAGAACAATTCAAAATCGATCTAGACTATGCACAAACTAATAATCAAACTGCGATTAAATCAGTTGGATAAAGTAGCAAAAAGATTTAGACCTTTGCGAGCAACTGGTTTCAGAGAACCAAGCTGAAAGAAAGGTTGCGCACATCATGAAATATCAATTTTCTCATGCCGGCACAAAGATGAAGGAGCTGGGGTAGGCCATTAACCTCATTAAGAGACTCAGCCCTCCCAATCATTCTTTCTTTTGTTTCTTTTATAGCGAATTGTTTTGGTGAAATATGCTAAATACATGTTCTTCATCGGTATAGCTACATATAAATTCTTCACAATTCAGGTATATCCACTCTATAAAATTCAAATCTGTTGTTGTCATAAAGGTAATGATTTTTTTAATGAATTTTTAAAATTCCTAATCGTAAAAAAATTAGCAATCAGAATTTAAGTATCGGTTTTTGCCGGCTTTCTGGCACAGAGGTAGCGTGTCTTCCTCGTGTCCCGGGTTCGAGTCCTGGTTTGGGTATGGTTGCTCTATCTGTGAGATGTGTGACTGTGCCCACCTGTAAAAAGAGGCCGTGCAAGCAAACGTGATGTGTGTGTAGCTAAGTCTTACTCTTGGCCCTAGTTGGCGGTACTTCAAAAACAAGAGACGTTCCTGTCGGCTTAAATTTGCTGCATCAGCGGGGGGCTTGTCCATAAGCAAGTGCCATAATTAACAACAACAACAAATCTCGGTTTTAAAAACTACTAAACTACTACACCTAAATTCTCTATTAAATGCCTTCTTCAAAAATTAAAACTCAGTTGCCAATGACACATATTTTCATATACTTTAAAGTTGAGTATTGGTATGGAGAGGTTACTCTTTACTTGATGATTCATCGTCATGATGACAATCTTCGTGTCCAAGTAAATTTACAGATTGTTTTAATTCGAAACTGCAATAGATATTTCATTTATCACGGAATGATAGTTTTTTTTAAAGGCATTTGGGTGAATTGCATTGTTAACATCAATGTTTTATGACTTGGGTTCTTAAACTGTTGTTTATGATATCTACTGGGGTCATAAATATTCCGAGGTTTGTTTCACTAGGAACAAAAATAATTAGTATGCCGGCATCTTGGCACAGAGGTAAAGTGTCTTTCCCATAATCTGGGTTCGAGTCCCGGTTCGAGCATGGTTGTTCTTCTCTGCTCTGTCTGTAAGGTGTATGAATGTGCCTTCCTTTAAAAAGAGGCTATGCAAGTGACCGTGATTAGTTTGTTGCTAAGTCGTGCTCTTGGCCCCAGTTGGCGCTACTTCAAAAACAAGAGGCGCTCATTCGGCTTAAAATCGCTGACGGCCGTCATCGCGCTTGTTCATGGCAAGTACCATTAGTAACAACAAGGGCATAGTTAGTATATCACCTTGTTAGAAATATTTTATTGAAATTATGCTGAGAAACTTTTAACTCCGATTTTGATTTATTTGTCAATAAATGGGATAATCTGATTTTTATTCATTACTTGAGTTTCAGTTTTGGAAATATTCCAATCTAAGAAACATACACGCACACAAAAAGAAGCTAGGTACGAAAAAAATAATTTTAAGAAATTTTTTTATTACATTGCCTTATAATTATTTTGTGTAATAACCTACCTCTAAATGTTACGTTTGATAATTAAACGCCCGTTTTCTTTACAATTAAAAAAAGAAAAGTGAGAAATATATATTTTTCAACAATTTTTTAAGTAGATTTACCATCTTAATACAAGGTTAACAAAATTATAACAAAATATAATATGCAGTTCTTTAAAAATTTCACTTCTCTTTTTTTTTATTATTATCATATTCCCATCTTAATTTAATACACGAGTTAAAATTAATCGAAAATTTTTTTAATATTGAATTTAATCTAATGACAGAAACAAATATTTGCCAATCATCGTGAATAGCAGAAAATAAATTAAATTCCAAAGCAATGGAAGGAATTTATTTTGCATGTTGCCGGTGGTTCTATATGTGAGGGGGTGTTTTGCATGACTCGGTGGCGCAACGGTAGCGCGTCTGACTCCAGATCAGAAGGTTGCGTGTTCAAATCACGTCCGGGTCAGTGTTGACTGTACTTTTTAACATCTTTCAGAAACCTTTTAGGGATAATATTTTGTCTTTGAAAAATGTTTCTTAGCAACAATAACTAAAATTGGACCTGTAAATAAAAAATTAAATTTACAAGATAATTAAAATTTTGCTGATATTCTACAGAATATTTGTAATTAATAATTTTATCGTATGACTTTGTTTAATGGAAAAGATATTGCGCATTGTGTGACTCGTTGGCGCTGCAGTTGTGTGTTTGAATCTGTACTGATATTTTTTTTACCTGAAATAGAAAAATTTCTGAGTGCTTATTATATCTTCATTTGGAGCAAGCCGCTATAAAATGTTTCTAACAATTAAGAATCAAAACTAAGTGTATAAATAATAATAAAAAACTCTGAAGAAAGTGAAAGTTTACAAAATAATTTATTGAGGCTTTTTCCGTTACTACATATATTATTAAATATGTTTGAAAGCTGCCTTACATGGCTAGATTTGGTTTGGTGATAAACGCAAAATTGTGGTGGCTCATTTGGCTTCAGAGTCGAAGGTTGTGCTTTCAAATCCCTGTTGAATCACTTCTGTTTAATTCTTTCCTTATTTTTTTTATTATGTCAGAAAACGATATCGTTTTGGGAATGAGGTTTTCTGGCGTCAACAAAAATCCGAAGGCGGAAAATAAAAATGTTATTATCTTCACGAGCATTTAAAAAAATCAGCTTTTAATAACTCGTTGCCATCGCATTTACAAAAGCCCTGATTTTTTAAAATAAGTCAATGACTACAGCAAAAAAAAACCCAAGAAAATTGTCACCTTAGGCACTTATACGAAATGGAATAAATAGGAAATGTGATATCTTTTTGATAAGTGCGGACAAAGTTTTTTTGGATCGTTTTGGAAGTTAATGACTACAGTAAATAAAACACAGAAATTTTAATTTTGAGCAAGTGATTATGTGAAATGAAATAAACAGGAAATATGATATTTTTTTAAACAATCAATGCGAAACAAAGTGTTTTGGATCGTTTGCAATACTAGAGTGACTCACTCGATGAAACAATTAAAAATGAATAAAAATATAATTTAACTCGCACGAGCACGCGGTGCTTGGCCGTTCAAGAAACGATGTTTGGACATGATACATTGAAACATGCATAGCAGATTTCGTTTTAATCTTTTTTTTGTTTGAATGTTCTTATGAACTGTTTTTCGTAAAAGGCATAAAAAATTGTAAAAAAGAAAAAAAAAAGTAGAGGAAAATATTGAAAAGCTGATTTTTTAAAAAAATTATGATTTATTTTTACTTAATATAATTAAGTGGTTTTTAAAATTGTTAAAGGGTTTTTTCTAAGTATATTTTTAGGGAAAATCACACTGATTTTTATATTTACATCTGCATACATTTTAATGTTATTTTACATGTTTTATTGCTATTTTCTCATTTTCTATTCTTTGATGGAACTTCCTTATAAAGCACTTTAATCAACAAAATTCTAATGTATATTTTTTTTGTTTAAATTTAATGTAATAATTTCTCAATAGGTTCTGCAGTTTGTAAACTAAAGAATAAGTAACTTATTCCTCACACAGTTGTTTAAATGCTACATGATGTAAAAAAAATGAAATGTTTGTGTATTTATAGGCCGAATCGAAATATTTAAAGAAAGATTTTAAATACATTTTATTTTTTAGTTCAAGAGCTAGATAATATATTTCCTAAGATAGCTGCAAAATAATTAAAGAGATCATAGGATAAAATCTGTAAACTAGGAGATTTTTGTTGAATCTTTTTTTAACCAAAAAATAACCATTTTCCAAACGTTAAAAAAAATCCCTTTAATTGTTACATTTTAGTTTCATAGATGTTTTTTTTTCTTCAATCCTTTTTATGCAAATATTCGAAAATGTCATTATTTTCAAACATTTATTTTTTCAAAAAAAAAAAAAAAAATGCAACGTAGTCGTATATTTTAATAACTTAGGTGAATCTATGAAAAAAAATCTTAAAACTTCGTAAAGTATGCTAATGTCAGAGACAATTTGGATCTTTTAAATTTAAAATATGTTTATATAACATAATTAGATAAAAGCGTTGAAAAATTTAAAATAAGTTTTATCATTTCAATAAATTTATACAATATATTAACCCTTTGATACCCATGGAAAAAATTTCTCTCCATTTTAAAGTCGCTGATTATCGTATTTTTTTGCATTTTTGTATGCGGATGCTGAAATTGAACGTAGGCCGAACGCAATTCTCCAAACGCAAGCGTTTATGTAAATCTCGCACAGAAAATATGATGCTCAATATAAGTGCTGTGTGCAATGTCCATCTTTATTTCCCAAACAAAAGAAAGTGCTTCTCGGAATATCCTAAACTGGACTCCATTTTGTCTAATAGGTTTATTTTGAAATATTGTATTATTTTAATTAGTATTTTGGTGTAATAGGGCAATAAACAAAAGGTAATGTATAATAAGCTAAACTACAATTTGTGCCATCTTTATAGTCTATTGGGAAAAATATTTCCTATAAAATTCCAAAAAGACTACACATTGTTATGTATTTTTCTTACAATTTTTATTTATTTTATGTCTAAACAAACTAAAATAAACAACTATATAATAATATTTATTCTTAGACGTCTTATGATTTTATAAGCGTTAAAATTAATATTTTGTAGCTCAAAGTTTTTTAAAAAAAGTAAATACACGGAAATAATTCCTAAAAGTACATTCTAAAAAATGATTGCAATAATTTCATCTGATGTCGCAATTGTAAGAAAAATGTAATTCCTTACGTCGTTTGATACACTGATGCACCATAGTTAATCGATACTGCGACATCAAGACCTTTTTCTTTCTTACTACAATAATTAATCCAAATTTTAATAAACCTTATAAATTGAATATAAGATGATTCCATTTCAGCCATATAATTTGAAGCGATATAAATTGAGTTCCATTCAGCGATATAATTGAATTCCATGAAACGATATAAATTGAATATAAGATGATTCCATTTCATAAAATATCTGCTGAAAAAAAAACCACAATTAAAAATATCTTTAAATCCAATGCTACAATCGTTTATTTTATGTTGCTGATGATGACGTAACTAAAAATTTACATATTTTATTATTTTCTTGCATATTAAAAACGAAAACGTTTTGAATTTAACAAAAATTCATAACAATTAAATAGGTTTAAATATATTAAATGATTCAAGAACAAAGAAGAAATATCTCTTTCTAAAAGTGTCTACAAACAACAACAAAAAATGATTGGCACAAATTAGGTTAATGCATTGTTAATCGAAATTAGTTAAGAATTTTAAAAGCTCTGATCCTTGAAATACTTTTTCATCTTAATTACACAAATCGACGATTTACTCGTCAAATTTTTTTCCCATGTGTTCCTCAGTCTCGAAATCTTTTGAAGCGATATAAAATAGACGCAAATACATACATACGTGACTGAAACACGTGGCCTATTTGGAGAATTGGGAAATCGAGTGTCAAGGTCTACTAAAATGTAAGTTATAGCTTGTTGTTCTGTTTTCGATGATCGCAATCCTTGTTTTGTAGGCCAGCGACGAAAGTGGACATCACGATCCCACGCGAATTCACTTCTCGGAAAAAGAGTTCGTGTCTCAACTATAACATGCTTGCCACTGTTCCAGAAATATATATGCGGAGATACCTGAATTTTTAGAATTTTGTTATTATATTGTGGCAATTGAAAAATGCAAATGATACACATAGTACAATCTTGTTTTTTTAAAAAAACAATTCTTTACCAACAGTAGAAACATCCCGTCTTTTAGAATATCAAATAGTTAAAGTAGGCAATCGGCTAGTGTTACCACAATTATAGTTAGAGCCCTAAGACTCTCATATATATATATATTTTGATATTTTCAAATTAATTCAATTTTGTGGATTTATTTGATTCATAAAGGATGTACAATCGAGTATATTGAATTCAAATAAACTATCATTAAAAATTCAGAATAGTTAGCTCTGGATTTTGTCACTTCTTAAAATTTCTTTTCTTTCTTTTTTTTATTTTGTAGAATGATGTGAAATTCAAAAGACCTGTCAAGATTTATTTTTGAGTATCTAAAATGCATTAAATGTGTTACATTAAAGTCCATTTCGTTTGAAATTACTTTAAAATCACAAATATTTTAAATATAAAAAATAAAAGCCTTTTTTTTTTTAAAAAAAAAGAGACTCGTAATGAATTGTTTTGTAAATTCAATTTGTTGTGGTCGTTACTACTCAAAAAATTGCTTGTATATGTATTAAATATGAAACGATCTTACTGTTGCTGTTACTTATGTCACTTGCCATGGACAAGCCCCCTGCTGATACAACAGCAGATTTAAGCCGAAAGGAGGGTCTCTTGTTTTTGAAGCAGCGCCAACTAGGGCCAAAAGTACGACTTAGCTACACACTCTCCAGATTTGCTTGCACAGCCTCTTTTTACAAGCCACAGTCACACATATCACAGAGGGTACACAGAAGAACAACCATGCCCGAACCGGGACTTTCAGAACACGAGGAATCCGCGACACCTCTGCGCCAGAAAGCCGGTATGATCTTACTATTCATTCGAATCGAATGGTAAAATTGACCATTCGATTAAATTTTGTTAAAAAATTTTTACAAGAGGCAATAATGGCATTTCACATTTCGCAAATAAGTATCAAATTTAATAATATTCCTAATAAGATTAATCGTTAATTGAATTTCGTATTATTATCAACATAGCTTTACATCGTTTATGGAAATCG
>JAOUZG010015602.1:6138831-6152398 GCA_026289955.1 Argiope argentata | reverse complement strand
ATATATATATATATATAATGAAAAACACATTTAAATAATTTGTTGAGTATAAATAGCAGAGTCGTGGCCGAAATCATGGAGAATACAGGTTGAATTTTTAAGTTCTTTTTATTCCATCACGGGAGCAGGCATTATTTACAAGCGAAGACGACGTGCACTAGACATAACGACACAACACAGAACTGACAGAAAAGCTAAGTGTAGAAAAAAGGGCGGGAAATCATCATCCCTGGTCTTAAATACCAAGACTTTGATAGGGATAAATATTTTTTATAGAGCTTATAAACTTGGATTTCAGTGGGGATTTCCATGTTTCACAGATAAGAGGCAAGGGAAACACAGGGATCTTTTTAAAAGTATTTTGTTTAGGTCAGCAATTTTCATCTCTCCCACGGAGTGTGAGAAAGTAACAGGCGTTTAGCTGTTTCAGCAATTTTACATAGCTTCTCTTGAATTAATTCACTAGAGCGAGTGAAATTAATAATGAAATAAGAGAATATTTTAGAATAATATTACTATGGGCTAAATTAAGATAGGGCTTTGGAAATTAATTAGGATTAAAATTAAGAGTTTAAAAATATCATTATATATATATATATATATATATATATATATATATAAAATTCTGGATCCATTCCGAAAGACAGGCAATTCTGAATACGTAGTAGATTATTATTTTTGTTTTATTCTGAAGGATAATCTTAAAAAATATCGGATAATATATGAAAAAAAAAAACCGGCAAAAAAAATTGAAGGGTGAAAGTCATGCAGGTCATCTTTTTGGGAAATTATTACGTAAATAATAAATGCATGCAAATTTTTTTTCTATAAATTAATTTTAACAATGAATAAAGGAAAAAATAATATTTTTTCTGCCTTTACGCCAACCCAAGCGAAAATTTTGAGAATCTTAAAAGAAAAATCAAAATGATCTAAACTTGAAATCAGTAAACTGAGCATTTATTTTCTGAAAAAAAAACAGGAAATTTCAATACTTATTATTTTCAACAATTGAAGGAAAAAATACGCTGACCAATTTATGTACAGAGTGGTTATATATTTATCTTCTCTTAAAAAATGCTTAATGTCCTTAATTTAAATATTATTTCAGGTAAATTTTATTTTAATTTCTCCTATTGAAAAAGTTTCATGAATCCTGACACACGAAACCGAAAGAATGTATAAATGTTTTTTTAGTTTAATTAATAAGCCAATGCGTATTAGATTTTATACAATTTTGATGGTGGTGTTTCTAGTTGATATAAAGAACATAACTCTCACATGCTAAAGAAATACTTTAAAAAAAAGAATTCATATTTTGCATTTTTTATTGACTTGAGTTTTTATGTTTGTAAATTAAATTTTGTAAATAAATTCTCACTCACTGAAGATATATATACATATATTCAATCGTTAATTCTTTTTGTTCATCCACTCAAGTTCAAAAAAATTTCAAAACTTATTGTGGATGACGCTTGATGCTAATACAGTTTTTAAAAATATTATTTCATTAACTAAATTTAATTAATTTTTGCTATTTTAAATAGAGTTTCAGTGAGTTGTAATGAAAATTGAAATCTACAGACAATAACTCAATTGTTAAAATGAAAGAATTTTATTATTTTTCGCTTGAAAGGAAAGAATGCTAGTTCAATTCTTGCGAAAATCAATAATTTTTTGATAAATGATTTATATAAATTAAAATTATTTAATAAAAAAGTAACTAAAATAAAAAATTTCTTTGTTGACCTAAGCAGGAATTGACTTAAAAAATTCGTTTTTATTACTTGTTACACATGTTTTAAAAATATGATGCATTTTATGATAAATTTCAGTATAAAATTCAAATAATTGTTATGAGTATGTCTTATGAAACAAAACTTTCTAGTTTTCTAAAATATCGTCCAAAGTTCAACATATATCCACTCTTGGTGCAGAGATATAGTAAGATTTGCGGCTGGTACATGCATGTAACTTGATGCATTTTTGAGAAGTTCATATACACGAGGTTAAACTTATCAATGAATAGGTTAAACCGATGATCAGCAAAGGCCGAAATTTTTCACTGAAATACAATACTTTGAATATAATCATTCACCCAGTTCATTTCTTCCTAGTATGAACTGGAGCTCATCATGTTGAACTTATATATGTAATCATACATACAGGTTGCTCTTTAACCGAAGAACTAGCTGTGTTAAATAAACGGTTTTAATATAGAGACCTTATACACAGCTTTATCCAACCAACCTTTCGTTTTGTTATCGTGTTCACAAAAAGACGGGCGTACTTCCAAAAATGTGTATTTTGGCCTCATAAAGGCCCCTGATATAGATAATCATAAAAAAAATTAGAAGATGAGATGATGGTTATTTTGACGTGTGAGAAAGAGGAGGTTAAAAATAATATTTTTATATTTGTGTCTCCTTTGTACATTTTCGTTTCAATTAAATTATGTAAGTGAAACTTCCAACTTCCTTGCTATCTTTACTTCCAAGTTTCTTATTTCTTGAGTCTGTCCAACACCCTTACATCGATACAGGGGTTGCTTATCTTCTTCGAGAGCTGCCAGAGTATCTTTCCATCAAACGAGACAGAACTATTCTCTGTATAGTCTGGGAACAATGCTTCGGCGGAGTCAATGCCAAGAATAATGTTCATTAGTAGTTTAACTAAAGGCAGAGACTTTTTGACTGCCCCTCTTAAAGTTTCAAACAACCTGGGCGTGCGAGCTCACTTATTTTAGCAACTGCTGTGGCAGAGAGGCAGAAGACGGTTCGGAACAAGTGGCTTTTTGTTGAACCGACAAAACAAAACTTTCCGAAATAATTGACAAAAATAATGAACGATTGTTGATGAGTTCCTTTGTTTATGTTATCGGGATAAACGCACGGTTTTAAAATGGCACGTTTCACCGAAAATAAAGGCCACTAAAGTGTGCGTGTTCCACTAAAGTGTGCGTGTGGAAAAAGCGAAGAAAAATTTAGATCGAAGAGTCACCTTGGATAGTTTTTAAAGTTCTAATGCATGACTTAGGTTTCTTGAAGAATTTTGCCCCAATTTTTGTTTTAAGGTACAGTGACCTATATCCATCCGGTATACATAGTTTATTAACGATTAGATATCCAATTCTTTTGGATATTTGTTGTAGTTGTTACTTAGGGCACTTGTCTATGGACAAGCTCCCCACTGATACAGCAGCAGATTTAAGCCAAATGAAACATCACTTTTTTTTGAAGTAGCGCCAACTAGAGGCAATACGGCTTAGCTACACACTCACCACAATTGCTTGCACATCCCTTTTTTACAGGGGGACACAGTCATACATCTCACAGATAGCACACAGAAGAACAACCATGCCCAAACCGGGAATTCCAGAACACCAGGAAGACGCGCTACCTCTGTGCCAGAAAACCGGCTTTTGAATATTTAAAATCTTCAATGCACACAATACAACTAGATTCGGACTTATTCTATGAATATCAGAGGAATTTCTCTTTTTCTCTTCTTACTTTTTATATTTTGTGAGAGATAGTCTAAAGCAGGCCTAAACGAAATGGTACCAATTAAAGGCATCGTGTCTGTGATACTATTCGTATTTGGGACTGGCGAGATGTCTATGCCACTCTGGGTTTAAAGAATAAACTGAATTGGGCCAGAGTAATGGAATTGAAAAGGAAATTCAGTTCAATGAAAGTAATTCTTTTTTAACAATAAACTTTTTCTCATGCACAAAATAAACCGTTGTGGTCTGGTGGAAAGGTCTCTGTTCGTGATCCGTAGGTTCCACTAAAGGCCTAATGTTCCAGGCCTAATTCCACTGAAGAACCGTCGTGTAACTAGGTCAGTTGCACCTTAAATCTGTCATGACTAAACGTCCTGCCACTGGTGTGCTGTGGAGAAGAGGGTGCCAGCTCAGGTGCCGTACTCGTCATCTCACGGCGGTTCAAAATTACGAGGTCCATCCCAAAATATTATAGTCTTGCTTTACAATGGAATGTTAATATGACTAGATTAGACTAATGAACAAAAATGCGATTAATCTCCTTAAAAAATATGTGTCTATTGGAATTGTGTGAACATGATCACAATAATACAAAAAGTTAGAAATGAAATTTGGTTTTTAAATCAACAGGTAATTGAATTTTGTTCACAGTTTACGATAGGAAAATCAGCTTTTAGAAGTAGATGCACAGAATTAACATTTGACTAAGGAGACTGCCTAATTTTTGAACCAATAGAACATTAATACTATTTTTAAACATTAAATATGATCAAAATGAAAAATAATACCTGATATGGCATGTCACCATCAGGCCCTCGCTAATTATTGCTTCACGTGGTATACAAATGTCTTGAGTGCAAACTTTAGAAGAGGAGAGATGTATGAGAAACAAAAAATAATCCGGTTTTTCTATTTTAAAGTTAAAAATGACGTGGTGGATGAATAAAATATTTTTTCTCTTAAAGCTTTTATTCTTATGATGGCATAGCCAAATAGTTTCCTTCAGCACAAGATATTCTACGGTATTCACACGATATTGTGCTTTATTTTGAATGTCGTACAATATCGTAAATTAATCTTTCTAATATATTTATGCATTTTTAGAAAATAAGGATAGATTCATATATATATGAAAAGCTGTACAATCAGAGATTATCATACTCCAAATATATTAAATATCTTGGAGTAACTTTTGGCCCAGCTCTTACATTTTTGCCACGCCTTGGTATTGTTCAAGATAAAGTAATAAAAATTCAAGAGAAGTTGAGAAGAATAACTAGAGCTACCTGAGGCCTAAAATCTAAAATAATGAAACAAATTTATCTGGACGTCATTGAAAAGATTATTTCTTATGGATATGAAATATGGTACATAAATTTAATCAAATAAATTATAAACTTATCTCTATTCAATGTCAATTCCTATTAGCTATTACCAAATGTTATTCAACAGTATCTAATGAGGCCTTACATGTTTTGAGTGGATGTCCACCGTTAAATCTAAAACAACAACAACAACACATGATTGCAGTCACAGTAATCATAAAGCAACTTAAAATCTGTGAAAATGTAGACGGTAAAATTGATATCGAATTCACAAAAAACACAGCCCCGTGGGAATATGAAAAAATCAATTAGAGATTCTTCGAAAACTCGTAACCAAATATATACTAATAGTTCTAAGTTAAATAACCGAGTGGGGTGTGTCTTTGTCTTTTTTCAGGACGGTGTTGAAAGAAATAGCATATGTATAGATTAAATTATTTAACAACTGTATATATAGCAGAACTTCTAGCTATACTATTGGCAGTTAAATTCATAATAAGCGAAAAATTGATAAATACGGACATCATCTCAGATTCAAGAATAGCCCTACAAACACTGAGAGCTCCAAACGAGGATAAAAATTTCATACAGGAATTTTAAAAAGTTAATAGTTCAATCTAAACTCAATATTAATCTGATTTGGGTAAAAGCACATATAGGGATTGAGTGCAATGAGGGAGCGGACTTTTACACAAAAGAAGCAACTAAAAAAGAGACGATTGATTATTATTTCAGTCCAACTGCTACTCAGCTGCGAACTGAAATAATTGAAAAAATAATTGAAATGTAGCAGGTGCGTTGATCAGCCTCAAATAATGGGGTTTGGACTAAAAAATATATTCAAACAGTTAATCTTAAAAGACTATATGGTGGCTTTTTCATAAAACAAATCATAACTGGTCATTGAATTTTTAATGCTCACCAAGCTGGATTATTTAGAAAATCTGATTAAGTGCAGATGTGGAAAATCTTCTGGAACCCTTCAACATATTATACGGGAATGTGAATTATGGGAAAATATACGCTCAACATGTCAATTATGCTGGAGAAATTTGGACATCAAATTGCTATTAAAACTCCCTCTCTTTAGGGCTAGTGCTTCCGAAATCAATAATCTTATGCAGTTGGAATCCGCGGAGCACGATTGAGCTTACTCTTTCTTTGACAATAGTTTTCTTACGTCTATATTGTATATGGAAACTTTATTTTGTATATATGTTATTTGCTTTCGGGTTACCAAGAGCTTACTTTGTGTATAATTGTTTCATACTTTTTCATTTTAACAGCATTTTCTTAGTTAACGTTGTTTACGATTTTATGCTCCTCTAATAGCTGTTGAAATGTTTGATAATTACCATACTTGGAGACACGGTGACAATTTTTGAGAATTTAAATTCGTATCTTTTTCCGATCTGGTTCTTTGAATTAAGTTTTATGAAAATTAAGTTGATTAACTTGCACTTCCGTGCTCGGTGGGGGTTGCTTTGCGACGGCTCATCGTTATATCCGAATGGCTTCGGCCGGGACGGAGTATACCTATGCCATATATGAAAAGCCAACGTATGTAGTACAGAAACAGCTTTTATTATTTAATGCTGGATGCCAACAGCCGAGGTGTGAAAAAATCTGTAAATGAAAGTTTCAGGTTACTTCAATGAGCATTATTACGGCTGAAATAATTCGTCTTTCTGTAAATTAGAAGAACACTCGGAATATCATTATAAATGCTCTGCAAAAGGCTCCTCATGCCACAAAAAGCTCGCATTTAAGGAAAAGAAACAGGCATTTTTCGGAAGAAAGATGTAAAAGAAATCAAGAAACAGGCATCAAAAATAAAATCTAATATAGAATGAAAATAAGTTTAAATGTCATTAGATGATAATCGCTTCGATCAGTGGAAAATGTAGATTAGATCTCCCAATACCATATTTCATTAAAATGACTTTGGGATACTCATAAAACCCCAAAAAAGTCTTTTTAATGGTATCGATTTTCTTTTAGTGGAATTTTTCTTTATTTTCAATAGGTTTTTTTAATACCCGCAATGTTTTTACTGTTATTATGAAATATAAACCAATCTACAAAAACATTCATAAATATTCTTTAACTAAAACAGAAACTAAAATAATAGTAGCTTGATTCTGCAATTATTTATAATTGATTAATTTAATTAAATTCACGTTTTTCAGGAGTGTTAAAAAGGATATTTTTAAAAATGCTTTCATATTAATGGTTTAACAGCTTAAAATAATAAATAACCTGGGCGAGCAATTTAAATGCGCTAAAGACGACAAGTGTCAATTGAAAAAATTATATTTTTTTTCTTAACGTTTGATCGAGTTAATATGCAATCGAATGGCGATGAACAATGCATCAGTTTTAATTAAGAGACAAAGGTGCAGTGATGATAAGTAGCATCATAAGCATGGTCGCCAGGCCCTCCCCCTCCACTATCAACTGAAAACAGTGTAATGAGAATTAGGACAAAAAAAATTTTCGAACCTAAAAATATCGCCTAAAAATGTGGCACTAAAAAGTTATGTTATATTTATAGTATAAGCACGGAAACGGCTTGGAGGAGAGCATACTTTTTACCTATGATTCCAATTTCTATATTCATACTTAGAGACCCCTCCCCCCAAAAAAAGTTAATTTATAACTTATTTAAAGGCAAATACAATGTGGAATAAATCGGGAAGAATGTTTAGCTCTGTGGATTGCATTCTTATACTATTGAAGATGCTTTTTTTGACGACTCGGTGGCGCAACGGTAGCGCGTCTGACTCCAGATCAGAAGGTTGCGTGTTCAAATCACGTCCGGGTCATGATGATTTTTGTGGTAAAATTTTGCTCTCAATTAACTGAAAGAAAAATAAGTAAGAAGTAGTGAAATAGCCGGTCATAAAGATACTTAAATGTCACGATGGAATAAATTAAAAATTTATCCATAATTTAAAATTGTGAAACCCCGTTGTTACTTGACACAATCGATGCTTACTACATTAGTTCTTCAGATGCGGAAATAAAAACAAACAAACTTGAAGCAATAAGCCAATGGGTTTTGGAAGTTTTATGATGTTATTTACTTGGGATTAAAATATGCATTTTACGCTTAAAAATTGGCATAGCATATTTTTTAAGCAAAAGCAACAAAATAGCTGAAAAAAAAGAGAGTCCAAAATTTGATACTAATTTAATTGCCTTATATGTCTAGTTTTAGAAGTTTTGGAAATTTTATTATTAACTTTATTCAGTTTTCATATGATCATATTACTTTTTTTTAATCCATTAGCTTTCTAATGTTGATCAAATAAAGAGGCATTGGTTCTAAGCTACATTCTAAATTCCCTGAAACAGATGAAGAAGATTCAAATTCTTTTTGAAACAGCATATTATTTTTATGCTATGATATTTATAAATCATCATTTATAAACATTAACATTAACATAACATAAATCATCATTGATAAACATTAGGCTCAAATGTATTCCGTAGAATACAAACAGAGAGAGAGAGAGAGAGAGACTACGTTGAGTTTATACCTTTTTAAATGTAGAAAAAGTTTTGGGCAGAAGACTTACTGATATGAAAATATATATATGTGTATATAATTGTTTTTTTAATCATTTTCTATTATTAGTTCACACTCTCCCTATATATATCTTGTTCAAATTTTCAATCGTAAATAAAATACTTTTTATTAATCCCCTGAAGTTCAAGTACATTTTTAAAAACTTGTCTTGAAAGATACTCCATTTTAATACAGTTTTTCAATTTTTTAATACTTTAAATAGAGTTTTAGCATTTGTAATGAAAAACTGAAATCCACAGGTAACTCAATCACAGTAACTAAATCGGTACTAAAAATATAATAAATTATAATTAATGCAAGGATTTCAGTTTTTTCCCCCGTGAAGTGAAAAATGAAAGTTCAATTCATACTAAACCTAATAATATTTTGATCAATTATTTATATTAAGTGTAATTATTTAATAAAACACAACTAAAATAAAAATTTTCTTTGTTGGCCTAAGTAGGAATTGACATCAATTTATTTTGATTACTTGTTTCTTATTTTTCTTCCTTCTCCTATATATAGAAAATGCAATATAATACTTTTCATATCGTCTGGAAATTCCTCGAAAGAGTTGAAATATGTTGCGTTAACTGCAAACCGATAACATATCCAAGTCAATCTGTTCGATGCTTTTTAATTGTCCCTTTTAAATTATTGAAACACTGCTTCCATGGATATAAAATAATTTTATTGACTGACTGATATTGGTGAAAAATTATGGAACTTTCATTCTTCAAATTGGATTTGTAATTTAAATATTAGCTCTCTTTAAATTATAAAAACAAAACATCTGATACATTGACCCGGACGTGATTTAAACACGCAACCTTCTGATCTGGAGTCAGACGCGCTACCGTTGCGCCACCGAGTCCAGCTATTTCTCTCTTTAGAACAATATAGTCAGTAAAAAAATAAAAGTTGATAATTGAATGCATTTTGGTTTCGATTAAAATAAATATCATATAGCAAAGATTTTTTCTTTTCATGGCTAATATCGAGGATCCGAATGTGAATATCGTATGGCAACTCATTTTTAAATAAATGAACACATATGCATATCTCATAAAAAATACCTTTCCCTAATTTTTATTACCTTTTTGTACGCTTTATTTAAATTGACTTGCCTTATATGCGTTCATAAAAAATGAATGATAAGCCTATTAAGTGCTTCAGTTGAAATTTTATACACTTGGAAATTCTCGATGACAATGCACAAATTTAATACAATAATTAAATGAATCCATACATGCGGTATAACAATATAAGCTTATATATATATAAAAAAGACTCCCTAATACCTATAATACTGATTCAAAAGGGAGAAATATTTAAAATTGAAAAGGTTACTTTTTAATTTATTAATATAATAATTTTTAAAGAAATGTTTTATTAAATTTAGTGGGACTACTATATGTATGAATTTTATGTTTTATTATAATTTTTCCTATATAACTTAATAGCTCATATCTTAACAGAAAAGTTACAGTTTTGTAGATATTGCATTTTTATCAGGTCTTTTCTTCAATTTGTTCTAATATTCGGTTTGTTTTAAAACCCCACAGATATACAAGCAAATTAGAAACCATAAAGTAAATGTGACAAAATACACATTTACTTTATGGTTTCTAATTTGCTTGTATATCTGTGCTGCTTATTTTTTTCATTTGTAGATAGATTTAAAACCAGTACCGTTGCGAACTTTGTATTAGAGAATTCAAGCAATCACAATAATTTTTACCATTTACTTACTTACGTATCAGACCACCGTTCATTATCGCCAAATTTGAAGGCGCCGCCAATGAATTGTTAAATCATCAATAATGACAAAAAACAGCATTATTTAAAAAACTGTTCAAACCATAAATTTCGTCAGCCATTTTGTTGGTTTCGTTGGTATCGACGGTTTATTTGAATCCGTCACCAATGAGTTACTAAACCGTTGCCGACTGTTGGCGTCGATGGTCTAATGCAAAAATACCTTTTAACTTTAGTTAAAAATTTATTTTTTTATCATCGAAATGCCGAAATCTTGAAGTTCATGTAAAAATCTTGAAGATAATTTTATATGAAATATTTTTGTTATTTGAGTTTGGCACAATATCTAAAATCAGAATTTTTTATATATAGAGAGATATTAAATTAATATAAATAAAAATAAAATGTCTGGCTTCAGAAATTTTAGAGGGACAGCAGCATGAGAACATGACTTAAAGATTCCTACATTGAAAAGATTGTTATAATACAGTAAATGAATCCAATAACAACTCATTTCAATATACAACGGTAAGAAATTTAATTGTATCTAAAAAGAACGACATCGAAGATATGGTACTATTTTGGAAAAGAAAAGAAAGAGCAGGTGGTAGGATCTGAGCTACGATTTGTATAGTACAAAATATAAAACTACAAAAATATAAACAAAACACTTAAATTCGATACTTTAAAAGCGTTTCAAAATGTCAAAATTAAAAATAAAGATTAAAATGAAATCTGCTATGCATATTTCAATGTATCATGTCAGAACATCATTTCTTGAACAGCCAAGCACCTCATGCTCGTGCAAGTTAAATTATATTTTTATTCATTTCAATTGCTTCATTGAATGAGTTACTTTAGTACGGCAAACCATCCAAAAAACCCTGCATCGCCTTTATTGTTTAAAAAAATATCACATTTCCTATTTATTTCATTTCATATAATCATGTGCTCAAAATGACATTTTTCTAGGTTTTATTTGCTGTAGTCATTAGTTTATTTTTTTAAAAAATCAGAGCTTTTGTAAATGCTATGGCAACAAGTCATTAAAGGTTGATTTTTTGAGATGCTCGTGCAGTTAATAAAATTTTTATTTTTCGCTTACAGATTTTTGTTGAGGCCAAAAACTTCATCCCAAAAATATCATTTTCTGACATGACAAAAAGAAAAACGTATGAAATTCGTACGTACGTCTCCAAATAAGAACTCAAGTCATTGAGAAATCTCATTCATAAAGTATTTACACAGAGAAAAAATGACATTGCGATAATTCCATTTACACAAATAAATAAAGCAGTTAATTTGTAAATAATTCATTGGTAATGATTCCTCATTTTTTGGCGTTCATCATTTGGCATTTACCACCGTTTTAACACACCATTTTTTTCGCCAATTCAAGATGTTGATGCTCTATGAATTTGATTTTGATGGCAGCGTGAAATACAGAATTCATTCTCAATGAATATTTAATATGTCTTTTAATTATGCGGAAAGGATGCTAATGACTCTTGGCAACTGTGATGTTGTCACAAATTAAGAGCTGTCGCAACGCTCTGTTTGGACGGTGGTATTCGGAGGAGGGGTGCTAATTAGGGAACGGGAAAGTGTGGGCGATGGAGAGGCTAAGTAGATTGTTTCTCATCTAAGTTTTCCTTATAAAATATATTTTTGAATTTAAAGTACATAACTAATCTATTTTTATATTGAAATTTTTTCAGCGAAATAATAATATAAAACATATAAGACATAAACAATATAAGCATATATAATATAAAAAATCATAGATAAGGATGCATATTTTACAGTAATTATTTATTTCATATTTTTAATCACATTTTAGAATAACTTGTTCTATCATTCAAAATAGAATCACATTAAATATATTAATAAATATAAAAAAATTATATTATTTTAATTGTTTTAAAATTAAAAATAATAATTAATATTTTATAAAAATTTATATCAAGTAATTTATCAAGTTAATTAAGTTTTAAAAATTATAATTCATTAAATAATTTATTTATTTCCAATACAAAATCATAGCAGCTGCAAACAGCATAGAAAATGTCATAACTTTTCGAAATTAAAACATAAATTATATTCATATATTTGTAATCGCAATGATTTTAATTCCGCCTTTTCAATTATTCCAATTAATTTGAAATAAGAAGCATACTTTTGAGGGTAAGAATATATTATGAAGGCGCTTTCCATAGTTTTTTTTTTGTAGAATCGTACATATTTAATTTTTCCGAAACAATTTTAAAAAATTAAGTCCGGGAATGACATTTCGCCTATACTATACCAATGTTTTATATCTTAAAATATCTCTGATTTTGACCTGCAATTAAATAAATCTGATATTGTTCACAAGTAATACGAACCTTAAAATAATAAATAAGAAATGGCCGAAAACATTATTATTATTATATATAATATGAATTTTTGAATTTTGTTTACTCACGTCAGAAATCATACATTATAATTTATTATGAATCATAGTGTGTAATAATTTTGCGCTCTTTTGATTATATTTGATGGTTCTAGCCTTGTTTATAGTTAAATATATTTCTATTTTTAAATTACATAAGGGCCATTTTGAAGCAAATTTCGTAATTTTGAATAGTTTTCATAGACTCGAAATAATTTGAATGGAAGATAAGGAATTATGCCGTTTGTGAATCTTTTTTTCTTTAACAAAGCGCAAATTTACTAAACTATTATTAAATATTAAACCACTTATAATGTAATAAATATTACTTATATTACAAATAAAGCTTTTCAATAAAGATTTTCTACTCTATTCTGTATGAATGGTTTTAGATTTTGGTTCAAATAGATTATTACACTCTGAAATAAGTTGGAGGACCACAAATTATGGAACCGACCCAAAGCAATATGACATTTAACTACGTCATGCTCCACAATATAGAGAGCTAGTAAAAACTAGAAATTTCAATCGACAAAATGATATCTCCATTACTGCATCCTTTTTTCAGAAAGGGAAGCTGTTACGTGAAGTGAATTATGGCTAGTTTTCAATTACAGTCTGAACGAGCACTTTTAGTCAGAACGGAAATCTTACTAATCAATGGGGAAAAAAGCAATTATCGGTAATAAGGAAAACGCTTTATTTTAGTTATTGTTTCCAATTTTACAGTCATTATCCATATAACGAATCCCTCTGAAGTATTTTCAAAAGCCCACGTTTCAGAGCAGTCTAATAAAACGAATTAAGAATAATATTATAAAAATATTTTTAATGATAACATGCTTTTTGGAGGTACAGGGAATTGAAAGAATCTATAAAATTATAGATATAATATACTAAAATATTTTGCAATTCAGTGCGCGCACGCACACACACACACACACACACACACACACACACACACACACACACAC
>JAOUZG010015602.1:6125778-6138821 GCA_026289955.1 Argiope argentata | reverse complement strand
ACACACACACACACACACACACACACACACACACACACACACACACAGGTTTAACTTAAAATAAATATTCTTTTTCATTCAATTTCTACTATTTACATTTACCTACTACACATTTTTTATCGTTAATAAAATACTTTTTATTCATCCACTTAAGTTTAAAAACATTTTTTAAACTTGTAGTGGATGAAACTTGATGTTAATACGGTTTCTTCAAATATTAATTCATTCATTTTTATTAATCAAAAACTAAACTTCCCTCCAAAAATCTCCATTTCGCCTCCCCCAAATTAGTAACGAATTCAGTTTGTTTTTTCTCCCACGCTAATGAGGTTAGGCTTAACAGGTTTTCGGCCTATTAATTCAAATGATTCTGTTTATTTTATAAATGTTTGAGGTGTTTAAAATAAAATATTGTTAATTAATCTATTCCTTTTGAAGTACTTTCGAATTAAAATAAATCAGAATAAAAAAATGAATTAAAAAATTTCTAATCTGTATTGCGTTACCCTACCTGGCGAAAAAAATTCACCCATTTGCGTTGCCTCAATAGGCGTTGGAAATTCAACGTCATTTGCGTGTGTTTTGAGCCTGTTCTGATTTATTTTCAACGCATACGACCTTGATTTTGTTCCCAACAGGTATAATTTTTAATACATTATTTATATTAATTGTAATTATTGAATAAGAAGTAGATAAAATGAAATGTTCTTTATTGAACAAAGTAGTAATTGATATAACATTTTTTATACTACTTGTTGAATAAAAAATTTAAACTTTATTACTCATGGTTTTTCTCAATTGATGTTTATTATTTGAAAATAAAAAAACAAACAAACAACGAAAGTGTCTTATAACAAACGATGAAAATTTCTATTATTTTCTAAAATGGATTTATGTAATCAATCATATACAAAACAGAATTTATACAGCGCACTCAGCACTTAAATGCCTATTTAAATTGCGGGAAAACTTTAAAAAATGACCTTGACATTCAGCTAAAACTCTAATTAACTATGTTTTAGACTCCTCCCTTTAGATTAATATTTATTATTATTATGTTTTGACTCAAATAAAACATAAAAGATTGCATCCCATTATTTATAAACTCAAACTCTTAATGAAAAAAAAAATATTCTCATTTAGAGAGAATGTATAGCTTTCTGGTATGCAAAGTATAATATTTAAAAAAAATCAACCCTGAGATTTTAATTAATTTCTTCTTTACATCTTCTTGAATACGAACAAAACATTTTTAAGATTATATCTGTTTATTTTTTAGTCTGTGAAGAAAAAATTAAACAGATAGAATTGTAGTTTTATATTCTAATATCAGCTAATATATAATTTTATTATTATAATTGTAGATATGTATCAAATATAGGATCAACTCAGTTATAAAGTTCAATGTTTACATATTTGTGAGTATAACTCGAAAATATATAGCTAGTAAATGAAATTTAGTTTATAATTTTGTCACCAAAATTGTTGATTTATTCAAAATTTCAGGCCCAATCGATAATGATACCAAAATCTACACTTGGATTTCTTTATTACATTTCATTACACATTAAATTAGTATTGTATTTTATTAACTTGTGGGAAATTCAAGAGAAAAAAAACTTATTCATATGCGTCTGTTTTTGTTTTGCTAAAATACATAAACATTTTTTAGCCAAATGCTAAACATGCAGTGTACTAAATAAATAATTTTTTATTAAAAAATAAAAAAAACATTATATTTATTATAATAAAATAAAAACCTATCTATCTATCTATAAATTGTTAAAATACATAAATACTTTTTAAGAGATTGTTTTTATCGTGTCTGATTTCAATGAATTGAATGACAAAACAAATGTTAATAAATTCAATTAATAAACATATTTTATAAATTTATTAAATGTGAGATTGCAATCATAAGATTATACATAAACAGGAAAACAGCAGTAATTTCGTTTGAATTTTTATCGGCTAGAAATTTATAGTCAAAAATGTTAAAATCTCGGGGGAATTACTAAATGGCCCATTTAGCTCAAAGGAGGTGGAAATGGTGATGGGGGCGGGGGGAATTTTCGCACAGAAAATACAAAAACTAGCCAACTGACAATTCAAATAATCAAATTAGTTCCTCTTTAAGATGAACGGTTTGTGTATTTAAAGTTTTTTTTAAACTGCAATATCTTAGGAATTCGAGGCTGAAAAGTGATTCTCAAGCCTTAATTTGAAGCCCTGTTTCTATCATCAATAAATTATATTGCCAGATAGTAATTAAGATGTAAAGGAATTTACCTTTGCCTTCCAGCTTGGCGAAAGGATTTTTCAATTAAGTACATTTCACTTAATTATTCAGATATTATTCAGAACGTCCCTTTAATTATTCAGATTATGTTTAGGTATATACTTCATACAGCTTGCACATTTTTCAAACCCTCAAAAATGCCAAAGAGCATTAAAATTTCTACAGAAGATATGAAGATCAATATTCTTTCGTAAGATGAAGATTGATAATTTAAATAAAATACATTACGCCATTCAACCAATTATATAATAAAGCATAATTCATGTACTTCTATTAAGTCATTATTTCATATTCCACAAGTAGTACCCGCACGGCATTGCCCATGGAATAGCATCTAAGAAGAAAAATAAGCTTTAAACTTAAGTCTGGCCTCCACCCGATATTACGCCGGCATGTTATGCAGTACTAAACAAACATAAAGGTATGTTGAGGTTGAATTTCATTCTGAATTCAACCGCAATTCATTAATGAGATTTGAATCGGTGTTTACAATCACACATAAACAAAGAAATGTATCGCATATGCATACCACAGCTATTGTCATTTGCGCATGCGCAGTTTGAGCTTTCCACGGATTGGCGAATAAATTAAAATCGCAATTATAAAACCATCCTTTTTATTTTGATATGATTTTAATGTACTATGACCTTCCCCTATAAATGCTCTATAAAAATGGTATTAATACTTAAATATCCGTTTAGTATTTCTAGAGTTTTTGTAGTTTCAACTTAAAGACCCTTTCAAGAGACTTTACACTATATGTATAGATAAGACAATTAAAAGTTAACCTTGAAAACTAGTAGAAATAAATCAACTTAGAGAATATAAGCATTAATTATTCTTAGTTTATGATTAAATATCCTTTAAAACTTAATAATCTCTTAATAGGATATCTGGAAAAAAATTTGAAAAAAAAATAGGACTAAATTATAAATTTCGTCATAACAGGAAATTCATTATGAATTATTTATTATGGGCAGTAACTTCGTATTTGTCTTTGTCTCATTTGGCGAGATTTTTCACTGTTGCCAAGGTTTCCTATTATGTAATTAAAAAAGCAACAACGACTAGAAATACAAACAATTAAAAAATAACGACAGTAGAATGAAATGTTTTGAGAGTCCCATTTGCACTTAAATGCCTTTACGTCATCGGATTTCCCGTACTTAACGTTAAACGTTTAGGCTATGTCATCTGACACCCATTGCATGCCGAGCTTATTTCACTTAACATAATGAAATAAAATAGAGAAAGAAATCATAAAGATAAATTTGGCTGGTGTAAAAGCTTTTTCAGCAAGTTTTGTCTATGCAACTTAAGATATGTAGTCATAATTTTGACATATCATTAGTAGAAGTTATTTAACTGTGAAATGATTCATTTATTGAATATCTTTTTGTTGTTTCCAGTAGTGTTCCGTCACATTGTATGTGGACTAACGCTGAAAAATATTTTCACAAAGAAACATTTTTTACTTCCATTTAATTAAACTTGTTATATTTAAATCAATTATTTTTCATATAATGGAACTAAATGATTAGATTTAAAGTCTTTTTAATCTACTCTCTTACCATTTAATATCGGGGAATTATTTTTAAAATACAAGCAGAATGTAGAAAGAGGCAGGCATTGATATATCCGATTAGTACCCTTTTTCCGTGTCTGCAACTGTACTAGAGCTAAAAATAAAATCAGAACATAATTTTTTTTCATGTCAGAAAATGATATTGTTTTGGGAATGGGGCTTTCTGGCGTCAACAAAAATCCGTCGGCGAAAAATAAAAATTTTATTATCTGCACGAGCATCTTAAAAAAAATCAACTTTTAATAACGCGTTGCCATTGCATTTACAAAAGCTCTGATAAAAAAAAACAAGTTCATGACTACCGCAAATAAAACCCAGAAAAACGTCATTTTGAGCAAGGGATTATATGAAGTGAAATAAATAGGAAATGTTATACTTTTTAAAACAATAAATGCGATACAACATTTTTTGGATCGTTTTCAATACTAAAGTGATTCATTCAATGAAACAATTAAATTGGATAAAAATATAATTTAACTTGCGCGAGCGCGTGGAGCTTGGCCGTTTAAGAAATGATGACCTGACAAGATACGTTGGAATATGCATAGCAGATTTCATGTTAATCTTTTTTTAAAAAATTTAATTCCTACTATTGGTTCATACTCTCCATATATATAGTTATATAGCTTTTTCACATTTATAATCGCTAATAAAATAGTTTTATTCATTCTCTTAAGCTCAAATACATTTTAAAAACTTGTCGTGGATGGCACTTGATGTTAATACAGTATTAATCCATTAATTCAATTCAATTAATTTTAATACTTTAAATGGAGTTTAGCAGTTCATAATGAAAATCGAAATCAACAGGCAATAGCTTAATCGGCAAAACACAAGAATTTCAGTATTTTTCAAGTGAAGGTGAAGAATGCGATTTGAATTCTAGCAAATATCAAGCATTTTTTAATGAATTATTTATATTAATTGTAATTATTTAACAAAAGGTACCTAAAATAAATGTTTTCTTTGTTGAATTAACTAGGAAATGGCGCAATTTGTTTAAAAATTACTTGTTGAGTTTCAAGTTTCTAAGAAACGAAACGGGCGTTGCCATTCGAATATTTGAAATTTTATTTCCGTGAAATAGAAAACAGAAATTATACTAATGTTTTTCATACCATTCGTGGACTTTTGCGGTATAATAATTACATTGAATGTTTATTACATTTTATCGAAAGGCATGTTATCTAGAGAATCGGATATATTTCATTTCTTATATATTCATTATAAAAAGAAAAAAAATACTATGACAAATATATATCTTTCTTCATATAATGTATGTGTAAATAAGAATGAAAAGTTTTAAAACTAATAAATAAATTATTTAAGCAAGTTGATGATTTGGTTGAAAATTTTTGAACTCATTATCAAAATAAAAATAAATTATAAAATATATGAAGTTGGAACAAAATGTATCTTAAAAAATGTAGTTATAGGTTAATAAACTTTTGTTTAATTTTTTCGTAGCTAGATTTTTAAAGTATCATGAAAAACACCAATTCTCGAAGCTGTCTCTTATTGTTCAAAATAATTCAAGATTGTTTTATGTGCATTTTAATACGTATAACTCTAACTATTATTATTTTAACTATATGTATTATTTTAACTTCAGTGGATATTCTTTGCACTATTTTTCTTAATTTAAATAAAAATTCTGGATTTCTGAGTTTAAATCATTAAAAACTTTGTAGGTTTAAAAGCAAATTGTGATTTTCCCCCCATCTTAAGTTGCAAGAAACAATCTTATTAAAAAAATATATGAAATGCACGATTGTTATCTTGCAATTTACTTTCTTCTCAACTGTTTCCAGAAAGTTTTCAAGGTAGAGGTTGAAAGATAAGTTTTGAGGTAACAGTTTATTTATTTGGGGTAAAATACTTCCAAGAAAAATATTTTGATAGAGGCTGTGTACTTTCTGAAAAACAAAGCAAATAAACAAGATCGGAATTTAAAGTTAATGCATTGAAAATTTGACTGAATATTAATCAAATAAAAATTTCAGAGTTTTATTAGGGAGTACCTTATCACCTATATTTACCAACTCTAGATCCGCATGTCCCCTCGGTAAAGCATTGTTTTGCATGCTTTCTACAAAAATGCCCGTTTTCTTAAGCTTTAAACTATATTTTGCATAACTAAAATAACATACCAAGCATTTTAGAATTAATTCGGTTTGTTTATTCTTTCAACTTAACAGCATATATTACAAAACTGTGCCAGATTCCAAAAGATTTACAATTTATCATCAACTAATACACAAAATATAAACGAAAGAAAAAACCCTACAAAATGATACCCACAATCGCAAATTTCAAGTTATAATGTGAGAGCATTGTTATTTTTAAGTCATTATTTTTCTTAATTAATTTATTCATTATGTAGTTTAAACCAGTTTGAAACAATTACGGGATTTCAATCGGTCTCTATCCGTCTATAATATATCTATATATATACACATAATTTTTTTAAAAATCTTTCATTTTCACTTGTTCTTGCTGTAGAACAAAGTTTTGGAGCTTGACCGATTTTGAGATGAAATAACAGCTATGATGTCATAGTTCTACGTCAATCTTTTAAAAAACGCTTCTGTTGTGAAAGAAGCATACGTAATAATAAAGCAATACTGGTAAAAGTAAGTTAGCCTTTTAAAAACGCATCTGCTTTCAAAGAAGAATACATAATAATAATGCAATACTGGTAAAAGCAGGTAAAAAAAATTCGCCAACTGATAATTTCCGGCTGCAAATAATCTTTATAGTTTTTTTAAATGTAGAAATCTATAAATTTAGAGTCAAGACCATTTACCAGATGCCATTTGTCCGTCTCAAAGCGTCTTTGAGATACCGTGTTCACAGACAGACAGATAAAATCCCTCAAAAATTGTTTCAGCGAGAGGTTTTAAATTTGGAAATTCGTTCAAAATCTTACTCCTGAATTTTTCGATGATTCCAATAGTTCCTCTTTTTATATACTTCATATATGAGAAAGTGGAAACAGCTGATCCCAAAATTAAAATACAATCAGAAATCTTAATTTGACTCCGGAATTAAACAACAAATCGGACGTCTACCAAATATTGAGTCTCTTCCAAAAATTTTAATTTAAAATAACTAAACCCCGTTAAAAATAGACAAAAAGGACGTTTTCTTTATACCCATAACATCCCCTGTAGACGTGTTACCCCCTTTTTTCCGACCCTCCCAAGACACAAAAATTGCAGCTGTCTCTTTAAAGTAAGTGGATGGGCACGATGAAGAAAGGATGATGTGAGTTACAACCCCAAATAAATATCTCTTTCAGTTTTATCACTATAATTAAATAGCAGCTGTCACAAAAGTGATCCAAATTAGCAATAAACAGGGGACCTGCCAAAAGAGGCGGAATGGAACAGAAGGACATAACATTTTTGATCTGCCGCCACCTCCTTTTTGGTGGATCATCCAGAGTGTAATTAAGAATGAAAAGAGTTATCCGGTCTGCTGCTGAAAGAGCTGTTGTCCTGCGCGCCTCTGGAAACACAAAATGAGTATTCTTAAGTTTCATGGAAATAAATTTGGAAAGAGCCGTTACGCTAAATTTACATTTTACAAAAGAATCATATATGTTATTTATGTTTTCAATGCCACTTATTTACTTTCTCATTACGATATACACAAAGAGAAATTATTCTAATCGTTCAAAAATTTGAGTTTTAGGTTTTGATGAATATTTTCGTTTCAGACCACCCTGAATACAAAAACCCTGTTTTTGGAATTATGCCTGTGACAGAAATAATTCAAAAGTGGTTTGAGTTAGGTTGATGAAATTTATTATGGGGTTCTTACTTCATATTTGCGGATTTCTATCCAATTTTGAACGAAGTCGATTTAGATAAAGTCTATCTGTTCATCTACCCTTATAGAAGTTAACTCGAAAATTACGAAACGAGAACAACGAAATAAATCAAATTTCATTCAAAGTTTTAGCATCTAAAGTATCAATCAGTATCAAAATTTGGACCAAATCCTTTAAAAAGTCCCGTTGAATGTAGTTCGATCTGTATTTTTGCATGCATGTTTAAAGAAGGAATCAAAAAGGCTATGGTTTTAATAAATGGAATTTTATATGCAATCTTATGATTACAACTTTAGGTTTCAGTTAAATTGTTATTCCAATCACTCTGAGAAAGAACATTTCAAAATATACGTTTGATGCTCTAGTGCTTTTGCAATGACTGCACCTAAGTGATAAATCTCAAAAAGGTCACCAACATTATTCAAAGTTATAGTTTTCTATTAGTATGCATTTCAATAATACCTTTTTAAAAGTATATATAAGAGAAATTTTCAGGAAGACCGCTATTGTTGTCTCTAGACTAATATAAAATATAAAGGATTCTATTAAATCAGCATAGAATTTTTTCAAATTACTTCTGACTTAGCATATTCAATTTCAGCGTAAACCTAATTTACGAAAGATTAAATGGCAAACACTCCAATGACAGAACCCAAGCAGCACAAAACCAACAAAATACTGTGTTATTTTTTTTGGAGAGGGAATGTTGAATGTAAAAAACCATTACTCGAGTTTATAGGTAGCACGGTAATTTAGCTAAAACCGAAAATATAAAGCAGATTCAAAATTCAGATTTTTTTAGTCACATTGTAAGCTAAATTATTATAATATTTATCTAATGAATCAAAAGTAATTTTGGTTCTGATGCTGAAAAACAAACAAACGTGGTGTATGAATTAGAAAATATTGGGTTGATGATCTGATTGGAATATTAATTGTATTTGCATTATCGGCTTGAAACTGAAAAAAACCCATATACATTTTGTTGTTACTAGTGGCACTTGCCATGGATAAGCCCACTGATACATCAGAGGTTTTAAGCCGAAATAAGCACCTCTTGTTCCAAGTAGCGCTAATTGGGGCCAAGAGTACGAATTTAGCTACACACTCATCGCATTTACTTGGACAGCCCCTTTTTACAGGGGGCCCATTCACGTATCTCACAGATGGGACACAGAACAACAACCATGCCCGAACCGGGACTCGAACTCGGGATGCCCAGATCCCGAGGAAGACGTGCTACTTTTGTGCTAGGACGCCGATACCCTTATACGTTAACTCCATTACTTAATTGATCATAGGAGAGGAATGTTATATACTTTAAAATAACTTAAATCCTTTTAAAGTGCAACCCGTTCTACGTTTTATTTAAATCCATTGCTTGAAATAACAAGGGAATTTTATTGAATAGTCCTGTTTTGAATATAACTCTTAACTGTTTTAATTTCTTTACAATAAAATAAGATGACATCTTCTATTTTGAGAATAAATTTTTTATTTTAATTCACATAGAAATCCATTGAATACTTGACTTATCTGTGTGTTCGAAGTAATTTTAATATTGAATTATAATCGTTATAAATGCTTCGTTTTTAGCCTACAACTATTAAAATTCGATAAATTGATGCACGAACGGCGTACGGACAAACCGGTTAAGGGGTTAATGATCATTCTCAAAGTCTATAGCTTCAATTAATTTAAGCGCCCCGCAATTCAACCACAGCATCCTACACCGAAACAAAACTGCCTTTAAAAAACATATATTTGGTAATATCTTTCAGTCAGAAGACAATCAAGATGAATTAGCTCTCCCATTAAATAGAGACAAAAATCAGATGCAGGAAAGCTACTGCATTACCCTTTCAAACCAAATCCGATTCCAAATTTTCCTTCACGCTCTTTGTCGGCACGTGAACGCAATGAAATCTTCCCTTCCGCAAAACAGAGACAGTAATTTAGGCTCTTAATCAAAGGATCAAGCAACAGGTGCATCGGTGCTCTTCTGGAAAAAAATAAGACAATGGGTGCCAATAGAAAAGAATCATGTCAAGGATTTCAGTCTCAAAATCTGATGCTCGAGTGAAATGGTACAGTGTGCAATGATGATTTCAAATGTGGGTGATAGCAGCTCTGTTTTCAATGAAGAATATCGGACGAAGATGCTGAATACTCTGATTTTAAGTGTTCTGAATTAGAAATTGGATTGATTTCGACATTTTGTTTGGAAAATCAATTCAATAGAATAAACCATATCTACATTCGAAATTACAATGCTTCAGAAAAAAATTGAAGTTTATTTATGTTTAGGCAAAAAAGAGATGTATTTTTTGTGCAAAATAATTTTATTTTTAAAACTCAGTATTTAAATGTAAAAACACTGAATGGTTTTGTTTCAATTTTTTTCATTATTGACTCTAAATGTATGTTTTTCGGTATGTATCTTAGATACTACATCGAATGTTAAAATGAATTATTATGCCAAGATCATGATTTCATTTACATATATTTCAATAAAGAGCATTCTAAAATTAAATCAAGATTTAAATTAGCCCCCATTCATGCAGTAAATTCTTGAGAATTTTATTAAAAAGCAAAGCAACCGATAGTTTAGGGTTAGGAAAAACGGAGCGTTAAACGACAGTTTAACATGTTTTTATTGTTAAATAGTATTTCAAAAATAATGAAAGTCTAGAGGTCACTGTTTTAAAATTTGTGATTTGACATCCCAGACTATGTGATTTAAACCCATTGTACTTATTTTTATGGGATTATTTAAAAATAAAAATCTATACCAACAAGGATTTAAAAAAAAAAAGAACGTTGCATCAACGAAATTCATTCACAGTTATGGAAAATGGTCATGGAGAATTTCAACAAAAGAGTGCGTATGTGTCAGCAAAGCTATAAAAGCCGTCTGCTCTATGATTTATACATAATCCTATTCTGTGTATTTTACAATTCAATAAAAATATAAAAATTTAAAGAAAAAAATTAGTTTTTTATTTAATTTAAATCTTGCATTAATTTAGAGACACTCTAAGTTATCTGAATTGAGAAAAACGTGTTTATCCTATGATAATATCTAAAATTTTGTATTGATTTAAATCATATTAAATATTATTTCTCCAACAGTGTTTACAAAGCTTATAAGCATCGAAAAAAGTTAATCAAATGAAACTGGTTAGTGACAAAACACTTATAAACAAAATCAGCAATGCACATTCTGAGGGGAGCAGCGCCCTCGGTTATTTGATCTTGGTTGCTGCGACAAGAGAATCACCGAAGTCGAATTTCGAATTTCTCTTTTTGAAGCAGAAGACCCCCTCTTTACATATAAGATATCTGACAAATGTTGTAATGTAATTTGATATTCTTTGATACCTTAATTTTGATTAAATAATTTGATACCTTATTTTCCATCCCCATTCTCATCTAATGTATAATCATCAGTTTATAATTAAATATGGGTTTTAATTCTACGGCACATCAGATTGCATTTACACAATTATTAGCATCCCACTTCATAGACTTTGCAGTATGAATCCTCATTATTTAGCATTCAACATTTAGTGGATCAGTTTGGAACAGTGATGTGTCCTCCAAATGAAGGTAAAAATGAGCTCTTTCAAATTCTTCTGTGTGAAGCCTCTTTTTGTAGGCAGGCTAGATTATGTGAAAATCGTTATAAACGTAAAACAAAATTTTGTTGGACATAAAGCTTTCAATTTCCTCAGGTAATTAATGCTTGGGTTGCAGATAAAATAATCATTAAGAAGGAATTTTTCAAAATTTTAATTACATTTTTAAGTACTTGAAAGCATATCGAAATCTTATCGTTTTTCCTCAAAAATTTTGGAAAGTTTATTTTAGCACAAGATTATTTTATACGCCAGTTTAAAATTAAAAAATTGCTTTTTCCGTAATATCTATTTTATTTAAATTCATTTTATTCATCATTTACAACCAGAATTTTTGAGTGCTATGATCAATCTCAAATTAATTTTCTCGCTTTATCAAATCTTTCACTGGGATTAAAGTTCAATTAAAATATTTGTTTTCGTTAAATTTTAATTACAAGAAGAATTTTCTCTTTCAATTTGTAATTGTTAGAATACTTTAAGTTTGGAATTTCTTATATAAATTAGCTGATTAATAATTCTTTATGTAATAAATGAAACAATAACTCATTCAAACATGATGTATTGATTTGTATCTACGTATCGTGGTTGAATGTCAGATTAATTAAGTCACTTGCATAAAATTAACCATCTTATATTCATCTCATTTAATCTTGAATTACGTCAGGTGAATCAAATCTAAAATATTAGATTTTCATACATGTTTTGCACTAAAGATTCGGAGGCCTAGGTATCCAGTTACTTTTTACTTTTTTCTCAAAAATTTTCTAAAATAAGTAAGGACAGGGTTTAAAAAAATCTGTTTGTTAGATATAATAATTGTTGAGAAATGAAAGCAAAAATACTTAATTATGAGTCCATAAATCATTCTTCTTTTCTGGAAATTTTACTTAGAGAATTTCTGACACAAAACTTTTATAAGATAGGTACTTCACTTTTTACCATTCATCTGGAAATAAAACCATCAATATTTTTGTAAATGTCTCGATATTTAACGAGCTTCTCCTATTTTTAACATAACTTTTGCAATTTAGAAGGGTAAAAGATCACTGCACCCGCTTCTAAGAAGGAACTAGTTTTTGAAATTCCTTTTATAGGTGCTAAAAGTAAAAGCACTTTTGAAAAAAGAAACATAGAAATAGCGTCCAGTGCGCACTTTCCTCAAATTTTAAGAGCGCATTTATCTTCTGCAGTTCTGTAAAGTTCATCCTTTCTGCTTTCACCTGAAAGGTCCGTAAACTTTTTCCCTCTCTTCACGATTTATTTCCGTAATTAAAGTGAAGCGAGAACTGCTCTAAAAGAGGAAGAAGGAGAGAGGACCGTAAATGGAGAAAGAACGGTGGAAGAAAGCAGCATCTCCTTCCCCCGTATCAGCTGGGAGACCGACATGGGTCATTTCAAAAGAATTGTCACTCTCCTCGAAAGGGACTGTCCACCAAGTGCAAAAAAGCTCAAACGAAAGAAAATAAAGCAAACACATAGTCAAATTTAGTTCTATGAGGAAACGAATTTTGGGAGGGGAGGCGTTCATTTCCAGATTTCAAAACCAGTAAGTTATTTGTTTATAATAGATTTTATATTTATTTATGTTTTATAAATATTTATTATTCCAGCTTATAGATATTTAAATTTTAGTTTATTAATTTATAGATTTTGTTTTATTTCTTTTAGAGATTTCATTTTATA
>JAOUZG010015602.1:6087085-6103098 GCA_026289955.1 Argiope argentata | reverse complement strand
CACACACACACACACACACACACACACACACACACACACACACACACGGACAGTGTGAGGTAATTGTAGAACCATTAGTTATATTTCGGTGTAGAATAGACATAAGAAAAAGAAGAAGAAAAAACAATATTTAATTAATTAAAATAATTTTTAATGTTTATTTCAGTTGCTATCTTCTGCATCCTTTTTGAATTACTTTCTTATGTTCTTTCAATTACTGTTAGAAAAAAAAAGATATATTTTAAAGATATTATCTGAATTTAGATGTTACTTTAAAATACCGTCGGTAAATAATGGTTTAGATTGTTTTCTTTTAAATAGTGAATAAATGGATGCTAATTTACTAATAATATATAGTTTAGATCTAAATACAAGTACAAAAATTCTCAGCATCTTTTTTCCTTCAAATAAAAACCACAATAGTTCTGTACATAAAAAAGAAGAATCTAGTCATCCCAAGGGATATTCGCTTTTGCCAACTCGTGACCACATGCGTGTTGCCCAAGGCCTTCCAGGGCGCGAAAAAAGCAGCAATCCCATTCACAGGTGCGTGGATTAAAGGTATTCTTGCGGAATTTCTTTTACATATGGATGGAAGATGGACGAATTACGTCAGAACTTGAATGGCAGCATTTTTTAGCCCCTCCTATCTCCCCCTGCTCCTGCGCGGAGACGGTACGTATTAGGCAACAAGTCCTACACAGGGTTTCATCATTAAAGGATACCGACAGCGCTCTACATCATTTTTTTTATTTTAATTTTTTACAACCCCTACGTGATTTCTTTTCCTTATCCGTCTTCGCTGTCATCATACGTGGGGCTGGAGCAGAGAGCTATTTCGAAAGTGATATGATTCGATGCGAATTAGAATGACAGCGCTGTTAGTAAACATCGCCATGTTTCCTGAGCATATGTAGTTACGTATTGATTCCACTTGTTTATTTTTTTGTTGTCAAAGAATCAATATATTTGTATGGACAAAATGCGTCGGGGGATATGAAAGAAAAGTCTTTCATAATTTTTCGCCGCCTAATGTGCCGTGGGTAATGACAACCACCTACGGGGACAGGTATGGTGGCTGCCGTGGGCAATCCTGCTTGGGTCGGGTTGAGGAGAAAGAAGTATAAGAAGTTTCTTTCAGATCTGATAAGTAAGGGCGTAGGGTTGTTGAGTCACCATTCAACAAGAACATTGCGCAATTTTCAATGCTTTTCAACATCTGGATATATATTTAGGATATTAAAAGACAGATGATTGAAATTGAGAATAAGAGGAGTGTATTGTATACTAAATATCAAAAATGAATTTATTTCTATCGGCGTAAACATTTTATTTAATAAATATATGCAAGCAAATTGTTTATTATGGAATTATCAAATGATTATTAGTTAGCTTATGTTTCGCTAGATGCTTGGTAAACAAAAACATAGCTTGATTCGGATAAAATGGTTTATATAGAAAAAAAAATGGTGGATTAATATCAATTTAAAATTTACTTTTGTCAGAGGTATTCTTAATAGGAATGAAGCTAAATTATAAGAGGCTTAGTATTTTTTAAAAGTATCTTTGCTGAAACGAAAAGTTTCTGACTATTCTGGGGGGGGGGTATTTTAAGTTTCGTTTCGTTTTGCATTGGTAGAAATGATAGAGTATTACTAGATAGAGGTTTACAGAATAATCCAAAATTAATTCACAAATACGGAGTGATTCTGAAAGGAAAAACATCATATATGTGTTATACAATTTAAAACACATAAAAAAATATAGTTTATATTATATACATTAAGATTATTTAATTGTTGTTTCTAATGGCGACAAGGGAAATCTTCGCGTCTCTTGTTTTTGAAGTAGCTCCAACTAGGGACAAGAGTACTACTTAGCTACACACTCACCACATTCTCTTTGGGAGTCCTTTTTTACAGGGGAGGGGGGCACATTTATACACCTTATAGATAGAGCATAGAAGAACAATTAAGCCTGAACCGTTACTCGAACCCGAGTTACCCAAATCACGGTGAAGAGACTCTGACTCTATGTGCAATTGAGATTATAGACACTGCGAGCAACCTAAAAACGGTTATGGGAAATATCTTACAATCTCACAGTTAAATGATTTAAGTATAAGTAAAATCTTTCCCATAAATAATTGATTTCTATGTTGTGTTTTTTTCCCTCTGACACTTATTAGTCAATTATAATGATTAGTTGAGACTCCAACTAGTCCAATCTTATCAAGCCTTTCTTATCAAAGAATCATTTATTTCATTGAACAGTCTGTGTGCATGCATGTACACAATCTCTCTATAACATGTACACACAAGTGGCTCATTTAATCCCAATACTAATTTGTAATTTTTTAATAGCATGTTTTTTTTTGTGTATTGCAATAAATGCATTATGAATGGTTTGTTCAGTTATGGATGAAGGATATATAGAAATCACTATTTTAATTCAGTCTTTTTGACTATTTTACATTAAAACACATATATGTAAGGTATAAATAAAAATAAATTTTGTCGAGGAAATAGATGTTGTTAATGCATAAGATTATTTTAGCTATTTTATGCACTCTAAGTGCATTATGTCATTTCGCATCAGGTTCATAAAGCTCCGATGTAAAGCTACTTCTATCCATTAAGGAATATCATAATTCTGCCAATATTTTGCTTCAATTTACTAAATAAAACTAACTGAATGAGTTAGCTAATGATTATATAAAAATATTTCTTTACTTTACATTACCATTGCATAGAAACTTCGTGCCGGCTTTTTGGCACAGAGGTAGCGCATCTTCCTCGTGTTCGAGTCCTGGTTTGGGCATAGTTGTTCTTCAGTGTGCTATCTGTGAGATGTGTGAATGTGCCCCCCCCCTGTAAAAAGAGGCTGTGCAAGAAAATGTGCTGAGTGTGTTGCTAAGTCGTACTCTTGGTCCTAGTTGGCTTAAATTCAAAAACAAGAGACGCTCCTTTTGGCTTAAATTTGCTGTTGCATCAGCGTGGGACTTGTCCATAGGCTAGTGCCATAAATAACAACAACAACAGAAATTCCATAACACATTGATATTGGGGGAACGCTAAGTGCGTGGTATTCCTACACCAGTTGGGGAACGCATTACAGATTTATTTCTAATTTTCTTTATTCTGTATTATTTTAATTCGAAAGTACTTCAAAAGGAATCCGAAAAATTGATTAATTAACAATATTTCATTTTAAATGCCTCAAATATTATTGAAATAAACATAATTGTTTAAAATAATCGGCTGAAAACATGTTTAGCCTGACTTCATTAGTGTGCTGAAAAAACAAACCGAATTCGTTACTTTTTTTGGCGTCAGAGAAATTAAGGTTTTTGGTGAGGAGGTTAGTTTTTAATTAGTTGATAAAAATTAATCAATTAATATTAAAAAACTGCATTAACATCAAATATCCTACACTACGAGTTTTAAAAAATTTACTTGAACTTGAGTGGGAGAATAAAAAGTATTTTATTGACGATTGAAAATTTGAACAAGATATATATATGTAGGGAGAGTGTAAGCTCATAGTAGGAATTGAAATAATCCATTTCCAGCAGCTTCCACTTACTAATAAAACCCTTCCAATCAAAAATTCAACAATTTTATCTGTACTTTACTTTATCTTATTAGTGTTATGAATGTGGTTTTTATATCTAGTTTCCTGAGAAAAGAAGATAAAATAGTGGTAATACAAGACATCTACTAACAAAATCCCTATATCCTTCCAAAAATTCTTGTCCCTTTTTACAGCAAGTTACATATTTTTTTCCATTCCCGCAATTTTTCACAGTAGAGCTCTACAACACTTTTGTTTTTGCACTTAGACAGAGGTTGCCCAAGCCTCTCCATTCTTTTATCCATTTTTAGGGTAGCTTTTACTAAATTTAGCCTTTTTTATCTCCCACGAGGAGGCCAAGGCTGGGTGCACGTCTCTCAGGCGGCATTGTGTACTTTCCCTGGCCGTTTCACGCATCTCGACTATTCGAATTGTTTATGAATCATTGTTTTACGGAAGGGTTTTTCTCCTTATCAGTTTGTTTGAGTCTGGGATAAAGAGGATTTGTGGGGGCTTTTCAAAGCTTAAGCGATAGTGTATTTTGTGCCACTTGTTTATGGTTACATAAAAAAAAGTTTTTAAACATCGAAATGAAAAAAAAAAATCCAAATTCTTTTGGAAAAGATTCACGGAGAAAGATTTTGAAAGATTCACCTCTTTACGATGTTTCGTATGCGATTGAAAGCAAAATGAATTCCCAGATAACTTGTTGATTTTACAGTGTTGTTTAGTAAACATAAATAACAAATGAACTTCTTTGGTTTTATTTATTGATAAAAAAGTGATAATATTAATCAAAATCAATTAAAAATGAATAAAGCACGCCTGCAATATGTTTTAAAATCAGAACAGCGAATATCTATTAATTTCATGGAAACTATGCATTGAACAAATTCTTTTAACAGACAAAAAATTACATTTCGAGGCTTCGACAAATTTCTCTATCTGAGACTTCATTGGTAAGTGTCTGTCTGCCTGCTTTACCATTTATCTGTCTGAATATCTGTTAACACCCTTTGAGCTAAACGGATGAAATATGGTATATGGATTTTAAATCAAATTCGTAGATTTCTGCCCAATTTTGAGTAAAATAATCTTTGAGGAAGTGTGTCTGTCCAAATTAACATGATATTGGAAAAAAGAAAAAAAAAAAAAAGAAAGAAAAAACTTCGATAGATAGTTTTTTACACAAATTTAGAATCTATGATGTAGATATTTATAAATTCGATGCCAAATCCACCTATGATTCGACTGTCTATCGGTCTGTATTTTCACCCGCGTATTCCCAAAAGCAATGTCTGAAATCAATGAAATTTAAAACGTAATGGAATTATTCAGATTCATAATATGAAGTGTAGATAGGTATAAATTAAGTCAAATCTACCTACGATTGGACTGTCTGTCGGTCTGTATTTTCACCAGAGTATTCCCAACGCAATGTCTTACATTAATGAAATTTAATACGTGATGGAATTATTCAGATTCAGAATTTGAAGTGCAGATAAATATAAATTAAGCCAAATTTATCTACGATTGGACTGTCTGTCGGTCTGTATTTTCACCAGCATATTCACACACGTAATGTCTTAAATCAGTGAAATTCTATATGTAATCTTATGATTCATATTCAATATCTGAAATGAAGATAGGCATAAATTCGAAGTCAAATCCACCTGAGTTCGGACTATATATCGGTATGCATTTTCACCTGCAGGTTCACAATCACAATGACTTAAATCAATGAAAATTGATACGTGATATTTCGACTTCGGTGATAGTTTGTGTTTTGGTTTCAATCGGGCATACTCAAATCCCGCATTCGAATTTCCTGTCCTTTGTATAAAACACATATTGGCGATTAATCGCTGAAAAATAGTATACGATTATGTTTTTTCATAACTGGTGTTTACCAATTGTATGTAGCTTATACATGTTATTGTTCCTAATGACACTTGCCATGGACAAGCTCACTGATTCAGTCAGTGATTTTAAAGCGAGTGTGTGTCTCTTGTTTTAAGTAACACCAACTAGAACCAGGAGTACATCTTAGCTACTCATGCATCCCATTCACCAGTACAGTCCCTTTTTACAGAGGGGGGTGCATTCATATATAGAGAAGATGCAGAACAGCTATGCCCGAACAGGGACTCAAAACCAGGATATCCGAATCACAGAAAAGACGAGACATTCCTGTACCAGGACATCGTCATTTAATGCATACGTATGTCTAATAGCAAGCATATGAGAAAGTTTATGTGTGATTATTCTCGTTGGGAGCATATAAATGTGTGTGCATATACATTCAAAATATTCAATTATGATACTCCCAAAATATTGAAAAATTGCATGCTGCAATTAAACCGAAAATGCTAATAAATGATGATTATTTAAGCGAAAAAATCACTTTCATAAGCGAACTCCTTTCCTTTCCTAACTTAGTAAACTGATGTTGTTATATATATAAACTACCTGTTTACAGCTTTGCATCTCCTTTTTTATCATCGCTACTCATTTTCAGACCATATGAAGTATTGAAGCCTTATTGATTTAAATTTTCAATTATTTAGAGAAGAAACTAATGTTAACTAACTAAATTCCAATCAAAAGTTTTAGTCATTTAACATGAAGTGGGGATTTCATTCGTTATTTTTGAATATTTTCATTGATTGTCTTTACAAATTCCAAGTTGGATAATTGCATTTTTTTTAAATCTTTGTAAAGTCCAAAAACACTTCTTTTCGAATAAATGCTAGTTATAAACAGTTGAATGTTTTTCTACTTTAAAAGATTTTTTCTTTAAAAAGTTAGGTTTCAAAAGATCTTTAAAAAAAATATGAGTAAATGCTTTTTTTCCCTCAAATATTTGAGACGATCCATTATCCGACACTACGCATGTCTCCCGAGACGAAATTTCATTTTCATAGGGATTATATTGTCACATGAATCACTTCAGCAGCGGAAAGGCGGAATTGTCTTTGCTTCTAGAATCCTCTGAATCACTGAAATATTTATTTACCGGCCAGCGATGAAAGATTTAACCCGACAAGAATGGATTTAAAGGAAATTTATTTTTATCGGGGAGAGTTTGTGACATTGTTTATAGAAAACGTGGAATGACATATGACACAGTTTGAATCAAGAATAGTGCCATGGTTATCAGTTAATGAAATTATGTGTTCAGCTATTTAATAAAATTCTTATAAAATTGTCAAAATAAAATACTTTTATTTCTTCCTGAAATTCCTGGATTTTCATTTGAAATTTTGATTATTTATTCCAACGGATTATGATTTTTTTAGCCCCATCTGTAGATTTTACAGCTAAATAATAGACACTATTGCTGATGCACTATTTAATGTCCTTTTCAGTAAAATAAAGCCATTGTATATGAATCAAAACTTTCGGGTTTTTTTCGATAAATTAAATTAGGTACATAATATTTGTTGTTGTTGTTACTTATGACACTTGCCTATGGACAGGCCTCCCATTGATACAGCTGCAGAATTAAGCCGAAAGGAGCGTCTCTTGTTTTTGAAGTAACGCCAACTAGGGTCAAGAATACGACTTAGCTACACACTCACCACATTTGTTTGCTCTGCCCCTTTTTAGAGGGGGGCACAGTCACACATCTCACAGATAGCACACAGAAAAACAATCATGCTGAGACCGGGACTCGAATCCGGGACTCCCTGAACATGAAGACCACGACATAATATTAAAAAAAGTAATGAGCAAACAAACAAGTAAACGAATTCTTCTTATATAATGAGATGTTAAATATATTTTTAGAGTTGCATGACCGATGAAAATACATTTTTGAATTTTTCACTCTGATTTATTCCTACTTGATAGGTATATTGTGTACAAAAAATAAGTAATATGACAAACGTCAGTCTACAACGCCACAGAAGAACAGAAGAACAAAATAGACCGACATTTTCCATTCCATGGTTTCTGACATTGATATTTTGATAGGAATATCTTCTACGAATGCTAATTTAGGACAGGGAAATTAAAGTATCTTTAAAAGAATGTGCTATTGAGAAATTTTATCCCTTCGCCCAGGAAGGAGAACCTTCTAAATTTCAGTTTTCTTGAGAGCGTGAAGGATTAATTAAATATAAAAGAAGGAATTATATCCGGAAATAAGTGCACATTTTATCATGAGGTTAACATGGATAAAATTAAGATAAAAATTATGAAATTAAGTAAGACTTAAATTAGATTACGAGATATTACATTGTAATAATAAGTTAACACAGGAAATTTTATCATATATATGATTATTTACAAGTAGTAGGAACATTATATACATGAAAAGATTGTTGAGTTTTTTTAAAAAAAAAAGTGAGATGAACGAAGAAAAATCATTTTACAATTATGAAGAACATCATTTTTTTCATATACTATAGAGCAGCGATATTCAATCTATGGTACGTAACATGGTTGTAGAGAGTATGAGGAAAAAAAAGATTTTTTTGAGGACATTATATGATGACTACCATTTGAAATTTAATAATTTGCGGCTTGTGGAACAACGATGGTAGATCAAGAGACAAGCAAGCTGAGAAATGCCATACACAGTACGTTCCCCAAATGAACACTTAAACTGACAGTTATGGATAGTTACTCTAAATTTCATCGTAAAATAAGGTGATTGAAAGTGTATCTCAAAAATAATAAATTGCTTCTTTCAAAACTTTCTGAATGAAATGTACAATCGTTAATAGGATTTATAAGAACAAAGAATGGAATTACAAGTTCATTAATAGAGGTAAGAAGAATAGGGAAAGGAAAAATAGAAAAATATAAAGAAAATAATAAGAATAATCAACTGATTATATCTGTGAATTAATTTTAATTTTGAATTTATTTACTGGTAAAGGCATTAGCATAAATATTCAATGAAACAATTAAAAAAAATGCGGGCGTGTCTTGGATGCAATGTCCTTACAGTTTTTCCTTGAATATAAAATAGATTAAATGTACTCCCACGATTAATAAATTAAACTTAGTTTGAAATCATTCATCTTAAAATATCTCAGATCTAAAACCAACTTACAATTTCCGTTGACTTGTATGGTGCCAGAGTTAAAATAGATCAAAACATAGCAGAAAAACTTTAAAACAGTTAAAAGAGATTTAAATAAAGAAATCATGATACTGTATCATAATAAGGGCTTTATTAATCTATCTTTATTTAACTACTTTTAATTATAACATACATATAAACATAATTTGCAGATACTTTGTTTCATCTACAAAATATTTAAAAATGTAACTTTAATTTATTTTATACCGGTGGCATATTATGCTCAAGGGAAAAGGAAAAGACTTCTTGATAGATTCACAAACGGGGAGAAATTTATCCTTCGTTGATTTTACCAGGGATTTTGATATGGATTTCTTTGGCACTTGTCGATTTAGACAAGGAAATCTTAGTTATCTTGTGCAAGTGTTAAGGGTGGTTATTCCTCCATTCTCGGAGTAGGAAAATACATTACTCATCCATATTTCAGTGAGCGTGTAACAAATAATGAAATTTAAAAAAGATGGAAATGGAATTATTAAATAAGAGAACCCTTTAAAATAAAGTTTACGTGATCTACTTTAAAATAAAAATTGGGGAAATTAATTAGTATGTAATTTTGACATTTATACATAATTAAAACAGTAGAAAAATTTATTAAAATTACTAAAAATTACCGTATTGAAAAAAATTCAAATCACGTGAATGCTTTTATTAAAATTTAATTAAGACATGGCGTTAATGCAGAATATCCTCTCATATTATATAGTGTGTTTCAGAACCAGAAAACTTTTGGAGAGTAACTTTTTGGAAAGTTTTAAAATACCTGAGAGACTTGGGACATGGTGGATAGCTTTACACATGAGTGCGTTTACTATCATTTCTTAATTCATTTTAGAATTCCTTGGAAATTGATCATAATTAACGACGTCACAACTATCCACATTGAGCACAACCTGATTATTAACCAGTAACATAACAATGACAGAACTGAAGTCAGTTCGGTCATTGCTGAAGTTATCAAAATTTATATCCAAAAAGCATAATAAACGTGCCAAAGATTTAAATGGAAGTGGAAGGAAAAAAATCTTCAGAGTGCACTCAAAACGCATAAACTTTGACTGGAATGGAGTCAAAATTCCTGCATGGAGAGATTCAAGCCACATTTATATTTTTACTCATTAAAAAAAGAATTAAAATGAGTCAGGGAAATGCCAAATCTCCTGATGACATAGTCAATCGAAATACTTGACTATGCATGTGTGAAGGAGCGAAAACGCATGAATTACTCATATTGGACATAAATTCTGGATTTACTGACTTCAATTTTACCGTTGTTCATAAAGGTTACGTCCTATTCGTGCACACAACTGTGAGGTCATTGGTTAAGGTCATTAAATCTTGCTATGGACTATCAAAATGAAGAGTCTTTTAATAAATGTTCGTTAGACACGAAAACGTCCTGAGCTTTCTGCTATGTTTGGTAAGCATTTCTAACACACTACGACTACATGATTCTGAGTCAGAAAAACGCTCCATACTTCTCCTAGAAATGGTAAAACTAATTCTGAAATACCTTGAAGAGGTTCAGCGCCCAATTTTGATTAACATTTAATTAAAAAACTAGTTAAAAATTTTGAAAAACCGTTTCTTATTGAGCAAATATTAGTTAAAAAGTAACTTCCAACAAATGTGAAACAGTAAAACAGGGCGAAAATTATAAAACGTTTTATTACATTATCTCTATCAAGTGAAGCCATGAACTCACAAGAGGAAGTTAAAAAATATTCCTCAGCAACTTCGAATGACCACCCTTTCGGTTGTTTTTAAAAGTCTATTTTTCCCATTCCACGATCTAATATTTGAATACTTTGTCGGATAGTTTCAATAAACTTCGTTCCGGAAAAGAACATTTAGACTAAACATTTTACTGCTTCCGCATTCAGGAGGGTTGAATGAAATTCATTGTTTTTATTTCCCACCCTGTTTGAATTTGTTTTCGAATGAAACTTAACTTTTTTTGCTTCTATTTCAGCAGCAATAAATTGTTACTAAGCTAAATATTTTCTTCAGAGGCCTTAGAAGTACTGGATATTTCGAAATGGATAAAAGGATTTCGAATGAAAAAATATATAAAATAATAACCTCACTTCTTTTATCTGCATTTTTATTCTTCCAACTTCTGTTTTGGCCTAAAATAATTCATGAGTTTTTTACTGTTTAAAGTGACTAATTTATGGGAACGTGAATGTATAAAAGGTTAGTTATGATTAGTAATGATTAGTACGTATCATAATTTTATTTGTTTAATTTTCCTTATTTCATGCTAAATTGTAACGAAAGGTATCTGTTATTTTTGCTATTTTATATTTATGTTAATTCATTATATTCTCCCTTCATGAATGAATTAATGTTATTCTAATATTGTCTATCATTATTTATAATTTCTTTGCCAGCTTTCTGGCACAGAGGCAGCGCATATTCTTCTTTTTCTGGAAATCCGGGTTCGAATCCCGGTTTGGGCATGGTTGTTCTTTTGTGTGCTATCTCAGAGATGTGTGACTGCCTCCCCTCCTGTAAAAAGGGGCTGTGCAAGCATTTGTGTTAGTATGTAGCTAAGTCTTGACCCTAGTTGTCGCTACTTCGAAAACAAGAGCGCTCCTTTCGGCTTAAATCTCAGCGGGGGGCTTGCCCATAGGCAAGTACCATAAGTAACAACAGCAACATAATTTTTTAAATTTAACATTGCTTTTTTTATTTGTGTATCAGCATTTGCTTCGATCTGTTATTAATTTTGATATGAGTGTTCGTGAAGTTATAGTTCCTAGAATTCCTTGTCTTTATTGTTTACCTTCAATTAATGTTACGATACATTTTTATCTGTACATATTTTGAAAGTACATGCAGTATAGTTAACTGGTTTGTATTTTTAACACCTTAGAATTAGTAAAAGTAGTTACGTAAAAAGTAGTTTTGTTAACATGTCAACGATCCGTCTAAATGGAAGCATCTTCTAGTTAATAAATAACAGTTTTTGACAGAAATTTACATTAGGAACGATTTGAATGATTAGAATTAAAAAGCGGAAACTCAGTGGGATTCCTTTTTACGTAATCTTTTCACTGGTATGTTATTTTCTTTTCGTTACTTTTTTTAAATTTTTATAATTGGCTGTATACTTTCTTTTCTAGTTTATTTTTGTTTTTGTAATTTTTGAATACACTAAAGATTATATTCTATTGTAATTCTTGCTTGATGTCTGTAAAAATTGATGTATCTCTTAGGCCTGAATTTCAGGGGATTTTTGGGTCATGAGGGGTCAATAATGTTGGAAAAATAGTCAGACCTTAACAGAAAAAAATGACTTGTTTGAATCCCTCCTTGAGGGTGACCCTTGAGAAAGTCTTCGGAGCTGATTCTTATTTTAGTTTTATTCATTTTTACTTTTATTAACTTGGTATTTTTACTAATTTGTTTACATACATATAGTAATTCTAACATAAGTAAATATAAATTTCATTTAACTGTTTAGTTTTGATGTATTTTTGATCAAACAAAGAACATAAATATTTTTTTAAATTAGAAATGGTGACTAGTTTAGTGCCTTCACAATTTTTCACTTGAAACAAGTGCTTCATTCTTGTCCTAGAAAGCATAGACAGGAAAGAGAATTTTTAAAAATATCCCTGTTTTAAATATTCTCTGTTATAAGAGCCAAAATTTAAAAAAAAGCAATAAGAATTGAGCGTATTATTTTCATTTAAATAAATAAATACTTCGTGGTCCTTCTTAAAAAATCTTCGATGGTGCAATTCTTTTCCCATGAAGCTATAATCCATTTCAGAGAGGTTTATTAGTTTCCACTGCTTCTCGAGTCCTTTCTTTGGGGGGCGGAACATAACATTTATCAAGGCACCCCATTAAAAACAAAGAAGGAGGTCACGACCTTTCTGACAGGACGATAGAGCCATCCCTTTTCTGAGTAAGGGAAGGATTAGTTGACAACATGGCCGACCCGTAGAGTGGAATGTCCTAAGGTAAACTTGCACATAGCGCAGGTATTTCAGGGGTTGTTACCCGTTTTCTTCCTACCTGACCAATTCAGCCAGAAAACTATTTTTGGCTGTTCGGTCATTTCAGCTGTCATTTCGCAAATAGAATAGTGGATTCACATATTTTAGGGGGCACTGGAATACTGTTCCATCTGTTCTAGGTGTTTTTTTTCTAAAATTTTGGGATTTACTAGTAGCAAATTCAAATATTTTATCTCCTCAAACAGAACATATCACGAAATCTTATTTTTATCATTGACTGATATAATTTCTTCTTTTATGCTGTTTTAAAACTATTCAACATCTTGTTTATTTATTTTAGTCACTGTGTAAAATGTATGCACAGTTGCATATTAGAGATGTGCTTGATCTTGTATAAAACTGTCCAATATTACGTGTTACGTACGACTCGATTTCCTATTTCAAGTAGCGTTTTTTTCCTACCCTGTACGAGCTCACACTATAATTGAATTTGGCAAATTCCAATATTAAATATTTTTCTGAAAACAACAACAACAAAAAATAGATAAAGCCAATAGATATACATGAAAAATATCATATTTTGGGATTGGTTCCAATTGAATTGCTTTACTGCCCGCAATTTCATCTGAACATGGCAGTTTTTTTGGCTTGTTATGGCTCATTTATATGAAATTATTATTTTTTTTTAAATGTCAAACACTCACCAACATAGTATTGGCAGAAATTTTGGCCAAATAACTCACGATAATTACCATATGAAGTTTATAAAAAATTAATTTTATGGAACTTATTGCAAAGAATGACACACACACACACACACACACACACACACACACACACACACACACACACACACACACACACACACACACACACACACACACACACACACACACACACACACACAAATGGTTCCTTTAAATTTAATTTTCTCCTTATTGTTGGAAAAATTTCTGTACAATGCTAATGGTTCGACATCCAATTCAATAATGCATACTGTTGACAGAAGGAATTGATACTAAAAATTAAAATATAAAAAGTATGAAGGATAAAAATAAGCAAAATATTTTTAAATCGTATTTTCTTGAATTTTTTTTCAGCTTCAGGTGTCTGACCTATTGGTACTTGCCTGTAATGAGACCACAAATTTTGACTCGTTTTTTTTGGCCTTATCACCAAAGCTGTCAATAGAGGCTTTATGACAACACTTAACCACAATATTATGAAAGGCATGCAAAAAAGATAGCAACCGAATAAACAAATTTGACGAAGCATTTTCAGCTAATCCGATGCTTATTTATAAATCCAAAGATTGAGCACTAGAGAGATATCACCTTCGAATATTTTAACAGAAGGTTAATAAAGATAGAAGTAGATATATTTTTTATTTACTCATTTTTTTCTCTTTATTACTGACCAGCCTTGAGGAAATGCAGCCCAAAAGGTGGCAAGGAAAGAATTCGAACCCTAATCTCCTGATCTGCAGTGGTCTGTCCCGGTGAGGTCAAGCGTAACCCAATCATTGTCACGGACTCCGAGGAGCAGGAAGTGGATATGAACAAGACATTTTACTTCTCGAAAAGTGGCCTTTTGTTACGAGTAAAGACGCTTGTAATGAGATGGCTTCAACCTTAAGCAAGGCGATCTGAAATACGGCATCGTATAGCGTGAGGTTAACATGCCGTAACTCAAAGCGACTTCCCTGCTGTTTATTTGGTTTGGTTCTAAAATAAGATTTATGATGTAATATTTACTCTTTGTTTTCTTTTGTAACAATAAAGTAGAACTAATTACCTCTAAATTAGCGTAAATGGTGTTTCCGAAACTTTCTCGAAAAACAAACAAACAAGGGTGCTAGTGTCTAATAGCCACGAAATGTTAAACATTGGTATGGATTAGATCATCCTTGCAGATACATCTGGCGATTAATCTCTGGTATACAAAAAAATAGTATTTGAAAAATAAATTTGTGTTTTAGATGTAATCTTCCCATACAGTTGAAACAAAAATTTGATGCAGAACTATACTTAGATCAAAAAGTAGTATTCGAATAAAATTTGATCTACTGAAAAGTTCGAAAATTCTTAAAAGTAGATATATTAAAAGTTTTTTTTTCAACTTTCAGGCAAATTTAAATAACCGAATATATTCAATTCACTCATTTATGCATTATGTTTTACTCTGCCTTCATAGTATATAAACATATGTATTACTGTATGTATTATCATATGTACAGTAAAACACACAGTAATATGTATTAAAACGCACATATTACCTCCATAGAATTGCAAATAAAACGTAAATTAAACAGGCTAGGGGGTCATATTGAATTTTTTTCTCTTAAAGAAAAAGGAACAATAAAGAGAAAAAATATATAGTTAAAAATTTTTTCTCCAAATTATTTATATCATTTAAAGTTAGTTTAATAAAAGTGGTGAACAAATTTGTATTTTAAAAATTACAATCTTTCCTTTACTGAAAAAGCAAGATCATGAGTTATGCTGAAGATTTCAATGAAATTAAAAATGATTTCTACTTTTTCAAAATGTTTTTCGAAATGTTGAATTGAAGCGATTAGATACAATATTTAGTATGCTAGGGAATTAGATAAAATATTTTCTATCTTCGAAAAAAAAAGTATTAATAGAGTAACATAAGAAACATTTCTAGGTTTCTTTTCTGTAAAATATTAGCAACTTTCGAAAGTTTGATAAAACCAGTGAAAAAAATTTATACTTGAAAAGTTTCAAATTTCGTGTAGGAAGGAAATAGAATCATGAGTTAGTCAAAAACTTCTCAGAAATAAAACGACTTTTCATTTTTTTAATTTTTTTCCCTATTTTGAAAATATTAGTAAAGCAGGCAACTCCTTATAGACTCTTTACTATATTGAGATATAGACTTACTATATAGACTCCTTACTTACTCCTCTAAGAATTGACATTTTTTGCTTTCATTTAAATTACAAGGGTTATGTCCGCGAACATAATAAAATAAAAATATATCATTTAAGGTTCAAAGTATTATGTTTAGAAATTTCTTCATTAAATTGGCTTGAAAAATCTGTTGTTGTTATTATCATTATTGAGATGGCTGATTAATCCACAAATCAAGTGCGATGATGCATTTTAAATGTGAGTATTTAGAGTACATTAAAAAAATTATATAATTATTTGTTACATCGTTAAAATTATTTTTTCTTTTTCTCATTCCTATGGTCATTTGAATTCAGGTACTATAGAGTATCGAAATGGTCACGCTTCTTTTTTCGCAATGAGAAAAATATTCTTTACTCCTGAATTTACCAGTTAAGGGGTTAATGCACACACACACACACACACACACACACACACACACACACACACACACACACACAC
>JAOUZG010015602.1:6071557-6084091 GCA_026289955.1 Argiope argentata | reverse complement strand
ACACACACACACACACACACACACACACACACACACACAAACCCCTTAATTAATTGCTATTAAAAAAATGTTGCCTGGGTTATCTTTTGAAGGCTTTCAGTGAACATCTCTGCCCTAAACTTATTTTTTCCAAATCTATCTTACAATTGAAACATACGCATTTGGTATAAATACAATCAGATAACGAAAGGGTAACAAGTTTCACAATATCCTCAGTATTAGCTTCGTATGTCAGTACTGAGAGAGTTAAATCTTACTGTTAAATTATTTACATACAAAAAAGTGAAACCAATTCTTTTGAAAGTGACCCGATGTTAAATATATTATTTCTCTAGTATACTGCATTAATTACTATTTAAAAATTACTTATATAAATATCAAAATAGAGGGAATAATGTTATTTGAGTTGAAAATTCGGGATAAAAGTAGGCGAATACGAAATTTCAGTGACTAAGAGCCTGTATAAAATATATAACGGTCAAGATAAATAATTTAGAAATTTTGTAGAAAATTATCCATTTAATTCTAGTAGTTTTTAGCAACTACCCCAAAAAGTTATGCGCATGGAAAAATCATTTAATAAGCAACATTAAATTTATAAATCTAATACACTTATTGTTTTTTCTTTTAAAAAAATGTAAGGAATAGTTACGTAATTTTTTCAAATATTTAAGGAAATGATATTTTAATCTTAAAATAGTAAATATCATTTGGGAATTTCGTTAATATATAATGAAAATTTTTTTATGCCAACATAAAAATTAGTTATTTCAAATTAAAAAAGTCAGTCATTCATCTTTTCATATTAATTTAACAGATAATTAATGGTTAAAAAAATATAAAATGTCATGAATTATAATATTATTAAGTTAACTAATTGGTAACTTTTGGATTTTGCAAAGCCTCAAAATTTTCGTACATATTAAACTTTGACAAAAGCTTCCAACGAATCTGTTCGTGTCGCCATCTATTGATAAATAAAATAAGCAAATACACAGGAGAAAGCAAAATTAATGGGGGGGGGGGATGTGAATTTTCCGAAAAAAGAAAAAGAAGGAAAGAAAAAATATTTTGAATTTACCTAAGTTTCTGATCAAATTAAAATATCAAGCCACGATTTAATATGCCAGTGAGATATAAAATATCACTCTAGTTTAAATTGATAACTAGAAAAAGATTAGTACGATTACAAAATTTTAAAGAATAAAAGAAAAGAAAAGAAATTGCTATTAATTGCATTAAAAAGCTTTTCAAAAGTGAAATACGTTGATATATGTGATTTTTAATTCATCCTCATATAATTTAAAAGACGAAATAGAGATTAAACATAAGGAGTTTTTAGGTCTTTTATTCTAGGAAGAATTACTGATCCTGTTTTAGAATCAGCAAGTACCTATACAAAGTAATTATGAGAATAATAATAATAATAATATCAGTATTATACTGGAATTATACAAAATTTATTAATCTGAATATTCGGAAATATTACTAATTCTGACTTTTAATTTAAAAATGTATTGAACTATATATTTTTTCAACACAAAATCAACGAAATAAGATAAAATTCTGTATAAAGTTGTATTTCATAATGATATATTTTTTTATATTGATAAAGTTATAAGCATTTAATAATTCAATATATGGTTTCATTTGCACATAAAAATTTATAATTCATATCATTTTAAATCATTCATCTTCAAGATTAAAGATTTTAAAATTATTTGAAAATAGTCGATAAAGTAATTGAACCCTGAGAACTTAATCGAATCCCCCACCTTCCATTGGAAATACATAATGGCATAGTCCTTTAAAGATTTCTCTCTCCCATAATAATACCCATAATATACAAAAAACAAAACAAAAAAACTCGGCTTAGTTCTTTGGTGACGAAGTGATTGGCTGTAATTAAAAAAAAAAGTATATATTAAAATGGAGAAAATGGAAATCCATCAAAAGAAAATTATCATGATCATATACATGTGAACCCTTTAAGAAATACAAAAAAAATTATAACTGATATTTTATATTTGGTCTCGACACAAAATTATATACTTGAATTAAAATTTGGATACATTTTAGACTAAAAAAAATATTACATCATTTTTAAAGTTTCAAACAATTTGCTTTTTAATTATATCAGCTTTAATTCCGCAAAACATGTCTCGAATTTTAATACTTTAAAAAAATAGTTCTTAATAATTGAAATTGTTTTTTAAAAAGTATTTATAAAGTTCTGAATGAAATATTTTACTTTAATAAATTTCAATGTGAGCACCTCTGGTAGCTCGAAGAATCTCAAGGTCCAATTCCCATCCTCTCCATGTATTTTGTACTATTTCGGTGTTATACTAGATACGGCATTTATAAGCTGAAATTTGAATGTGTCAACATCTTCAACTGGCTTTGTAAAATACCATATCTTTTATATAATCCAAAAAATGACATTGAACAGCAACGACCAATCTGATATCATGGTGTAGAGGAACATATCGAATACAAGAATCGGCAAAATGAACCCCCTTCCCATTGAATCTATTTTAATAACGATTGAAAATAAAACTGCTATTTCTGACCCAGCAGTATTGCTTAATAATTAAGAAAACCTGATTTTTCGGCTATAAAAAATTTATAGGTTGCATTTAGTGGTTAAATGGTAATGATTGCTTGTAATCAGGAGAATATTCTATGACTACCTGTGTATTTTTTTTGTATGTAAGCCATATCTGTTAAGTAATTAAGAGTAAATTTTGCGTAAAAAGAATTAAATCTAAAGCATTATCATTCTTCAATATTTCCCCCTACAAATTCGAATCTCTTTAAAATTTTTGCAAAATACAATTTTCTAAATAGGATGGGAATAATTCAATTATAAATCTTTGGATAGGATAACCGTTCAGTTTTAAAATCTTTCATCAAAAAGTGAACAAAATCATGATATTTCTTTAGTTTCAGATAGAATTTTAATGATAGTATTTCAGAGAATTTTTTTTTCAAAATATAAAAAAAAGAAAAAGAAAAAGGGATTTGGTGCTTGATGAAATGATATTTATCTACCATATCTTTTCCAATTCCGAGAAGCTAAGCCTTCCCCATTTTGATGAAACTTTATCTCGACAATCATTAGTTTTGTCTTTTATCACCTTTCCAAAAAAGACTTTTTTTTCTTCTCCCTTTTTGAGATTAATCTATTTTTATCGCGCCTTTCTTTAATCTTTTTTTTTCCTTCTGGTTCTTCGATAAAAAATGGAGGTGGTGTAGCCTGAAAAGGTTTAACTAACCGATTCTAATTTTATCATCTTACCAGAATGGAAAACACTGTTCCTTTTGACGAAGAATTAGGGTGAAGTCATGCCTTAAATGTCAAAGAATGTATTGACTTTTGGTAGTATTACACAACGTACTGTTTTACTGATATTGGTAGCCCTGAGTAAATTGCAATTTTTTCTCTCTGAAAGTCTTAGCAAAGTATTTTCTTGACACAATTATTTCGTTATCCTTTAATTTATTTATTTTATCGTTAAATTTGCTTATTTTTTTCTTTAATCCGGACTTAAAAATAGATTAAGACATTGTAATTATCTGAAAATTTGGCCTCTTGATTTTAATGCATTTTTAAAATTTAAGACTACGGCAAATTGTTTTTGCAAAAGTTTCTATCTATCTTTTGGCTCATCTTAGAGTACTATTGCTTAAAGAAGAAATACGTTGAATGACTACAAATAATGAATGATTTTTTTTGTAATTATTACACAACGTACTGTTTTACTCGTATTTGTAGCTAAGTTTAAAGATAAATTATTATTTTTTAACTCTGAAAGTTCCGGCAAAACATTTTGTTGACACAATGACTTCCTTTTTCTTTAATTCCCTTACTTTATAGTTTATTTTGATTACTTTCTTCCAGGAATACAAAAATTTATTGAAACATTGTAATGACCTGAAAATTGGACCTTCGGGTTTTGAAATATTTTTCAAATTTAAGACTAAGACAAATCATTTTTGCAGATTTGCTGTTTGTCTTTTGGTTCGTCTCAGGATACTATTACTTAAAGAAGAAATAGGTTGAATTTCTGAAATGACACTACACAGCGTACTATTTTACTCATATTTGTACCCTAATTTTAAAGATAAATTATCATTTTTTCCTCTGAAAATTTCGATAAAATATTTTGTAGATACAATGACTTCCTTTTCCTTTAATTTGCTTACTTTATCAATTAATTTTCCTACTTCTAACCTTTAATTTGCATAAAAAATGCATTAAAACAACATAAACGCTTTAAAATTTGACCTCGGATTTTGATGGATTTCCAAATTTACTAGAAGGTACGATTATTTCTGGAAATTAAATGGGTCTCGTTTAAGAATTAAGTTAAATGAATGAGATTTAGTATGTGGTTACCACACAAATTTTTCAGATTGCTATCAAAATTTGGAAGCATATAGTGAAATATTATAATTAAAAAATAATAAAGATAGACGGATGATTTTTACTAATAATATTAAGTATTATTAAGTTTAATATTAAATTGCAAATCTATCTCAAAGTTTCGACCAAGCTTGTGCTAAAGTATTATGTCTGCTGGAAGTTTTTGTCCGCATTGATCAAAATGTGAAATATAATTACTGAATAATACAAATAACTAAAGAAAAAGGAAATTTCATATGTCTTTGTGTTATAATTACTTATATGTATCAAATTAATGGTCTAATCCATTTTAGATAAAGAAAAAACGAAATGTAAATTTGACTTTTTTTCGTTATATTATTTTATATTCCGTGCACGCCATATCGTTACTGTTATATCAAAATGTCTTTTGTCAAAAATCATATACATCAAAACGCAATGCTGTGACATCGAAACAGTTGAGCTATAATACTAAAAACATTAGCAAATGATTGCATTTTCTAATAATGTATAACAAATAACATACAATAACAAATAACATACAATAATTTTAAAGAAGACATAGGGGACCCTTAAAAGTGGTTTATATTAACAAAATGCTTCGCGAAATTTGATATAAGACATTTTATTAATTTTTATAATTTTGCAAATATTGTTGCAGATGACTATTATAAAAGCTAAAGGAAACAAAATTCGAAGAAGTCCTTTGCTGTTATATTTTTTTAGATGTAGTTTTTCTTAGTAACTGCTGATAATTAAAAAAAATTCCTGATTTTTTTTGGAATATAATAAATAACAATGAAAATATTAAGTACATTTTATGTGCTTATTTAAAAATGTACGAACTATTTTCACAAAACTCTATGAAATATGGCAGAAATGAACAACGGCATTAAATCAAAATTTTTTAAGAAGATATTATTAAAGTTTTCCTAACTATCTTAATAAACTCTCTCTTTTTTCTCTTAATATTATTTACTTAATTAATTCTTATTTTTTTCTGACTTTCCTGCTTGGAAAAAGGGCATTTTCTATCTAAAGAATCCAATTAGTTTTCCAAATATCGAGATTTACATAATTTACCAAAAACTTGTTTTAAAGCAACTGCTAATTAGTAAATTTCCTCAACGGTTTTTGGTTGAGAAGGGATTACATTGTTTAAAATGAAAGAGAAGATGCTTCTTCGCATATGAAAAAAAAAAAATTAAGATTTTCTGTATGAATATCTTGTTTTAAATAAGTAATATAGCAAGAGCTTACCTGGTTTTGGAGAATATAATATTTTTTATTAATAATATTTCCTTATATATATAATGTGGAGTTTCTTTTTGTTTACTTTCTATTACTTTACTTTTTCTGGTCTCGACTTCTTAGTTAAATTCAAAGTTTTGCGCTGAATTGTCTTTCTGGTAAGTGCGTAGCTGGCTCAGAGGAACAATCTTTAGCGGACAAACTTTGTAAAGAAGAATTGGAGCATATTACTTTAATTGGATGCTTGAGAAAATAATACCTAAGGCATTGAATTTGCATTGTTAGCAAAAGATACTCAGAATGTCTAAGTGAATTCTTTGGTTGTGTAAAATAAACAATGGAATTTTTTCTCCGATTTAACGGCCATAAATAATAAACCATAATCACAAATTTCAAGAGTAGCTGTAGATATTATTTTTTTTTAGTTTTCTTCTACATCTTTGTTGCCATTACTTATTTAATACTTATTTTTTATCATTGTCGTGCCATTTGACTTATAAGCATTATTTCATGCCCTCTTTAACTTTTAAATTTCAGCTGGTTTTTCTTATTAAAGATAGTTTTTAATCTTTCATATAATATCCTGAGTATACATCCTGATTTCAGAATGGCGAAAACTTTTGGTGAAATTTTGGTGACTAGGCATAGTATAATGCTCTATGTGGTGATATCAGCACAAACTAATTCTATTGTTCTAAACTAAGAATTAGTATTCTTATCTTGAAATATGTACATGATATGGAGGAAAAGTATACTTGAAAATTAAGAATATCTTCGATTTAATACGACACCTTGAGGGTCCCAAGGGTATTTTGGAAAAAAACCTATATAAACGTGCATTTGTTAGTCTGCAATCACTTTGACAGCAGAATAGTTTTGTAAATAAAACAAGAAAAGTTTTTAGTTAAAAAATTCTTTTTTGATCTATCCTCCCGTTTATTATTTAAAAGATAATCCTTTTTCTTGTTATAAGTGAATTGTTATGTAACAGTTTTGGAAAATCGTGACTAAAGAAATGTGTGTGATTGCAGATTTTGTTTCTAGTATGGTTGCGTTCAACATTCCTTTCGAACTAAATCAAAGATGGTCAATAATCTTTTATTTGCTTTTATCCTTTATCTTTCATTATTTCTGAAATAAAAATGCACACTCAGTTTTTTGCCACCAGATGGCTCTATGATCAATCTCTTTACGTAGCATGTGATCACATAATTAAGCACAGGCACCAAGTTAGTACTAATTACTATTCGTCATTCTCTAATTAATGTGGAAGAACTAGACTGAAAATTGTGAGAAGAAAGACTGTGAAGAATGAATGTGAATTGACTAGAATGTTTTATATATAAACAACATATATATAACTAGCAGTACTCGCAAGGCGTTGCCCTTTGTGTAGCATCCAAGAAGAAAATATATCTTTAAACTTAAGTCTAGCTTCCACCAGATATGACATTGGCATGTTTTGCAATATCAAACAAACCTAAATAATGCTTAGAAATTATCAAAAATAGCTACAAAACAATTTTTTACAGCACACATTCAGAAATATTTAGATTGTTACAATCGTAAAAATATGGTAAGACCGTAGACAAAACACAGACGATCAATTCCAGGTTGGATTCCCGTCTTTTCGACATAATGAGATTTGAATCGCTGTTTAAAATCAGATGTTTTTGAATTTGTTGACCATTGCCTTGCTTGTGATCTCAAGAAAACAGGAATGAAGATGGTTTGAGAATTAAATTTAAAATGTGGTTTTTAACTCAAGTTGCAGATTGATAACAATTTTCGAACAATTAGAACAATTTTGAACGGATTATTTGTCTGTATGTTCGTTTTTGAGCATGGGAACCGAATTACTCAAGAATGCACCAAAAGCGAATGATGTTATTCGGGAAAAGATTTTACAAACAAATTTATAGTTAAGCAACAAATTTTCAGTCCGCACCATCAATGGACTGCCTAATGATTTAATTATTCTTATGCATATCGTTTCAAACCTGTAATGTTGCTTTCCAGCACGACTATTGTCATCAGAAAGATTGTTTGGCGATATACTTTTTATGGCATTGTCCTGCTAAAAAACAAGCCGTGGGTACTGCAAAAGGAACGGTAGCAACATATTTCTTAGGATGTCGTCGACGAACCACTGTGCAGTAACTGTACCTCTAATGACGACCAAAGGGGTCCGGCTATCAAAGGAAATGGCACCCCAGACCATAATGTCTTGTTGAGGACCGGTGTGGCATTCAATAGTGAAAACAGGATCCCCCCTTCTGCCCTGGGTGTCTCCAAACGCATCTTCGATGATCTTCCGGACACAGTTGGAAGTGGAATTCGTCGCTAAAGACTATACGTCCCAGTCGGTAGTCCCAGTACTCATTCCAACCTGATCCAGCCCTGCGCCACTGTAATCTAGCTCGGCAGTGTGCCGTTGTGAGTAGCAGGTGACGTAACGGTCGGCGCGAGCGTATATTTCGCTGTCTCAACCGTCTGTGAATGGTCATGGTGGACACTGGTGTTTGGGATGAACGTCTGGTGGTTGATAGAGATAAAGAAGGCGCTGTGACAGCTGATCGGACAATCACTCTGTCCTCACAGCATCTTCGAATCGCCGCATCGCTTCGATTCAAATGACGAGCAATTCTCCGATTTGTCCAACTGGCCTTTTTCAATCCAATGATACGACCTCTGTCAAACTCTGACAGTTGCTCGCAATGAACACGAACCCTGCGGCGAGGCACTTTTTATGTTTCTGAAAAGTAATCTGAATCGCAATCAAACCGAAAGTTTTAACAACCGTTGAAGAACTGCTTCCTATATACATCTGCTGGATGCGCAGTTCCGTTGCACTGGAGATCAAACTATCCCTTCATTGGACACCAAAATTTAATCATTTGCATATCTGGTCAAAACACTAACTCATACGAAATTTCAAAGCAATCAGATGATTGTTTCTTGGTGCATCGATTTTTTTTATAGAGTGTGTAATGAAATTTTTGTTTTATATAAAAGACTACTCTTTAATGTATATTTCTAATGTTATTTTATATTTTCATCAAATACTACTACTAATAATAATATTTTATAAATTTTTTACTATGCTGCCAATGTGAATAATATTTTCTACGAAACTTTCCGTTATTTAATCAATGATCCGATATAATTTTAAAGGATAACAATGTATCTAGACAGGCCTATTTTCCTAATAATTAAGAAAAAAGACAATGCATTTTGCGTCACTTTCCTTTGATTGATTTGATTCAGACTCACAATTTTTGGACGACTTTTGAGGAAATATGAATTCTAATTAATAAAATATTTAGCGTAAAATATTTGCAAACTTTAAAAAAAATTGCAAATTTTGGCAATAAATTTAGAATTTTTAATTATTATTTATGATATTTAATTGACCATCCTTTTTGATTTCTCTATTTTTAACTCAGTTAATATTTTCTCAAAAATTTTAAGCAAACATCAAATGTAATTTAAAATGTGTTTAGTATAAAACATGTTCTATATTAAGAATTAGATTATATTCTCTTTACAGGCAAAATTTCTTGAAAAAAAGAAAAGAACGCTTCTAAAGCTTAATTAGAATAGGAAATATTCAAATAAAATAAATAATAATGAGGAAATATAATTTGCTTCGGAATTGACTTTTCACAATTATTTGATAATAATCGCTTTTACTACGCATTTTTAATTGTAATTTCAATAAGCGAAAGCACTATCACAGTTCTCGGACTATAGTAATTGAGCATCGCAATGTTAAAAAATAATAATTTCTTTTTTACTATTTTTGAATAACAATAGCAAAATATTTTATAAAATAATCAAATAAAACATATGGCATAAAACTTCCAAATTTTTTTTTGTGAAAACTGATGTATGATTAATTAAAATTTTAAATTATGATTTTTTTATGTATGATTAATTAAAATTTTAAAGAAGTCTGATTTTTGCTCTTAATTACACTTGTTAAATGTATTCACTTTTTTCTAGCTGAATAACCACATTTTCTGTTTAAGAATCCAATTAGTTATTTTTCCAAACATCAAGACTTTCATAATTTACATTAAACTTGTTTTAAAGCAGCAGCTAATTAAGAATATTTCTCAAGGGGTTTTGATGAATAAAGGAATTTCGTTTCTTCACTGCATAGTTTTCTTTTTACAGAGATGATGTCATTTCGTATTCGGGAAAACTTAAGTTTTTTTTCCCCTTTCAACTTTTTTTTCAGAAATAAAATTTAGCTTACACTTACTTGACTCCTTATAATCTCATTCTTTACTAAATAAGATTAGTTTATAAATTCAAGAGGGGTTTAATTTTCTTTTTTAATACTCTAATGATATAATTTTATTTTATTTTTTATATACTCTTACATAACTTGATTTTCTTCACGTTTTCTCTCATGTTAAATAAAAGTTGATGCTTATTAATGCAGTGCTATTTTAACTGAATTATTCAGGTAAATTAACTAATTAAACTCCTACTTCTAGTACTTCTACTATTCAGGTAAATTAATTAATTAAATTAAATTTTTATTTTGTAATGGTGGCGCCATCTGGTAATGAAAAAGAAAATAAAAAATTATAAAATTATTTTCAAATTAAAGAGCATCAAAAGGAATTGTTTATGTCTACAAAATTTACTCTTATACACTAAAAAAAGTATGATATCCATCTCCTCAGCATAAAATTGGGAGCCTTTAGCATGGTCTTGAATGAAACAAATTCTCATATTTTTGTGTCAAGCATGAGAATTACGTGCTACGTAGTATGACAAAGAAAATTGGTAGTTGTATTAATTGAATAGCAGTAGTTACGGAAGATCTATCTTCGATTTGAATGTAGTGATTTTAACAATTTAGCGTGTGACTTTACGCGATTAATCACTCGCATACGGTTTATACAAAAGCAGAAGAAAATGGACACTATTTCGGGCGTCTTTGTTCCATATTTATTGAAATAAAAATTTCGCCAAAAAATTCGAAACGAAATTTAATTTATTTAAATTGCTACTTTTTGAGTTATTGCGTTTAAGAAATGTCAGAGTACAAACTTTTAAGATAGAAAATCCCTTGTAAGATGTGTTTCCAAATCTATTTCGCAGCTAAAATTAGATGCTATTTCAATTTCTAAAATTTATCCATCTAGATTTTTACAGTTATCATGTTCATATGTAATAGGGTAGCCACACTGGCAAATTTCGTCTGACTTGGATTTTGTTTTAAATTTGATAAAATATCTACAAATTTGGTGTAAAAACGTTATCTTAAATTTCTTTTGATTAGTTGAAATCGTTTTTTGTTTATTATATTCATAAAAAGACAGACAAAGTTTAGTTCAAAACATTCATTTTGCCGATTTAAGGAAGTATAAAACGTGAAATTTCGCCAAATTTTCGGATTCGAATTTTTAATGATCACAATACTTAATCTTAGTATATATCGCATACAAAAGGAATTAAAAAGAAAATGATAATGAATTTTTTAAAAAGAGCAGTATATTATATTTTGCATAGTATATATAGTTACACTTACATAGTTACATTTGCATAGTTGCATTTACATAGTGCATTGTACATTAATAGTCTAGTGCACTGTTTTATTATAACACTCTAACAGAATTTATGCATGCAAAAAATATGGTACAATTAACTGATAAATCTTTACTGCACTAGATTCGAATTTTTTTCTCATGAAACTTCATTTCTTCTTTTGTAACTATTATTTCAAATAATTAAAAAGTAATCGCTAAATATTTTCAACTATTTCCCTTGAATTCTTTTCTTTTGAATTTACCCTTTTAAAATTTAAAATAAGTAAACTTTTAACAAATTCAAATGATTCTAAAGCGCCACGGAATGAACTTTCCTTTACTGAAAAACATACCAAGCGATTTTTCTTACCACTTTGATCACTCGTCACATGGAAATAGAGTTGATGCTAGACCGCTCATTATTAACTCAATGTTATTATATCTAGAAGATCACTAAAACACTCCCAAGATGCATAAATACTCGATATTTCTTTGTATTCACAATGCTTTCGGAATAAAATCACAGTTAGAATTATAGTAATTAAAAATTCATGAGAAAGCAAACACATGGATGGGGTTTGCTTTCTCATGAATTGTCTTCAGCATCTGTATGGATTGGTGTCAGCCTCTATATCTCATCGATTCAACTGATAACTTAAAGGCATTTTTACTAAATAAAAGATTCTTTTAGATACCCATGCTGTTCTTTATCATAAAAGATATTTTGAAGTTGGAAATAAGGCTTATTGGCACATAATTATATTTATTTTCTTCAGATGAAAACAAGATCCAATCAATAATTTTTTGGGGTAAAAAAAAAGGACACATTGTAACCCTTAGGCTTCAATCTATTGAGACTATAAAGATTCAAAGAACTCTAAGAAATTTTACAAAGCTTTTAAAAACCATCTTAAATTTTAAAAAAATTTAAAAAGGTGTCACATTTATGCTGAAATAACCCGCCCTTGGAAGTGTTAAAACGGACTTGCCCTAATTAAACATTGCTTTTTAAAATTGATAAAATTTCTTTCATTGTTTGACATAATTTCGTCTCATATTTTAGCATTTTCAAATTTTTGAATTCATCCAGATGACATACCATCCATCGCATTTTACTAGTTTTTTTTGTTGAGTTCTTTGAATAAGATTTTGTTTAACTTAATAATTAAGTTTTTACTGTATCTTTTAATACCAAACAGCCAAAATAAAATGTCATTTATCTAAAAGCATTAAAGTAGCAATTCCTTAATTGGTGTAAATATTTCTAAAAACTTAAGCGATTAAATATATGTATTTAAAAACTGTTCGACTTAAAATTATATATATAAT
>JAOUZG010015602.1:6044848-6067561 GCA_026289955.1 Argiope argentata | reverse complement strand
ACACACACACACACACACACACACACACACACACACACACACACACAATTCTATAATATTTACAACCATGTGTTTGTAATATTTATAACCATTTCTTTTTTGTTATGGGTGTTTATTATGTTATTTCGTTTTTTCTAAGGGGTCAGTTGACGCACAAATAAAAAAAAATTATTTTCAACCTCTTATTTATTTACATTAGCAAAATTATACTTTGAGTGCATGAATCTTAAACGACATAACTGTACTTTTATTTATCCAAACTGAACAAAACGGATTGCCTTTTTGAAGAAAAATATCTATTTCTTAAAAGAATTTATTCATATAGGAAGAACAGATTTTTTTAAATACAAAAAAAATCAAATAGATTTAAAAAATTGAAAATTTTATAAGCAGAGCAAAACTAAAATCAACCCATTTTCTTAAAGCATACTAACATTTTAGATTGCCCGTTTTTAAAAAATATTTTCTACCAGTTATCACTTTTTTCCATTTTATGATATTCTTCATAAAAGTGTATATCACTTCCAAAAACGATATGCTCAGCTGAACAAATATTCTATTTATCCCCATGGATTAAACGATATATTTAGAATCTTATGTTAACATAGATTTTGACAAACATTTAGGCGAACTATTGAGGTATTTCAACTATATGTTTATATAAGCTTTAACTCACTCGACCGTAACATTTCAGAGATTTGGTATAAATAGGAAATCTCCAACTCATTTTCCTTTGATATGCATTCATGTGATAGTATTTTACGGCATTCTAGAAACCGATCTATGGATTTAAGAGTGCACAATAATGAAAGTGGAGTTTATGGGTGGTGAAAATACGATTGGAGAACTTTGCCGCATTATGTGGATGGTGTACTATGAAAAAAAAAAAGACATGAAATCTATATATATTTACAATACATTTTAAATTTATAAATATAAATTTTTTATTTAGTTACATACAGTTACAGCTGACCATTTTTAGAATAATTTTGAAATATCTGATATATATGAGAATCTTAAGTTATTTTGGTACTGCACGAGATAAAAAAAATTCTTTAACAAGTATTTTTTGAATGATTAGGAAAATTTTGAAGAAATGATGAAAAAAGTGACACAATAATTCCGCAATCATTATGGTCTTAATATCTTTGGATACAATGCATTAAATTCTTTAAAATAAGTGAAATTCAACTGCCTATTAAAGTATGAAATGGTTTATATGCATTGTTGAATACATATAAATTAATACTTACTAAATATTTTACCCATTTAACAGTACCTTAGTATATAGTACCTATAAAAGAACGAATGAAATAAATGTTATTAATGTGTTTTTTAAAGTTTAAAAATCAAACCTAAAAATTTTATAGGTTAGATAAAAGGGATTTAAATATTTTCTATTAAAATTTCTAATTTTCAATTGTTTATTAACTTCTTTATTGTTCTCAACTTTACGAGCTTTTTTTACATCTTCGCATTGAATCTATTTTTCAATCAAAATGAAATACCTAAATATTCAATTTTTTTTTTACTTTTCCGTAAATGTAATATATCTGTACTCAAGAATTTGACAAATTACTAAGTTTTAAACCACACAGACTTCAAAAAATACCTTTTTGGAGAAAGTCTGTATTTGTCTGTCTGAGTCAAAAAAGCTTTGGGATAGACAAATAAAATTTGACCTACCATATTTATTCCATATTTTCAAGTTTCTATCAAATTTTGGGAAACTTCGTTTGGAAGAGATCTGTCTGCCCGGCCATTCGTCATATAATTATAAGTTAAAAAAATTACATAAATTTATTCTAATAATATTCAAATATACATACAACTACATAATACTACATATACTACATAACGAGATGAGCTAAATAAATAGAATTCGGTGCACAGATATAAAGCAAAAAAATGTATCAAATTTTGAGCCAAATACGACAGGCTGTTGAAATTCTGTCGTTCTGCACTTTCAGAAAATATAAAAGAGATAACTTATAAATGTAATGATTTAAATATATGAGATATAAGATTTCGTGATTACTATTGAAGATTTTTATCAAATTTTTGTTTCAACTATTCGAGAAAAAAAAAAACGCATTTGAAACACTATTTCGATGCTGGCATATTTTTAACAGCACGCCAAAATATCGCCAAGGATCACAGAAACAGCACGCCAAGGATTAATTGCCGAAAATTCGCCAAGGATCACAGATAGCTAAAAACACACCAAAGGTTGATATTTCATAAATATTGCACACAAATGCTATGGAAAGAGCTTTCCAGGATAACATATTTTTAAGAGAGTATGCAAGAGTAGTGAAGTAGTGTATTTTGATGGAATCATAATCCTTGCCAAACTGAAATGTTGGTGTTATTCTGTTTTAGTGGCATTATTAATCATTCAGAAATTATATTCAATACAAACAGTTTACCAAAACACGAAATGCTTTAAATGTTTTAAGGACCCTGAAGTTATTACAACCAATATTTTTTTCCAAAGAGTTTTCAAATTCCAGTAAAAAAATTCTTTATGTATAAATTAATGAGATTATGAATTTAGCCTCGAATAAAAGCATTTTTTTCGCAATCATATGAATTTTTTAAAATATCTTTATATATAAACTACTTTGAAATCAAAATGTAATCTTTAATGTTTCAGATTTTTTACACTGAAGATATATGATCGTCATCAGCTATTGTACTGTCGTTATTTCATTTTCACGCCACCATAAACAATTGAAAAAGCTATGCCTTTGATGTAGAAATCCATGACGAAAATTTGTAGTCTTTTATATGGTAAAGAATTCATGGACTAATGATGTTATAAGTGGTCGAAAGCCGCGGAAGCAAGCTAAATTTGGCGACGTGTGATGAGGAGCTTCGCGCCAGCCAAGTTGGTTTATAAGTTCAAAATATTTGCAAAATCATTCTTGTTATGATATAAGTAAAACTCCAACAGAATATATTCTATAGGAATTGCTGAAATACTAGCCATTGAAGTTGTGAACTTTATTTCAAATTTTTTTCTACTTATTAACTACTGGTGATGGGTTGGTGGTTGGTTGGCGAAAACAAATCATAACAAACTAAATATTCATTATTATTTTTTTACCTAGAGCTAAACAGATGCTTGTTTTCATCTGTTAAGTTAGGACCACGCTCATATAGTTGCAATACCTATTCCGTTTGATGCTACATTTGGCGAGCGTTTTCTCTTTCAACGTTAATAATTAAATACTAATTTTTTGGTTAGTCTATTAATAATTTAAGATAGTACGGGTAGTTTAGCCTCGTTCTTTGCAAAGTTGGCAATAATTCGCCAGAGCTAGCAACACCCGTTTTTTCTAGTTTATACAAAAAACATAAAACGTAGTCAGCGAGTTGGATATTTTTTGATAAGTGTGCCAAGCAGGAGGTTAAACGACGATCGCACCGATTGTTCTATAATTGTTTATTTAGGATTTCATGTTTTCAATGATGTGAATTAGACAATGGTTCCATCTCGGAGAATGATTAAATGCTTTTTCAAACAAGGTTTCAATGTCAAAACTCTTCCCAACATTTAACCTCCCCTTAAAAGTACTTGTCAATTATAACGGTGACCAAAAAGTGCCAAGAAAATATTTCGCCAATTTTTGCGATTTCAATTGTCAAACTATATAGCAAGTGGATGGCACATTCAAGGTTTTTTCCTTCATATTAACTAATATTATACTTGAGTATATCTTTATAATAGGCAAAATTTTTGCTTGGCGCTTTTTGTTCGCCATTAAAGCCAAATTGTACGTTTTAAATTAATATTTGTATCATTTTATTGATATACAAATATTGAATCAAAATAGAAGAATAGTTAAGATTTATTGAATTTTTTTTATATATAATTAAAAAGTAATTGCCAATGATGCGACAGGAGAGAGCATCACCCCCTTTTCGCCAAGGATGTTTAGTGCCAAATATGGCAACCCGATGTTGCCGTTAGAGGATCTTCCTCTGGGAGATAAGACGCAAGAGCGCGGGGAGTTGGCGATTTTGAAAAGTGCGCCAAGGGGGTGATGTTCTCTACAGATTAACCTTGCAAATTGTATGATGTAAAAATTACAGCATTGATTCTTAATTAAATAGTAAGTATTTAAACAAATTGGAAAATCGAAAAATGTTTATGAATGGTATTAAATTAAATAACACTAAGTAGGTTATCATATACTGTAAAATAAATTAAAATTGCACATTTTTTTATCCATAGGAATCAGCAGTCATTATAAATAATATTCCTTTATTGACAAATTGATTCATTTCTATTAAGCCTTAAAACACATTGCTTCAATACTATATAAAATAAGGAGATCGTGATTGTTGTGAATTAGTATATTCCAGAGGATATACCACCTGGAGGATGAATTACCCTTATTCTGCTGTGAGAAGTCCCAGACAAATACGGATTAACCGGAATTCCCTCGCCTGTTATTGGATTGCGCTTAGCGAATACCCTGCTTTTGACTTTCAAAGAGTCATCAGATATAACTTTTGAATGTGAAATCATCTCAGATCTGCAAGGTTTGCTTTTGATTTCTTGTACGGAGCTCATTCTTGAAATGACTGGATTGGATTTGTTCCAGCTTTTAACTTCTGTTAAAGCACCAGTTATAGGATTGCGTATGAACTTCTTGTCTCGCTCTTTCTTCGAATTTATTTCAGAACCAACCAATGTGTTTCTGCTGTTAAAGCTATTAGTCTTTGTTGTAACATCTGAATTTTTAGTCCTATTCATAGACCTTATTTGCTCGATATTATTATAGCTTTTATCTACTATAGAAGATAATTCATTAGATGTGCTATCTGCTATATTTAGGCCTTTGAAGTTATCTCCGACTAAATTCATATCAACTTTAGATGGTTCTTTTGCAGAATAGCTTTTATGAATATCCGTAAGAACTGACATACCTGAAAACGATTTTGTCTGAGTATGAATATCATTTAATGGTTTACTACTGTCATTTGGCGATGATAAGGTAGAATTTGGCGTCACTTGAGGTATATCCATGCTGGTTACAGAAGATAATGAAGTATTTCTGAGCTCTGGCTTGTAAAGATGGTGGTCTTTAGATTGCTGTTGATTTAGCAAGTAATTGATGACAGAAGAAGTTCCTTTAAGAGACTTAATCAGGGATTGCTGACGAGTCTTTAATCCAAACAGGTCGCTACAGTCTCCCCCAGGAGGTTTCAGAACTCTAGTACTCGGTACAGTAGCACCCAATCCAATAAAAAATTTGTTATTAGACATGGGTTTTCAAAAACAAATATGTCTTCAAAATTTATATCTAGTCACGCGAGATTGCTTTTTAAATTTAAGGTTAATGCATTAGATTTTAACTGTTTCATTGACATAAATCTTGATAACAAATAACGGAAAATTTCAGCATCGAATAAACTTAGAAAAATTTTGAAATATGTGGCTATTTTAAAGATGCTATTATTTAATCATTTCTGATCTGTTTATCACATAGTAGGTAAAAGCAGTTAAATATTTCGGTGGTACATTCTGTTCATAAGTAACAAAGTATTGTCTTTTTCTAGTAATGGAAATAATTTTAAATTTGTTAAGAAAGAAAACAAAACAAAAATGGATATTATTTCTGGATATGAATTTGAGCAAATTGACTCAATTAAATTCGTGAAGGGAGCTGAATTGAATTCCTTTGACTTTGGATTGGCACTATTGGTAGATTTCAAGAGCAAAGCTTCTAACTGTAAAAGCTTGTGTTACTATGAAATAACGGTTCTTTTTATTTACCTCTATAATTTATGTGCCACTCATTACCTTCATTCGGTTACAATCTGAATGTGTGTTCGGCTTTAACGTCCCGTTTTTTTAAATTTAAATTCTTTGCCACGTAAAACAACAAAGTGCATATTTTCATCAGTATTTAAATTTATAATAAACTCTGGCAATATATTAAATATAACTAATATTAAGTTATTTGGTGAAATGATAAATATAAATAACCAAAGGGAATGGTCTTCCCAAAACTTTCTCGTTTACTCTAAAGTAAATGTGTTATCTTAGAAAAAATCTTGCATGCATCGGAGTGCAATAGTTATGAAATAGAAACTTAACATTTTAAATGAACCCATCGTGTAATTTTTGGCTAGATTTTGGCGATTAATGAATCCGAGAATCGAATTTATGTTTTACAGGCACTTCTCACAATCGACTGAAACAAAAATTTGGCACAAAATTCATTTGTAGCTTTAAAATTCTGTATCAAATTATATATATATTTAAATCATTGCCTTTTTCAGCTATCATTAATGGCCACCATTTTTCTAAAAATACAGACAAAAACAGTTTCAAAAGGCACTTAGTAACGTGGCGAAAGTATTACCTTATTAGCGTGGTGAAAAAAAAACAAACTCAAATTTTACTCATTTGGTGGAGGAGGAAGGAAAACTTAATTAATAAAAAAATAAACCAATTTAATGAATTAATATTTGAAAAAACTGTTTTAACATCGAGTGCCATCCGCACCAAATTTAAAAAAGCGTATTTGAACTTGAGTGGAGGAATAAAAAGTATTTTAGTAAAAAAAGGAAGATTAATATCTTTGTGGAGCTATCTGAAGGACAAGAATATCCAGAATAGTAAATGCAAGACGATTTGCAGGAATCGATGCGTTATGAGGGTTATCTTAAGATGCGATCAATACGTGACAAATTACACCGCACTGCAAAACAGCTCCTTTTACGCCTTTGAATACTTTTTGTCGCTCGTTCAGGGAGGGTGTGTCACAGCAGACTGTTCCAAAAAAGCAAAAGAACATCGTATTAAATCCAACCGTCTTTATGACCGATAAAGCCACGGCGTCATGGAGAAAATGGTTTCTGGGGCACACCCTGCGCATTAGTGTCCTTTAAATGCTATCAAAATCGGTCCATTGCTCGTGTTCGCGAAATGTTTTTATGGATGTTAGGGTCTCGTGTTGCGTCTTTTATTCACGCAATAAATGTAAATTACATCCCTCCCTCGTCCATGCATTCTCTTATTTCGCTTGGATTGCGGCTGTGGTGATCGCGACTGAAATAACAATGATGCTGTTGTATCATATTGATAAGTAGAAAGAGGTTTATGTTGTGGGATTAATGGATGAATTGTTGTGTTTTATTATGAAACAATTGCATTTTGTTCTGTTTGACGATGTCATTTATGAAAAGGTGGTTGAAAGTTACAAATAAGTAGTAGCAAGTAATTCTATTTCTTATATATTCTGGAAACTATTGTATATGTGATAAAATCCAACGTATATGAAGCAGCTTGATTTTAAAATTATATTGTTATATTTATTTTCATTTAGAAGTTCCTACAGTTCGTAAAAGACTAAAGTTGCAAAAGTACGGTTATAAAATATACAAAAAGTTATTACAAGTTACATGTTACAAGAGTGTGATAAAACGAAAACCACTGGAAATGGTCTTCCCGAAGCTTTCTGGCATACTATATAATAAATTTGCCATACCATGACGGTGTTTTTCATGGCAGTCGTGTACAGTAGTTAAGAAACATTAACTTTTAGTATGAATTTAGCAGATTTATTGAATTTATCTTGCCTTCTTTGGTGATAAATTAATTTTTAGTGAGAATTTAGCTGTTTTTTTAAAATTACCTTGCCTTCTTTGGCGATTATTAAACTTTCAGTATGAATTTAGCAGTTTTATTGAATTTATCTTGCCCTATCTGGCGATAAATTAATTTTTATTATGAATTTAGCAGTTTTATTAAATTTATCTTGGCTTCTTAGGTGATAAATTATTTTTTAGTATGAATTTAGCAGTTTTATTGAGTTTATCTTGGCTTCTTTGGCGATAAATCTCTGACATGTGAGTAATAACGTCTGAAAATCGAAGTTGTTTTTTTTTTTAGATACGTTTTTCTCAATCGATTGAAACAAAGATTTGACCCAACAAAATATAGTCCCAACATTTTATATTTGATGTATTTTAGTCATTGTAAGGAATTTATTCGTCAATTAAGAATTCGCTTATTTATTTCTGGAAGTACAAGTAGATAGATAGTCAACGCTTTGTTGGATTGGACTCACCATTTGATAGGTATTTACACCATAGATATTAAAACTGTGTATCGAATGTTATTCATTTAATTCACGTCATTTTCTAACTATCTTGTTGATTTATATTCGAATAACTTGACAAACGGAATTCCTCTTAATAGGTTTTACTCCCCATTTAATAGTGATCTATAAATTCAATGTAAACGCATAATACTGAATTTCAGTCCTCTAGGTCAAAGCTTATTATGGTTTTCTTAATACAATCAGATGGACACTTTCCAAAAATGTGTTTATCGAACTCAGGGATGTCTAAAATTTAGAGCTTCATCAAAATCTAGAGTTCGAATTTTTTCCCCAACGATTATTATATTTTCTCTATACTAAATATATATGTAAGTAACAAGTAATATAAAAAACAATTTTTTAAAATTAATTCCTACTTTGGATATTAGAAAAAAAATTATTTTAGCTACTTTTTTTTAAATAAAGGCAATTGTTATTCTCCTCTTCCGCTTTATAACGGAAGGACTGGTGCAGTAGCTTCTGAGGGCACAGACTCCTGAATATAACATTCGAATAACGATCACCTATGACTCAATATCCCCAATGGTATAAATTTCGACATGGAGAACGTCATGACCAGGTTCGAACTTGCAGCACAAGAGATGCGAATCCGGTTGATCCAGAAAGAACATCACCCCCTTTGTGCCAAAGAGATTTAGGGCCAAATATGGCGGATAAAGGAGGATATTTTACACCGGGAGACTAGACGAAAGAGCACGGAGAGTTGTTGATTTTGAAATGTGCGCCAATGATGATGGTCAATCGGTCGCACCACGAGGAAGTTACTTTTTAATTAATTAATAAAAGAATAATGAATTAATGTTTGAAAAAACTGTATTGCAATCAAATGTCTACAAGTTTTAAAGAATTTACTTAAATTAGAGTGGATGAATAAAAGGTATTTTATTAACTGTTGAAAATGTGATCTCTCTCTCTCTCTCTCTCTATACATATATATCTTATACTATAATACGAGGAATGGTTTTTAAGTCGAAAATCGCCCCAGAATTAATAAACTCCGGTAAACTTGGGGGTCTGGGGTTTTTGGCCACGAGGAATCGATTGGCGCCGGTTTTGAAGCGCTACGGTTGAGCAGTTCGGAGTTACAGATAGGATATTTTCAAACTTTATTAGTTCGCCATATTGGCTACTTAAATTTTCAAGTGGTAACGTGCTGCCATCTATAACCAATATGCCATCTATATCAATATTCATATATATTTTTTTTCATTTCATGCAGACACGTGATGAAAATTGCATTTTTACATGTTTAATGCGCAATAATAATTTATTTTTTTAAATTTGAGTTTTTGTCAATCTGGTGGCAACATATTAATAAGATAATTTTTTCCCTTTTACTCGTAACGCATGCTTGGAGCTTAAGTTTTAATTTTATCTTATACTATAATACGAGGAATGGTTGCAAAGTCGAAAATCGCCCCACATTTCCGACATTTCAACATTCATCAGAAAAAAATAACCCAGTGTGCAACTGGTTTCACAAATTTTCTTATGGCATGTATTGTTTTGATAAATCACAATTGAAAATTTAAATATTCGAGTTAGCTTCGATTCCTTTTTTTCTCCGAGCGGAGCTCGGTCACCCGCTGGTATATAGCTAATGGTAGGAATTGAAAAAAAAATCAGAATCACCAACCGATTCTTGTGGTAAGATTAATTAATGAAAAGTGAGAAACAGAACGATAAAGTAGTAGTGTCATGTGAAAATAATGTCAGCATATAGTTTGTTTGTTTGATTTTATGGTGCAAGGACCAAATTTAAATATTCTGCTTCAAATATTCGTTAAACAGGGTCTTCGTGTAGAAAACTAAGGCATTCTAAGGAAAAAAACAATTAAATCAAATGTAAAATTTGAATATCTGTTAAGAAGTTAAAAATATTTGAATGAAGATTATCACCTAAAATATCATTTAAGTTAAAAACCGTCGCTCCAAAATGAACTTGTCTTTTTCTACTAAAATCTTGGCATACACATAAAATATGCTTAACCGTTAAGATACAATTGCGTTTATTGCAGAGTGGTACATTATCCGAAAGCAAGATATGTTTATGAGTTAAATAGGTGTGGCCTACTCGAAGTCTCGTGATAATGACATTATTTTTTCCTGGTCAGAATTTTACTTTTGAGACCGTTAATAGATGGTTATATCTAAAATAGTTTATTAGTAGTTAATTTTTCACATGTAGATTGCCAGAATTTTTTTTGAATTATTTTTATTGCTTGTAATGCATCGGAAAATTGGACAAAATTTTCTTTCAACAGGGTTGAGCTTTTTGTGGCCTTGTCAGCTTTTTAATTTCCCGAAATTTCGACATGCCCAATAATCCAACAGAATTGAATTACGAAATTATTTTTGAGAGAATTGTATATGTTCAAGGTATTTAAAAATAAGGGTGATTTTTTGATGACACGTTCTTAAAAGCTTCAATACTACTTTTAGAAACAGTATATGTAATAAACTTAGAAGCGGGTGGGTGACGTTGCAATTTTTAAAAGGCTTAGATATATTGCATAAAGTTCGGATGTAAAAACAGAACAGAAATTATTTTCGGAAATTGTTACAATTCTGAAAGCTGTTGCTAAGCCGGCATGATTACCACACCTTGGACCATTTGTATAAACAGGTTGAAAAGAATGATACTGTTTTCTGGGTTCATAAAAGAGTTTCTGGAACATGAAGTCTGATGTCGATGGTTTCAGGAAGTGAACAAAATCATCTATAAAATTAAAAGATGATTCCTGCCATGGAGTTGGACCTCTAATATTTACAGCAATCGAGAAGTCTTCAGTTTTGAATGATAGTAAAATCTGTCCAATATGGAATCCAAAAGTTGGCGGTAAGGACAATTTTTTAGAGAACAACATTTCATATATAGTATTAAGAACCCTATTGCATAGTGGATGGTATTCGACACTTTTAATTTTATAATAGTAAGATTAACAAACTCGTTTCCGCCTGAGTTCTAAAGAGGGCACACCACTTAAATCTTGTAAGCTTTGAATTAGCGATGTTCGAAAAGCTCCTATAACTATACGAAGTCCTTGATTATGTGCAGAATATCTAATAATTTCCAGGTAGAATTGGCAGCTGAGCCGTATATTGGTGTCCCGTATCCAAGCTTTGAGCGTATTAGTGGTTTGTATATCTTAATCAAAGAAACCCTGTTTACTTCCCCCAATAGGTGTTTGATAGGACTTTTATAATATTTAGTGTTTGAAAGTATTTTCTTTTCAATATTGAATATGAGATATCCAAATATGTGAGATCCAAATAATGACAATGGAAATAATACAGATGAATTTTATTAAAAAGAAATCCAAATGCTGACAATGAGATTAATGCTGAGGAATTTAATTTAAAAGAAGTTCGAATACTGACAATAAAACTAATACTGACGAACTTTATTAAAAAGAAGTCAAAATACTGACAATGGAACTAATTCTGGGAAACTGAAAAGCAACAAATTTTGTACATTATTAACAATAACAATTATTTAAAAATTTTGTGCATTATTAACAACAGCAACTATTTAACAATTTTGTAGATGTCCGTTAGAAGATTTAAAATAACAGAAAACATCAGTATATCCTTCATATTAAATACAAATTAACAAATTAATGAAATCCAGGGAAATTTTGTCGAAATAACAAAAATGTCAGCATATCATTCAAATAAGCGAAACTTTCGCAAAACAGTTTAATATTTCATTACCCACTTAAATTAAGTTTTTAGTCTAACTCAGTCAAGAATTATGAATTAAACAAATTATAAATCATTTCCCTGAATGAAAAAAAAAACTTATTTTGAAACTTGGTTGGTTTCTCAATTATAAAACAAAATAAAAAAGTAATAATTTTGATAACAAGTTGTAAATAATAGTCATACAATTTATAGAAAGGAGATAAAAAAATGTCAAAATATATTAGAGGATGTTCCACCTGGAGGTTGTCTAATACGGACAGTTGTTCGATGAGCTTCGGATCCCTTTGTTGTTTGGGCACGATTTTGAGTTGGCGTAAAATTGGAACAATCCGCCAATTTGGATCGAACCGTCACTTCCACTTCCATGACTTCGCCAGTGATAGGATTACGACGAAGGAATTTTTTTCTTGAACATTTTGATTCCTCTTCTTCATCGACAGCTTTCAGTTTATTTTCAGACAGTTGATTGGTAAATTTTTCATTTCCTACATCCATCTTGTCTGAAATTATGTTTAGGTTTTCTTTGTCTAGCTGATATGACGATAACTTCATTGGTTTACTGAGATTTAGTTGATTTAAAAAATGACTGAAATCCAATGAATCATTTTCACAGTTTTCGTCTTGATCAGCTGATTTATCTGAAAATGGTAAAAGAAAAGGAATTCAAGTACTTGTCAGTTATGACGGCGACCAAACATCACCAAGAAGAAATCTCGCCAATTTGGCGATTTCAATCTTTAAATTACATAGCATGTGATATCCACGTTAAAAACTTTTCATAACAAATAATAATGCACGTGAATATATTTTTATAATTTTGCGAATTTTTTTCTTGGTGCTTTTGGTCACTGTTAAAATTGACTTGTTAAATATTTAATTAATTATTAATTTCTAATAATCAATTTACAAAAACACAGAATTAGTCCAAACTTTGAAATAGAATTCATGAAGCTGGAGAATTATATGAAATACAAAAACAATAAGAAATTGATTTTGCAATAGTATATAACAGATCATTTTAACATATGATCTCTGGCGATATTTTTGGCTATTAATCATTGGGTGTAGTTTATACATAAGCACTCGAGACTTTCTTAAAAAGGATTATATTTTCAATTTCAATATTAATTGTTTAATGTATCATTAAATATTAATGTATTAGCTTTTATCACAAATGTATTCATAATTATTTAAATATTAAATACTTTAAAATTCAAAAGCAAAACAAAAAAAGATTTATATGGAAACAAAAATTAGATTTAAACTATAAAGTTGTTCGCTTAGATATAAAAAAATAATTTTTTCACTCTACTAAATCTAGATAATTCTTTAAGAATATTTTCTGATAGAGTGAATTAAATTTGTAAGCAAATGAAATTAAGATAAGATGCAAAATCCAAATCAGAGTGTACCGCTCAAAAACTCATATCTCTATATTTTGCGTTTTAAAATGGCTGAAGAAATTTGGTACAATTCTTAATTATTTGGCATTTTTACGCTTTAAAATCGTTGTAAGAAATTTGGCGGTGTTCTACATTATTTGGCGATTTTTTGCTTGTGCCGGTTAACGGGAAAATACCGTCTATTTTAGTAGAATAGGGAGACAAGATTTCCTTTATGTCTGAGAGAAGACAGAGAAATATAAAAATTCTCCAGAAAGAAATTTGTCATAATATATATCTAGCATTGTTAAATGATAACTTTTCGATTATCTTTACTGCAGAGAAAACGAATTGAACTATATCTCGAAATTCCAAATCTAATCAACGAATTTAAAGCTTGAAATACGGTTTGCATTTAATTAAATTACAGGGTACTTGTCGGTTGTAACGGAGACTAAAACGAGCTGAAACAAATTTCGCCAATTTGGCAATTTTATTTGGTAGCATATAATTAGCAAATATTTTGATCTGTTTTTACGCGCATTTTAATTATATACTAGCAGCACCCACATGGTGTTGTTGCCCTTAGTGTGGCATCCAAGCAGAAAAATTAGCTTTAAACGTAAATCTAGCCTCCACCCGATATGACATGGGTATGTTATGCAACATCAAACAAACCTAAATATATATTTAGAAATTATCAGAGATAGTTCCAAAAAACCTTTTTATAGCACACATCGAGAAATATTTAGACTGTTACAAAAGTAAAAGTATGATATGTACGTAAACAAACCCCCATAATTTCGAGACTGGATTTCCTTCTTTTCAGCTTAATGAGATTTGAATAACTGCTTAAAATCAGACATAAACAAAGAAATGTAATGCGTATACATGCATATTTATGCACTTGAGCATATTTATAATTTGTTAAAAATTTTTCTCGAAGCTTTTTCGTCACTTTTAACATCGACAAGTACCATCGCTAAAAAGGTATAGTTAATTCTTTACTATAGTAATTCCATTAGTAATTCCGAGTGTTCCATCGAGTGTTGGCCCATTTTAAAAAGCAGAAAATTGGATACCGTTATTACACGTTTAAGAATTGGCCATACTAGGCTCACACACAGGCATTTGTTGTTGGGGGAGCCCGCCCCTCGATGTATTTTATGCCAATGCCTTTTGACAGTTCAGCACATACTGATGGAGTGTCCACGTTTTGATTCTCAACGAGTTCGGTACTTTCATACTCCTCATTTTGCATTGAAAGACATCCTTCATAAAGCACCTCATCCTCAACTTTTAACGTTTTTAAAAACGATTGGTTTCTTTTACCTTATTTAAGTATTTTATCTTTTTTTCAGTGTTTTAAATCTATGTGACAGTTCCTCTGTACATATTTTTAGGGCCTTAAATAGAGTTTTAAAGCAGATATTTTGATAAACCTTTTAAAATGTGAAAATTTTACAAACCATAGGCTCGCATAGACCTTGTCGTTGGCGCTGTATGATCAGAAGTGGTTTTAGCGCCATTAAACTCCATCAACATCAACATCAACATCCATTTAGAAAAAACTCAATGTCCTGTTAAGTCTTTGAAACGTACTCAAAAATGGCTCTTTAAATAACAAAATTCAAACTTTATAGATTGTGTATTGATAAAGTATGATTTTTCTGACACCTTACCAACATTTTGCTTTGAGGTTCGAGTATTATTCCAAACATCAGTTTCACGACATTTCTGGGTATGCGCTTGGACTTTCTGACGATTTTCCATTCCGAATATATCATTTGTATCACCACCAGGTGGCTTCCGAACCCTTGTATTTTCTGTAATGCCAGCATAAGGGGCTTTTACAGATTCTACTGCAACTAAATCAAATTAAAAAACAGTAAGAAATCACATCTAATTAAAATAAAATAATAAATGTGAATATAGAGTAAACTATTTATGTAATACAATTTAGATAAATCTTACAAAAAGAAAATCTAAAGTCGCAAATTTCAAGTTATCATGCGAGAACATTATTATTTTTAAGTGATTATTTGTCTTAATTGATTTAAGTAATTAACCAGTTTAAATTGGTTTGAAAAAATTACGAAACTTCTCTCTCTCTCTCTCTCTCTAATAATAGGATTTTTTTTAAACTCTCATTTAAAAATTTTCTAGCTTGTAAATAAAGTTTTGGAGCTCAACCGATTTTAAGATTTAACCCCCAGAAATTTCGACAAAAAGTTCACTATTACTGGAAACTATTGTATACGTGGTAAAATCCAATGATCGTAATGCAGATTGGTCTAAAATTATATTTCTAATATTTATAGTATTTTGAAAAATAGAATTAGTAAGAATGGGCTTATAAGTCACGTTTTACAAAATTGCAATATTTAAAACTGAAAAAAACAACCGTAGATAATTTTCTGATTGCGAGATAGTACGTCATTTCATAGAAACGACAAACCAAAAGGAATTGATAGTAAATTTTATTAAATATTTCGAACAATACTGGCAAAACAAACTTCAAATGCCATGGTTCGGGAACTCGCTATTTACCAATTAAAAAATGAATATTTCTTGCCTTCAATTTTCAGACACCAAAACCTCTTAACCAAAACTATATCATGTTCTCACATGATAAAACAAATATATCAGGAACTTAAGTTTACCCAATATATTCAGAAATTTATCAGAATTCTACAATATTTGGCCATTTTTCGATGGCGACCGGCTACCTGAAAAGTACCAGCAAAACAATTAAAAAAAAACTAGCATAAGTGGATAAGTGGAATATCAAAATAAGTGGAGTGACATATCAAAAGTGGAATATCAAAATATAAATTCTTTATGCATGCTTAACGGTAATGGACATTTCATTCATTCATTCGATCGATCGATCGATCAATCAATCAATCAATCTATAACAGTCAATAGATTTTTGGATTTTTACTCTTAGGTTGAAAAATTAAAAATTCGAAAGAAATTAGTGTTTTGATACTGAAATTTCGAGTGAAAATAACACGACTTTCCATTCAAAACAAGTTAAAATAAATTGCAGTAAGAGCAGGAAAATACGGCTCAAATATATCATATATATTTTAGTAAAATACATAAATAACCACAGAGAGACAAATTAAGATAATACATGAAGAAAATTCTCAGAGGATACATGAAGAAAGATTCACAGAATGATAAATATACATAATGAGGTGAATATAAGTGTGAAACGGACATCTTTTAACAAACTCTGAAAACTGATAATGGAAGGTGCTTTTAAATACAGAGTAGAGGATGTTATCCTTTCCCGTTAAGCTTCCCCTTAATTCTTTCAAAACAATGTAATCAATCCTTTAGCAACATATTATTCAAAATTGTTTGACACATTTTTGACAGGTGGAATCTATCATTTTGAAATACGGATATAGTTGCATTTAAAATTAGCTTAGTTGAAAACTTGCTTTTGGTGTTAACTCACGCATTCTGAAAGGTTTATTTCTGTTTTACCTTTAAAAAAAAACTAACATTTATTTTACATTTACTTTCGAGTATTGGAATCACCAATTGAAAGAAAAAGGAAAATGTTTCAAATATATTGTACTTTGCACAATGATTTACTTTTGTGTAATGATTGAAAGGATATTTGGTACTTACGTATTAGACCGTCAACGCCAACGATTTAGTAACTCATTGGCGATGGATTCAAATTTGGCGATAAATCATCGACGCCAACGAATTCAACAAAATGGCGGATGACAGTTAAGGTTTAAACAATTTTTTAAATAATGGCGTTTTTTTTGCTATTATTGGCGGTTTAGCAATTCATTGGTGATGCCTTCAAATTTGGCGATAAAGATCGATGGTCATATATGTAAGTACCGGATATTTTCTTCATAAGGTGGAAATCCATTTATAAAAATTGAGATGATTAAGGCGTATGATATTTAGTCATCTGAATTTTTATGTATCATCATAATCTAAAGTTTAATGATCAGATCCCTTATGAGTCAATAAAGGCTATACTGATTCATAAGTGAACTAGGTTTTTTTGATAGCACAGAAACTTTTATTTTAAATTTTATGGATTTCATTCTTGTTGAAAAAGAAATTAACTTTACAGAAAGATATTTTTTATAGTGTAAAAAACTTTTCTCTTTTTATAAATGGAAAAGCGTTCTCAAATTATACGACAATTATACTTGCTTATCAGATTCTGAAATATTTGCAAACAAAAAGAGGAATAAAAATTCTTTTAATTGAAAACAGAAAATCTATGCCCAGGATTTGATATTGAATTGGTTGGAAAATTTAATAGGTATACAACCCAAATATAAAAAATGAAGTCTACAATTACAAGAATTTAGAGAATGAATAATTTGAAAATGAATGTGTGACTTTAGTTGGCGATAAATCGCCAAATGGGACAACCTTCTGCATTAATTTCTAATAGAAAGCGAAAAATTGATGCCTCAAAAGGAATAAATCGTCAATTTGTTGACTAGGCCTTTTGTGGCTTCAAAAACCTCAAACCAAAACAACATCATGCCCTCACATGATAAAAAAAATGGTACTTTTACAATAGCCGGGTGGCATGAAAACTCTCCAAATAATGTAAAATTGCGCCAAATTTTTCTGGGGATTTCGCTGCCACTTGGTTAACGGTAATGTAACCTAAAAAAAGTTTACATCTTAGCAATAGGTTTGCGAGAATAACTATTACAATATATTTAGCCCTACATAGCTTTTTTCAACAATTTCTGTTAAGTAACATTCAAAGATATTTTAAATTTGCGATTTGTGGTAAATAATTCCAGAAAATCATAACCCCTTTCATTAGAAATAAAACACGGCTCAGTTTCTCTAGCAAACTTTGGGTTTTATCTGTCTTGAATTTTCAATTATCAGTTCCGATATAAAAATCATTGATGGTTTCTTGGTAAGTATGAGATTTCGAGAGGCCGAATAATCTCGCTAATCATCCAGAAACTCACCGAAATTCTGTTGACTTGTAGGGATTACAGAAAAGAGATGAAAGGCTTTTAGGGTTGCAGTAAAAAGTCGGGTTGATCCATAGAGAACATCACCCCCTTGGCGCACTTTTCAAAATCGCCAACTTTCCGCGCTCTTGCTTCTTATCTTCCGGAGGAAGATATCCATCAACGACAACATGAGGTTACCATATTTGGCGCTAAATGTCTTTGGAGAAAAGGGGGTGATGGTCACCCCTGTCGCTCTAAAAATCATTACAATTACATTTGAAGTTACAATTGAGACGATCGTAAAAAACCGTCCACAAATTATTCAGCTTTGGTACGTCAATCTTAAGCTTTCAGACGTTTTATTTTCAAATATGATTAATTGATCTGAAATGCTAAGATATATAAGTTAATTCAATTCAATATAATATTATTTATATAAGTTATTTTAAATAAATAAATATATTTAGCTTAACTATTATTAAACACTCATTAGGGCGAGTTATTGCTTGAAGAATATTAAGGTTAATCGTTATGCCATGCTTTTTTATAATTTTTGAAAATATATCCGCCTCTGTTTCTCTAAAATTTGTGTCACCTAGATATATCTATCTATATTAATAAAAATGCAACTCGAAATGCGTTACTAAGCGCAAAACTGGAGAACGGCTCGACCGATTCGGCTAATTTTTTAAAAAATATTTTCGTTAAGACACGAGGATGGTTCTTATGGAGAGAAAAAAGGAAAAAACTGCGAGGAAAATAATTAAAACGACACTTTTCTTACTTTCCCGCCAAAAATCTGCATTTCCTTCCCCCGAACCAACTGAGTAAGATAGCAGGAAGTAATAAATTATGATTTGTTTGGAAAGAAATACGCGAAGTCAGTTGTTTTTCATTCATAGATAACGGGATGTTTAAAAAAGAAAGAAAATATTTGCTTTTATTATTAGTTTGTATGAATATTTAATCTATGCCTGCTCAAAATAAAGTCTGGGCAGGAAAGAAAAAAAATATAACAAAGGTATATTAATGAAGAAAAAAAGGAAAAGTAATGAAGAAAAAAAGGAGAGAAAAAAAAAAAAAGGAAAAGAAAAGAAGGGTGTGTGTGTGTCACCATTATTTCCTCTGTGCGCAGCATTTTCCAAGCGGTTTTTAAACTTTTGCATCTCTTGAAAACCAATTGTGCCTTTATTTGTTTAGTGTGTTTACATTTATGAAAATTAGAATCTCCTGATTCTATAAAAACGTAGAATTTTAGACCTTTCCCTCCACCATTTAAGTAAAATATCAATTCCGGGACAATCATTGCTCGGATAGAAAGAGAAAGATGAGTAGTACAATGAACAGAACATCTGAAGAAAATAATATTATAAATGAATTGTATGATTATCAAAATTTGTTTGGTTTAAAAATATTTTGGTGAAAAACCTGTTATGAGACAAAGCTACAAAAAATATATGAAAATTTGGGTGATCAGTAGTTTAACCCCCTTCTTTGCCAAGTTGGCGATAATTCGCCAAGGATGGCAACTGTATGGTTTTCCTATTATGTATGGTTTTCCGTTTTCGTGGTTGGCGAGTTGGCGATTTTTGAAAAATGTGCCAAGCAGGGGGTTAAACTACGATCGCACCGAAAATTTTAGCGAGCATTAATACTGGTGAACCGACTGGTCACCAAAGGCGGCTAGTTATTAATACAATTATCAGTACAGAAAATTCTAGGTGAATTCAATGAGATTTATTTCAGTGATAGTTTCCCTAAAAGATAATATGGCATAATCCTAGTATACGGTACTCCTTGATTTGGCGACTTTATACCGAGAAGCCGTGACGTCATTTCTGCAACGGACGCTCGTTGGCTGATTGCCTAAGCTATAATTCCTGTTTTTTTTTTTTTTTTTTTTGATTGCGCTAATGCAATAAAAAAACAACTTGGCGACAAACGTAAATGCGCCGTTTTCGCCTTGGCGATATTTTTCAAAATACCGCCAAATGGGTACAGTATTATAGGATTTAACCGATAAGATTTTAAAATCAATAAATGATTCAAGGAGGTTTGCCATACTATTGTTAAAATGGATTAATTTTTAAAAATTTAGAAACAAAATAAAAATGTAATGTTATATTAAACAGAAACTTATAATGTATCCAATAAAAAAGCAATAAAAAGAAAGAGAAAAAGATAAAAAAAAAAGAAAGAGACAAAACATACTAATCTCAACATTTCGTTTTTCTTCAGAGGAGCTTAAGTTTTGTTGCCTCATATGTGATTTCTGTCGATTTTCAAAATCAGACATGTCACTTGCATATCCTTGTGGATGTCTGTAAATTCTAGATTGATCAGCCATATTTCCAAACTTATCCATATTATTTCTTGCTCCAAAAAGAAAGTTATAATTATATTAAAAAGCTTAATGCGTTAATTATGAATCTAAATTGGATACCTTTTCACTGGCACCGTTTGTTCGGTAACATAAAGATAAGCGTTTGAAATACAAATGAGACAGAACTATCTGACACTCGCATTACTTTAATCACGGGCTAAACGTGCATTACATATCATAAATATAAAATTTCTCTCCTAAAGAAAATGAGACTAAAACGTGAAGCAATTGAGTGCCCCATTCATACTTATGCTGGGTTATCATAAGCCGGCAAGTAACCAGAGCATGCGCAGAAAGGCTAAAAAATGCTGTTTGGTCGATGACAAGTACTTGTCCCAACGGGACAGCTACAAGCCGCTGTATTGTATTTTTTTCTTACAGCCCATGCGTTTCTAGAATTTGGCAGTATTTTTTGGCGGACGAAATTGCTTAATTATCATAGATTAATTCGATTTTTTTTGGTTCTTAACAATTTCTGATGCTAAATTGTGCTCTTTATTATTTATTTTGCTACTTCTTGTCTATAGTTTTCCAAATTTAGGAAAGTTTAGGACCTTCCTTTTTTTATCATGTTTCTTTGTGTAACTATTCATCATTTTAATACGATATGCCGTGAAAAAGAGAAATTCATTGACGCCAAAATGGCAATTTATAGACAAGCTGGGAATGCCTGCATCCATATTATGAATATGTGGCAAACACAAATCAGTCTCTTTTTGCGCATGCGCTGCCTACTTCCAGCTTTACAGTAGGACAGTTATAAAGTAGGCAGCGCATGTGTAGAAAGAGACTGATTTGTGTTTTCCATAATTTCATAAGACAGATTCAGATATTCCATACTTGGCTATAAATTGCCGTTTTTACGTCCCTGAATATTTTTTTTTCACTGAGCATCGTATTAAAATGATGGATATTTACACAAGGAAGCAGTTTAATATTCTTTTTAAAAAATCATATCAACATACCTAAATTAAAAGAACCATAGAAAAGAAATGGTAATTAGAACTAAACACACACACACACGCAATCTTGCATCAGAAGGAGCAAAAAATATCGGAATTAATCTGGCAAGTCATCAAGTTTTTCCTGCTTAAAATTCCAGAAACGCATGCGCAGTAAGAAACAAATCGGTACAGCGGCAAGTAATTGTCCCGTCGGGACAAGTACTTGAAATCGAGCAAACAACATTTTTTTTTGTCTTGCAATGTATGCGGTGTCTACTTGCCGTCTTATAACTGGCAGCATGTAAATCCGTGATTATATTCAAACTTATACTCAGGCATTGGTTGAAATTGAGTTTAAAATATCTCTTCAAATCAGTGATAATATCAGCAATAACAAAGCGTTAGAACAGCTAAAATATGACTCAACAAGGCTATTAAAAAAAGACGACTAATGATTGGGGATACTTGTGTGTTTGGGTTATCATATTGGCTACAAGTTCAAAAAGCACATTAAAATTGATTTATTCCGATTTTTTTTTAAATTCTTGTTGAGGTTACCCTGGCTTTTTTCTTAACCTAGACTATTTATCTGATTTTACTAAGATCTTAATAATGAATTTTTGTTTCTATACTTGGAATCATGAAAATGTATTTTATTGTATTGACTACAGTAATTTTTTTTGTTTAAAAATGTGACAATGTTGTTTAATTTTCATTTAATATTTTAGTATATTGTTCAAATGTCAAAACAAATCATCATCTGTAATGCTTTGCAAATAATTATTCAACTTTCTTGGCAAAAGTTTTACATTCATGTTATTTATATAACTTACTAGCCGCCTTTGGCGACCAGTCGGTTCGCCAATATTAATGCCGACTAAAGGGTTAAGTCATATTTTATAACTTGGTTTCATAATAAGTTTTTCAGCAAAATATTTTTAAACTTCAAATTTCGATAGTCATAAAAATCTATTATACTATTATGTATGCCTTAAGCAGTCCTGATTTTTGAACTCCGCATCTCTCTCTGATTTCTCGGCACCCAAGGTATACATATACCAAATTTGGTAGCTGTCGGTCGAACGGTCTGGCCTGTACAGCGCCAACACACACACACACACACACACACACACACACACACACACACACACACACACACACACACACACACACACACACACACAC
>JAOUZG010015602.1:6031385-6044123 GCA_026289955.1 Argiope argentata | reverse complement strand
CGTTTTTGCAGTATCCTCCGAATGTGTATTCATCCTGCTGTAGAAAAAAGAAAGTCATTTGACCATATAACTTCTTATCAATCGACCATGGTTTTTTGAGTACGGCACCACTATAGACGACGTTTGACATCAACATCTATGACAAGTGATTGATATACCGTAAATGTTCAACTTATGATGCATAATAAATTTGTAAAGTTTACTCCGTGCCATTTTTTTGTGCTATCTTTCCATTAATCTATCTTTGGAGTTAGATGATTGAATTTAGACTAATCTGCATGACCCCATGATATTATGTTCATATGATTGCTCCCTTTATTGGCAAATATTCCATTTTTCGATTAAAACTCTCTTTTTATTGTAAAATTAACTTTCTTTTTATGTATAATCCACTTTTAAAGTTTATACTTTTAAAATATTTAGAAATTTATTGGTGAATTAAAATTAATTTTTATCTTCATTCTCATTTAAATTAAATATATTTCTTTCCCAATATATTTAAAATATCATAACTAAATACATATTAGATTGATTTTTTGACCATTCAGAATACAGAAAAATTCTATATCATATTTATATGGCGACTCCGACATTCTGCCACAAATAATACACTTTGTTTCATCCAAAATCCATAGTATTATTTCTTCAATTTTTTGCCGTTAGAAAAAGATTTCAATTCCTACTATATTCATTTGAGTATGTCACAACTTGTATTTTTTTTATCGTTGGGATGTCTATCCTAACAATGTAGAGCACTGCTCTTTTACAATGTTTCCTGTTTCTGTTGGAGTCATCTTGATCCATCCAAAGGAATAAATTGGATTTATCAGTTCATGCCATTTTGAATTCTTGAAGTAGAGTTTTCAAAACAAAACTGATTTCTTCGATGAAATTTCCCACTGGACTGACTTCCTTTGTCAATATCAGTAAATCTTATCAGAGGATTTCTTTCCTAAACGGAATGCATTGTTCGTCTGAAATATTTTACTTTATTGCTTTTTTTACAGCATTTGACATTTTTCGATACTTGCTTTAGACTGACTTTATAGATAAGCTTCCTCCTCTGTTGACTGATACCTAGAAAAAGGAAAGAAAATTATTTTAATTGTAAAGTGAAAATTGTTTTAAGTTGAGTCATGCGTAAAGTATTCCCAGTGAAAACTTATTTTAATTTAAGGTTTTGATTAGTTCAGCCTTTAGAGCAATGTTATAAAATAGAATTTGTATTTTTGATTTTGTATATTTGTATTTGATTTATTTTTTGTTATTTGTATATTTTTGATTTGTAAATTTGGATATTTATAATTTTAAATTTATATAATTGTATTTTTGAATTTGTAAAGTTGTATATTTATATTTTTGAATGTTTATAGTTGTATTTTTGAATTTGTATAGTTATATTTTTGAATTTGTACATTTGTATTTTTATATTTTTGAATTTGTACATTTGTATATTTATATTTTTGAATTCGTATATTTGTATATTTATATTTTTGAATCCTTCTCGCCCATATCAGCGGCTAGTCGTGAAGAACTTTTCCCTCAAATGCCCGATTTATGGATAGGCCAAATGGAGCGATTTGGGTGAATCCGAATTCAAAAGACTCAAGAAATCACGTACCATAAAAGATCCAGGAGTGCAAAAATATTTGTGGAACTTTGTTTATGATTTTTTATCTGTTTCATTAGAATAATAAAGTTAAAAATCTTTTTAAATTCAAAATTCTAGTTTGAAATATAGTGACATAATAATGTTTCAGACTTTTTTCATCTATTTTGTCTTGTTTACAATAACCCCTGCATATTTTTTTGAATTCTTCTTAACCCCGAATAGCAGAATAGCCATTAAATATCGTACAAGTTTACGAAAAAAAAATCATCTTAATGTTAAGGATAATTTTTTAGGAGTTGGTAACACTACAAAGACTGTCAATTTGGTCAAAACTAATAGCTAAATGATTTGTTTTGTTTTTACCAATTTGATGACTGAATTTCATAACAAAATTAAAAACATTTTAATAGATTGAAAATTCATCTGAGTTAAGCTCAAAATGTCACGCCAATACCATCTTTTTTGTAAATGTTGCATGGGATTTGTTATAAAAAACATTTAGTTTACCGATGAATTCGTTTGTTTTATATTGTTACAAGCGGACGAACGCCGCGAAAGTTCGCGGAAGGAGAGAACGATTGACGACGGTTGACGAAGAGTTTGACGCCAAACGGGCTGGTTCTGAGAAGGGAATTGTTTGATAGCCTCTGAATCACTCGAGATGTTTTCCGAAGCTTTGCATGCTCGCTCGCTCGGCTATATAAGGGACGGGTTGCCGCAATCTGGCAGAATTCCTCTCGAAAGAGTAGCGACTCGTTGGACGAGCGGATTTCTTTTCTCGCTTGTTATTATTGAGCTGTGTTTACGTTTGCTGTTATCGTTGTATTATTGAGCTCGTTGTGATTTACTATTTGCTTTGCTATACGATATTTGTTTTGCAGTCTGTGTTTATTGTGCGTAAGGCTTGCATTTACGCTGTTAGAGACTGTTGACTGCTGGATTGTTTTTTTTTATCTGAAGTTTTCTTTTATCAAGTCACTGTAAATAAATTTTTTTGTTCTGTCCTCAAGTAAAATCCATTCAATCCGACACTTTTACGCTAAAAAACGTCGCAATATTATTCTGCCTCTACTTGGAGGATATAATCTTTCTCAACAAACCCGTAACGCAATTAGGTTCAGAACATTGCGATTCAATCCATCAAAGAAGAACTAGAAAACGCAGAAAGTCGAAGAGTTCAGAACTAGTATGGGCCGGTTTCAAGCTTTTCAAACAGAAGAGCAGAGGGGAAGCCCGTGAAACGGCCCGGTTGGCAATAATAAATCGCCCAGCTCGACATCGAAATAAATAAATTGGCGACATTTTTTCTCGGCGCTTTTCGGTCACCTTTGCAACCGACAAGTAACACAGTAATAAATAAATATTGAGAGGAAACATCAATAGGTAGCTAAAAGAAACTTACCGTTTGTTTGTTAGGGTTAGGAGTCTAACGAAAAATTCAAAGAGCATTTTGAAGTGGATTTAAAACTTATTCTAAAACATTCAATCACCCTATCGTTCATCAGTGCGTCGATACTATTTAAATATAAAACATCTACCGAATTTACGAATTTTTCAAGCGAAACTTAGCCAACTGGCGTAAGAAGCCAAGAATTCACTAGTAATCTTAAGGGAGAACCGAATTCTTTACTACATTTAAGAGTGGTGTTGGCGAGACAAGAGAGAAATCCCTCGAAGCAGATGCATTTATTTACGAGTCTGGTAGGTGGGATCACTTCACTTCCTAAATCCCCAAGGGTAATGGTTCTCGAAAGCAGGGGCCACCATAAAGATTCGATGATGGGCTTTCTTTCGAAGTTTAAAGAGGGAGAGTCTGGATCTTCTTCCAGTGGCTAGGAGTGACTCCATCGACCTGTGAAAGTGAGTTAGATGTAGGATAGTTTTATGGGATGTCGGGTAAAGAAAAATAAGCAGCAGAATGTATTTTCATGAATAAACATGTCTTTATGATTATTTACACAATATCTGTATTCTGTTTATAATCTCAAAAAATACTGAAAGGAGATATGATCTATTGATTCTTTTTTTAAACATTTTAATACTACTTGATTTTTTTATGAATTAAGATGCTGAATAGATTACTTATTTGTTTCCCGATCTTATTGCAACTTTTTATGTGTATTCTTTTTATCTTATACTATAATACGAGGAATGGTTGTCAAGTCGAAAATCTCCCCAGAATTAATAAACTCCGGTAAACTTGGGGGTCTGGGGTTTTTGGCCACGAGGAATCGATTGGCGCCGGTTTTGAAGCGCTACGGTTGAGCAGTTCGGAGTTACAGATAGGATATTTTCAAACTTTATTAGTTCGCCATAATGGCTACTTAAATTTTCAAGTGGAAACGTGCTGCCATCTATAGCCAATATGCCATCTATAGCAATATTCATATATATTTTTTTTCATTTCACCCGCTGGTTATTTCAATACAGAAAATAATAAAAATAAATAAATAAAATTTTAAAAATAGAAAATAATAAAAGTGAATAAATAAAATTTTAAAAGTAGAAAATAATAAAAACAAATAAATAAAATTTTGAGAATAGAAAATATTAAAAATAAATAAATAAAATTTTAAAAATAAAAATAAAATTAAAAAATCTTCTGTTTGATGCATTGTAACTTTTTAGGTTTATTCTTTTTATGTGTAATGTGTATTTTTCTTATTATTTCAGAAATATTCAAAAAAAGACATGCGCTTTTGATTTTTTTAGCATTTTGATACTACTCGAATTTTTTATAAATTAAGATGTAAAGATTGAATTTTGTAATAGATTATTTACTTACTTCTCAATCCACATTTTGTTGACGTATGCTTCCCAAATGAAAACACAGCACAAGATTTCCAGAATCATGTTCAAGTAGATAATTAATAAATTAAATTTTAATTTCAAAGCAGTTTCATTTTTTAAAATAGAAAATAATGAAAATAAATAAAAAAAAATCTTCTATTTAATGCATTGTTAAAAGTACATTACATTTTTTATAGGTATTTTTTAGAAAATGGAAATATCCTAATTTTTATGAAAATTTTCAGCACAGACTAATTTTAACTAATTCTACTAATCGTAGGATGATAACTATTGCTGCAATGTGGCGAAATTTTTGAAGTAAAAATATTGTTGAAACAATTCGTCATGTTGTTTCCTAGTGAGCAACCTAACAGAATAACTTCGTTCATTTTAAATAACAAAGAATTATTTTATACAAAAACAACACAACGAAACATAAGTAGCAAGGTACAGTCAAAACATACCAAGTGAGAAAAATCGCAGCAACAAAAAACACGCTTGCAAACTTCAAATTGTTATTAAATTAAAAACATGTCACCTGACAATAGCTCTCAGAGGGCAAATAGAGTGTGCACTCCACAAAGAGAGAATTTCAGAAAGAGAATTCATTCGACTGATTCGCTTAAGAATTTTTTCGTGTTTATATAGTTTTTCTTGATAGTAAACAAATTTTTTTGAAGAATCGGGGGCACTGGAATTCTAATAGAGACTCCTCCATAGTTCTTGTATTTTCAAGAGCTACAGATTTTGTATAAAAATCTCAAAAGGTATAATTATGGCTTCAATATGTTAATTTAGTATCAATTTAATATTCATTAAAACATCGGTAAAACTCTCTTTCTTGCTTTTTAATAGTAGAATAGAGCAATATTAGGTATTCCCAAAAGTGTCGAAATAACAGCTTATAATAGAAACTAATGCCCCATGAATTACGCAGGGAGCCTCCTCGTCCAGTTCATTAAATGGTACTTAAAAGACATATCATAGATAAAAGATTAAAATGAAGTGTCCTTTCTTTGTTGACGATTAAAAGAAAAAGTTTCAGACGTATGAGATGGGGCCAAAGTTATTTCGATTTTAGTTTAACAAATGCTTACTATAAAAACTGTGAAATTCTGTATAATTTTTATTACAAGCATAATTAAGATTTAAATTCAGATGTGAGCTGTGATGAAAGATTTTTGATGCTCTCAAATATTTATTAAATACTCTTTTCCTGTTCAATTATTAAACTAAAAAGAGAAAGAAAGAAATGTTATCTATTTTTTTTACTAAGAAATTGTTTTCTGGATCTAGACACTAAATTTATATTGTATCAAATGAGTCGGCATTGAATAATATCTTGTGTATAACTTAAATTATGAGACTCCTTCTGTTGTATACATTTCACCTTTTTGAAAAAATTTATTAGATTTTCTATGCTTATATTCTTGAATCTATTTTTATCTATTGAATCATATGAATCGGCATTGAATAACATTTTGTGTATTACTTAAATAATGAGACTAATTCTGTAGCATACATTTGGACTCTTAGTAAAAATTATTAGATTTTTTATCCCTATATTCTTGAATCTATTATTATCTATTGAATCAGATGAATCGTCATTGAATAATGTTTTGTGCATTAATTAAATTATGAGACTCCTTCTATTGTATGCATTTCGCCTTTTTGTAAAAATTATTAGATTTTCTATCCTTATATTCTTGAATCTATTACTATCTATTGAATCAGATGAATCGTCATTGAATAATATTTTGTGTATTTCTTAATTTATGAGACTCATTATGTTGTACATATTTGAACTCTTTGCAAAAATTATTAGATTTTTTTATCCTTATATTCTTTACTGGTACATTTTGATTTTAAAAATTATGAGTTGTTATTAAATTGGCTAAAATTTACTCATTTACCTTTTCAAATCTTAATTAAGATGGCAGAAAAGGAAAAAAGATGCAAGACCTTTAAATAAAACGGTGTAACTCTTCTAAAATAATCCAAATTATTAAAAGAATGTATTGATTTCTGAGAGAAAGTCCCTAAGTTAACTATATTAAATATTAAATTGAAATTTTAAGAAGTCATTAATAGAGACGAATCAACTGGTCGCCGCAGGAGGCTAGTTTAAAACGAACCAACTTCTATTTAATAGTACATAAAATTCAACAACCAAGGAATCATCTAAAGCCAATCTTTTGTGGACCATTGAAAATTGTTATTCAAGTTTATCAAATCCATTCGAAACTTGCTGCTACAATTTAAATATAAAATACCAATCAACCACACGAATTTCTTCAGATCACATCCCGGTTTACAGCCCACGGGAAGCAGCAACTGGAAATTACTGCAGAGTCATAAACTTGAGGGAACTGTGGTGAATGAAATTTCTTTAATGGATTTAAGAGGGGGTTGCTTTCGGAATTTTTCGTCGAAGCAACGCTATTCACTTGGATATATCTCTTAGCTTCTTTAATCCTTTGAGGAAATGGATTTCAGAACATGAAGCATCACAAAAATTCAACGAGGGAATTTTTTTCGTCTAACAGGAGGAAGCTTTTAAAGAGTTAAATTCTGTTTCTTTCAGATGGTAAGTCTGGAAAAGATTGAATGGGTTTGTGGGTAATCGGTGGATCTTGATCTATTTTAAGATTATAATAGTAAGAAAAACTGTTAGAAGATGATGTTGCTTTATGAAATTGTAAATAATAACAGAAATATTGAATCCACTGCTTTAATGTTGCTTGTAATCTAAACAAAGAAAGTATTTGATTGATCGTGACATTCTTCTTTTTGAAAGTAGATTAAGTATTCCATCCCTTGAAATTTCTTTTCCAGTTTTCATTTCTTTACTTTTCTGGTTACCTTCTACCCACCTTTGAATTTCTCTTTCGGCTATTTGAATTGAAATAGAATAGAGAATATGATGTAACTCGTAACAAGAGAGGGATGAATTTCCGTTGCTCATTAGTTCTGGTTATAACGTGGTACTTCTTCTTGTGTACAGTCGGCCACCCCAATACCACTGAACTTAGCAGTATCGACAGGATTTGTTGAGGCCGACTGTGGACTGTAGCAATGTCCATCCTTAGATTGACCGAATCTGTCAAACTGATATTCTCTTCGAGATGATTAGCCCCCAAAGTGTTTAAATACTGACCATCTCCTCTACATATAACGTGGTACTTTGTACTTGAATACAACCATTTCCTAAGTATCTTCAAGTTGTTCTTTCAGCAAGCATGTTGTGGTCAAGTGGTAATGTTTCAGTTCATGAACCGTAGGGTTTCAGGTTCGACACCACAGAAGAACCGTTATGCAAGGGGGTCTATTGTACGTTAAGTCAGTCTGGGCCAAATGACCTGCCGCTAGCGTGGCTTGGAGAGAGGTTTTTAGCTCAGGTGTCGTCCTCGTCATCTGACAATGAGTTAAGAGTTACGAAGTACGTCAGAAAATAAGCTAGTGTCACTTTGCAACGGGATGTTATTATAACAAATTAAAATAAACTAAACTAACTGACTTCAGCAGTATGTTGGCAAAAGTCTAAATATGGGAACGTGCATATAAGCTCGTCACACTTTTATTGTTATTGTTTTTAATTAAGGGGCAATTGGCTCCATATCTCTAAAATTGCGTTTAATTTGAAAAAAAAAAGAAGAACATAGAAATATTCTTAAAATGAAATTTTAAAACATTGTTTTCTTCATTCTTGTTTCTTATTTTCTAACTGTTTTTAACATCAGTGTAATTTCGTAACATCTAAACGAAGCAAATACTCATTAAAAGATTGTTTAGATTTTTCTTATATTTTCCCAACATCTGATATTATAACATTTTAAATATTTTTGGTAACTGCATGATTTTCAGAATGTATTGCATTTCCAAAGTAAATTCCAAAGCTGTTTAAAAAAGATAAAAAGAAAGATAGAAATGGAGTCATTTTGACTCCACGTCTCAGGTAATGTGAAGAAATTCATGTCTCTAGTTACGGGATAATTAGAGTGATAAATTTTTAATGCGTAAATTGGAAAACTCTAAAAGTTAAAATAGTTAAAAAACTAATAATTAATTACTTATAAGGCCCTAGTAATAGCCAAGACATTTTTTAGCAACACAAATGAATTTTAAATAAGCGAAATTCTTAGAAAGAAAATTAGAGGGTGAGTAAACAGCTTTCTTATCTTTTCCAACAACTAATTTTCAGTGATTTATGGAATTTCTGAAATAATTTATTAATTCGTCTTGAAATATGATCTGAGAGAAGTTGTGCATTTTAATATCTCCTCTAAGTATCTTTTACATTGCGTAGGTAAAATTTAAAAATTAATTCATTATCATTGTTTATATTTAAAATTTATGCTTTATACTTTAAACGATTATACGCAAAAAATGCTTCTTCGGATCAGTACAGCCATTAACATAATTTAAGCGTCCAAGTGAACAAATTTTTAACACTAATGGAAAATTTATTTTCTTGCAACATAGAAAAATAGAAATATTTATGCACAAACAATTTGCATAAAGAAATGCTTTAATTAAGTTTAATTAAAATGGTTAGTCTTTCAAATTTAATCATTAGTCTTCCAAATTTAGCAATTAGTCTTCCAAATGTAATGATTAATCTTCCAAATTTAATGATTACTCTTCCAAACTCTATATTTATTTATTACACAACGAAATTAAAAGATAAAGACCATTCCTATTGTGTAACTATTGAACTGTTTTAGAAGTTTAATGGTTCACTCGTTGTTAGATCGGGATTTGAGGGAAGTTATCTTGTATTTTAAAAACACACTCCAAGTATCTTTACTACTATTATAAATGTGAAAGTTTGGATGGATGGATGGATGATGTTAGTCAATCACGCCAGCACAACTGAATGAAATTGCATGAAATTTATCCTAGAGTTAGATTATAGTTTAGAAAAGAATATATGCTAATATTTATTCCGATTAATTGAGTGGTTAATTTTCTATTAATTAAAAACTAACTTTTCCACCAAAAATTCTCATTTTCCCGCCTCCAAACGTGAAAGACATCTATTTGTTTTATTTTTTCCCGCGTGAATGAGGTTAGGCTTAACATATTTTCGGCCGGTTATTTCAAAATATTCTGTTTATTTTCGTAGTGTTTGATACATTTAAAAATAAACATTGTTAATTAATCCACCTTTCGATTCCTTCTGAAGTACTTTTTAATAAAAATAAAATAGAAAAATGGAAATTAAAAATTTCTGATCTATATAGTGTTAACCCAACTGACATTTAAAATTCACATCTTTGCGTTTCTCCCATTGGCGTTACATTTTACGCATGCATACGGTTTGATAACATTTTACATTTTGATAAGACCGACAGTTCTCACAAGTACGCATCAAAATTTATGCGCGTGCGAAGTCGAGGTGTAAAAACTAGTCTGCTATAAAAGAAAAATCTGTTCATTCTCTCTTAGATTTAGACGATTAAATGAAAAAAAAAATGCATTTTTGGCTCAGTATAAGATTGATATGCATAAAGCTTCCAAATGAAGTTTTTAACACTAATGGAAAAAATATTCCTTTGCAATTCAGAAGAAATAACCAATATATAGACACAAAAAATCTATATAAAAATGCTTTCTTATGCAAGTAAATACGGAATGATTAATCCTTAAAATTCAGTTACATCATAAATGTGATTAATTCATTTCTCTCTATTTTCGAGGTCACAACAAAATTGAATGATTAAGTTAATTATTTATTGTAAATCTGGATCGGAGGGAAGTTTTTTTGTACTTTAAAATCACGTCAAGTGCATTTTATATAAATAAAAGTTAAAAACCTATTCTTTCTCTCTGTTCACATTCACGATTACATCTCAGATTAACGATTGATATACATCAAGCGTCCAAACGAATGAAGTTTTAATCACTAACAGACAAATTATTTATTTACAACACAGAAAAAAATCAATATTTAGAAACAAACTTAGCAATATTTAGAAGAAAGTATAAGCAAAATGATTAATCCTTCAAATTCAATTTTTAGATAAATAATGTTAACTCATTATTTTCGAGTACACAATGAAATTAATAGATTAAAGCAATTTCTACAGTCGAAAATTATAACTTTTTGATGAGCACTGCATTCATTAAGACTAGAATAAATCACTGAAATCTTAATTCTTTATAACTAAATTCAAGAATTCGTAAATAACCGTACTGCTTTAGCATCAGTAAGATTTGAGATTTTTATGGCACAAAAATCATAAATTTGTCATGCTGCAACAAATTTTTTTAAATAAGAATGTTAAGCATAAACTGTCTGATTGATTACTACATGGTTTTAAAATACTAAATTATTAAAATTCTTACTAAATATTACAAACTTAGGTGAAAATTATATTTCAAAAACAATTTAAAATTTAGCTTTCTTTTTCATGCGCTGATACATTTTCAACCATATCTGTTTTCTTATTTTAAATATATTTCAGGAGTCGGTTTATTTATTTCCCAGGCAGTAAATCAAGGGATTCAGAAACTTTGCGTTTTAAAACGTTTAGAAATATTTCTTCACCACGGATGAAAATCGAAAACAATTTCAGAAGACGAAAACAATTTGTTTTGAAAGTCGAACTCCATTCTTTAAACTGTTTTTCTATTTGTTTGCATCCATTACATAAAAAGTTTTGAAACTGGAAACCGAACAAAAACAATATGATTAAACTGTACCAAGAGAAATAGTTTTTTTTAAAAAAAAAATAAACTGAAGTAAGGACAGAAGGTAACAGTGTACAACATAATCAGAAAGAATGCAAAGAATTTTGCAATATATTTCAACTTCTGTATGAAACAATAGCTTTAAGAGCAAAACCAGTTTCCTGCGGTGATCAACTGTGTTTTCGCAATATTCATAGCATTAATTTAGTAACGATTTCGAATGAGATCCCATTAAATAAAAGAGAGCATATTTTAAATTGTAGCTGCACAGTGAAAATCGACAATTTTGTTTGGTTAGCTATGAATATAAAATCCCTGAAATCACTTCTGATATAGAGATAATAAGTTGCTGCAAAAGTAAGCCGGTTCTCGCTTTTACTAGTGGATAATAGGATCTTTAGCCGGGATGGCCTGGTTGGTAGAGCGTTGCACTCGTACTCCTTAGGTTACGAGCTCGAAACTCACCGGCCTAAAGATTCCCCGAGTCTGTGGCGAATGGCGCTCGTTAAATCTGTCCTTGCAAAGTCCTCCATATCGAGAGTAATATCACTGGGGGCACAGAGGCAGAGGTGATCGTTCTCTGTTCCAGGTTTAAATTACGATCTGAGTTGTATGAATGAATTTGCATGAATGTAGTCCGCCCCCTAAAAAGGGCTGTGACGTGTGTGTAGCTAAGTCGTACTCTTGGTCCTAGATGGCGCTACTTGTAAAAACAAAGAGACGTATTTCTTAGGCTTAAAATCTGCTGATCGTATCATCGGAGGCTTGTCCAAGGCAAGTACCATTAGTCAAAACACACATGATCTTGAGCTGAGTTTCCTCCATGTTGTTGTCGGGGCGTAATCCCTTTATATGTTATGCCTAATGGGGGGGTCGCTATTTTTAGTTCCCAACTGTACCATCACTGGATTCCGCTTTCATATTAAACCAATCATTTATAAATATCGGGCATGATATCTTTGATATCTTTTGCTCTTTCGTTTTTTGATATTTTGTGGCATACTTGCAGAGTGACAAAATGGATTTAGTTCTTGAGACATTTGGTTGTAAATGTTTTATTTTCGGACATTTCATCGTAATGAAGGGTGATACTGTCGTTGATGAAGTATTAAAATATCATAAAATTCCGAATGAAATAAAAATTAATGAAATGGGACTTGGGCTTGAGCATGGAAGATTTTATGATCATGTTATAACATGATGTTGTTTTTCAGAATGAAGTTTTCTGCATCAACAAAAATGCGCAAAAAAGAATTGTTATCTGTACGAGCATCTCAAAAAATGAATTTTTAATAACATGTTGCTATTGCATTTACTAAAGCTCTGATTTAAAAACAGGCAATGTCTAAAGTAAAAAACACCTAGAAAAATGTCATTTTGAGCACGTGATTGTATGAAATGAAATATATAGGAAATGTAATATTTTTTTTGAACAATAAATGCGAGAAAAAGTTCTTTTGGGGTCTTTTGCAATACTAAAGTGAATCATTGAACGAAAAAATTAAAATGAATATAAATATAATTTAACTTGTTCGAGCACGAGGTGATTGCCCGTTCAAGAAATGATGTTCTGGCTCGATACATTCAAATATGCATAGCAGATTTCATGTTCATTTTTTATGGAGGGGGGTTCCCTTTCTCTC
>JAOUZG010015602.1:6017202-6031285 GCA_026289955.1 Argiope argentata | reverse complement strand
ACACACACACACACACACACACACACACAGAGAGAGAGAGAGAAAGAGAGAGAGAGAGAGAGAGAGAGAGAGAGAGAGAGAGAGAGAGAGAGAAACACACACACACAAACACAAAAGCAATGATGAAGCTTTTGTCAAGTTTTTTGTCGAAAATGGGTTAGAGTATAGAGCAGACATTCACTGACAACATAATTAAAAGTAATATTTTATGTAAAATAAAAATAAACGAAATTGGCTTATGATCTTTGGTTTTGATAATTTTTAAAAATATTTAGATAAGATTATATTTATACATGTAAACTTTAAAAAATATTTGAAATCTTAACAAACTTCCTCTGAAAAAAAAAAAATTTCGGTATGTTTTTGAAAAGATACTTAATATTTTGATAAAAGAAACTTTCATACGAAGTTACTTTCATGAAGACATCACATAGTTGAATAGCAAATGTAACATTTTCGGCAAATATTAAAACATATTTTTACTTAGTTTCGTAATAGTTTTTCAGAACATATATAATAAGAGATATTTAGCCTTCTAGAACTGTCGTTATTCCTTTTATCATTTTTTTTCGTTTCAATATTCCTCAATGTATGTATGTTAATTTTTCTAGGAACATAGTTTTTATACCTGTAATTTACTATTATAATAAAAAGAAAAAATTTCTGAAAAAGAGAACTATAAAAAATATAATTTTATATACATAATTTTCACTTGGGGTCGAATTACCTTTATATAATAACTGAATAATCAAATTGAAACATTAAGTTAAAAATAAATATTTGACTTCAAAATTTAATGAGAGTATTTGAATTTTAAAAGTTAACTTTCAGATTTTAACTAATTTTCTCGAGATTTGTTTCAAATTTATGTTAAAATAATCTTCGTTTGTTTGCCCTACATAAGTTATTTTATTTTAATTAATATTTATTAAATTTAAAAAGAATTAAGAAAGTTTGTTTTTTTCTTAGAATTTTGAAAAATAAATGTATTAACATGTGTATCACTGATTTGGAGTCAAGACTAATTTATGGCTTGTTCACCCTTTAAGACAATTTGAGGTCAAATTGACACTCCTCCGTATGCAGAACAATCTTCATATATATAAACATATCATTTTTGGTGTGACGGCACCTAAATGTCCCCCCCCATCCAATTTTTTTTGGATTTTTTAAAGTCATAAGCTTTTATACTTGCATTTAAAACTCTTATTGCTGGCTTTCCGGCACAGAGGTAGCGCGTCTTCCACACGTTCTGGGAGTCCTGGGTTCGAGTCCCGGTTTGGGCATGGTCGTTCTTCTGTGTGCTATGTGTGAATGTGCCCCTCCCCCTGTAAAACGGGGCTGTGCAAACAAATGTGGTGAATGTGTAGTTGCGTCGTACTCTTGGCCCTAGTTGGCACATCTTCAAAAACAAGAGACTCTGCTGCTGTATCAGCGGGAGGGATTGTCCATTACAAGCGCTATTAGTAACAGCAACAAAACTTTTAATTTCTGTTCATGTTTGACTTTTGCATTGTTTCATTGTGGCATGCTTTTTGCCCAATTGTTTTGTTTAAATTCATTAAGCTGATAATACTTGAACTTTTATTTTCTGCATTTATATGTTGATACCTTTTGCTTTTATAATTTAACATGTGCGTGTTTTTTAGTTTAGTCTTTGATTTTACCATTTGCTTGGCGCAACCGATTAACAATAATAAAAAAATTAACTAACGACAATAACAACCATCTAACCACAGACATGAAATAGCATTTATGCCTAAAAGAGCTTAACATGCAGTAGATTTTATGTTTTCTGTTTGGATTTTCATATTTTAGAATTCGAAATAATTAAATTTATTAGACTAAATATTTAAAAAAATATTTCGTTTTCATGCAACATAAATTTTTTTCTTTTGCATTTGGATATATCAAAGATGAACCCAAAAAATACTTTTTTGGTTTCAAGAAATTTGGAAAAGGTAAACAATGTATATTTGGAGTTCAAAAATAAGAAAAAAAGAAATCTTGATTACAATGCATGAAAATTATTAAAAAAGGATTTATCTTTTTGTAAAAAGTTTAAACTTTGTACTTCTCCTTTATATAGCCGATATTATCGCAATATATTTCTGCGCAAAATAAACTAAATTAAAATTTTCTTTATTGTTATAACAATCTCCACCATCGGGCACTTAGAATACCTAAGAATAAAAGCAAAAAAAGTTTAATAATTTTCCCTATTATTCTATTTTTCCTAATATCCCCTAATATTGATTAAAAATTCTATTTTTATACTTTAAAGAAGGCTGTGATATTAAAATTAAGTTAATTTCATTAAGTTAATCGATATTTCCAAAGTGTAATATGAGTACTGAAGGGAACTTCTATACAATAATCCTGATCCAGACTTCTATTTTTATTTTATCGAAACTTTAGTTCGCCTTTCGCCAGAAAATTAATTTTCTCGCAGACTACTTTAATATTCAACAGATGAAAAGAAATTCAATAACGTAAACAATTTTAAGATTCTCAGAGTTAACAATGAATTTTTCTCAACGTAAGTCGCAAAATAAAATTGAAACAAAAAACTTGATTGTAAATTTGTAAAATTCGACATCTCGCCACTTTCAAGATTATTGAAAAATGTAATTTTTCGAAAAGAATATTTTGTAGTAAGTTATTACATAGACGAGAAGAAAATCAATCTTTCGCAAATGAAATAAAATAAAATCCACAGAAAGTTACCAGCTAATATTCTTTCCATTTCTGTTAAAAGAAGAGGAAAAAATTCTGAATGCTCTGCAGACATAACTTTATAAAGACAGTTCATATCGAAATTCTTTTTTTTCCAGAGTCGAATCTCAACAGATGGCGGTATAAATATAAAATTTGACGAACAGAAACTTTGACGACTATTTTGTCGAAGGTAATTTCCCACTTTTTGGAGTGTTTTGCAACTCAAAAGAAATCATTATTACGAAAGCCTGATGCTGGGGCATAAAATAAACCGAATGAATATTAACGAAAGGGTTGTTAGTGCAGTTAAAAAAATAAAGGGGTGGGGGGATGAGAGAGGAATACACGCTGCCAGCTGCAATTGAAGGACTTCTTATTCAATTATTTTTGCAGAATTTTCCGCTAAATATCTAAGCAGAGAGTTCAAATAAAAACGGTTCCATTTTGTTTATTCTTAAAGCTTTTGCTGCAAGTCCAAGAAATGTTCCCCTGAGCTATGACAGCAATTTCAGCAATTCAATAACTCTCAATCTTTGGGAGAGTTATACGTTGCATTTAGGGCTTATGAAATGTAAAAAGGTTTCTGTCCGTTTCCAAGTAGAATTGAAGGTCTTCAATTATTTTTGCAGAATTGTCCATTAAATTTCTAAGCCAAGAGTACAAATAGAAATTACTTTATTTGCTCTGAGAGATTTTGAGTGGAAAATGAACATTTTAAAGCTTCTTCTGCAAATTCAAAAAAATATATCCTGTGAATATTAGGGAGTATTTTTTGCAATGAACTAATTCTGAATCTTTGAGAGTATCGTAAGTTGCATCAATAGTTTTTGACATGCGTAAAGTTTCTAAAAGCTATCTGGCGGAAATGAAGGACTTCCTTTCCCTCTATTTTTGCAGAATTGTCCATTAAATTTCTAAGCTAAGAGTAAAAATAGAAATTACTCGATCTTGTTTACACTGAGAGGTTTTGAGTGGAAAATGAACATTTTGAAGCTTCTGCTGCAAATGCAGAAAATATATCCTGTGAATACGAGATATTTTTTGCAATGCAATAATTCTCAATCTTTGAGAGTATCGTAAGTTGTATCAATAGTTCATGATATGTGAAAGGTTTCTATAAGCTGTCTGGTGAAATTGAAGGACTTTCTTCTTCATCTATTTTTGCAGAATTATCCATTAATTTTTTGAGCCGAGAGGTCAAATAGAAATGGTTATGTTTATTTTACACTGAATGATATTCCTCTAGGAAGGGCACCTCGAAATTGGGGCTGAGATATTTCCGGTAAGGTGATTGGATCTCGCCACCCTTAATGGATACACTAATAGGTGAGTCTTGGACTTCTTCCATCGATGACGGGACGCTCTTCTTACGGAAGGTGTTGTACCGTGGCTGGTGATGGCCCCTAGAACTCAACCAAAGTTCCCGCCATGGTTGCTGTTGCGGCGGTCCAGTCATTCAGTTTTATGGTTAATCCGTGTACCTTCGTGGCATTTCGGAGAGTTCATCTATGACTTAATCTGAAGTATATATTGAGTGGACAACGAATGTTTTAAAGCTTTTGCTGCAAGTACAAGAAATGTATCCTAAAAACTTAATTTTACCAAGATAATAATTCTCAATCGTTAGATAACTGTATGTTGCATAGCGATTTATGAAATGTAAAAGGTTTCTGTATAAGGCCAACTGGAATGGACCCTCAAGTATTTAATCATCTAATTTTCTGAACTTAAAGAAAAATGATTCTATTAAATTTCTGTGTAGTTAACAAAACAAATGAGAAATTCAAGTCAGTATCGTGACAATTTAGAAAATATATCAATTGGTCATTTATGGTTTTATCAGCACTATGGTTTAATTCATAGGTCTGTCGCCATTAGGAAATTTTATGCATTCAATAAAGCGAATTGAAGCAAGGCAAAATACCACAACTTAAATGATAATTTGACGGCATAATGATTATGAAATTATACCCATGCGATTTATCACAAATTAAATATAATCCACATTATTTGCGAACTGGCTCATCATCATATGTGATTAATATCTAATGAAGTGCAAAACCTCACAAATGAGGTCTTGAGTAATTAATTGCTATAACTTTTTGCAATGCTGTGAAATATATAAATTAAGTTAATTAACAGCGTATAGAAATTAAGTCAAATTAATTTAATTAGCAGCGTCAAAAGCAGCAATAAAGAATGTACAAAATATATTTACATAAATATACAAATTTTGCTTTAAAAATTTCTGTAATTTTCAACTTTACAATTATTTGAAAATTCTACAAAATTTCAAACGCTGAATTTAGAATAGAAACGCAAAATATATAATAAAACAAAAATAAAATAAATATGAAATCTACGGTCGCAAATTTCAAGTTATCACGTGAGAACAAAATTATTTTTAAGTGATTATTTGTCTTAATTAATTTAAGTCATTAACCAGTTTAAACCGGTTTGAAAAAATTACGAGACTTTTCTGATGATAATTTTTGACGAATGATATTTTTTAAAAACTTTCATTTTCAATTTATCAAGCTGGCAAACAAAGTTTTGGTGATTGACCAATTTTAAGATTAAAAAAAAGCCCAGTCATTTCGACAAAAAGTTCAGTATTAATGGAAGCTGTTGTATATGTGGTAAAATCCAATGAACTTCTTGCAGGTTGTTATTAAAATTATATTCCAATATTTACAGTATTTTAAGAAATGCAATTGGTAAGAATTACAGAATAAATATAAGTCGAGTTTTACAAAATTAAGATAGTTAAAACTGAAAGAAAATTTCAAAAAAAAAAAAAAATCTGAGCGCGAGATTAATTATTTAAAAGTAAGAAATCTTAAACAAACCGGAAGATGACGTCATTTCATAGAAACGACAAACAAAAAGCAATTGAGAGTAACTTTAATTAAATATTTCAAACAATACTGGCAAAACAAATATCAAATGTCATGGGTCAGGTGACTCGCTATTTACCAATGAAAAAAAAAACTGATATTTCTTGCCTTCAAATTTTGGAGACACCAAAGCCTCCTAATCAAAACAATATCATGTTTTCACATGATAATAAATTAACAAATTTAATTAATGCATTTAAATTTTCCTTTATTAAGTTTTACTAACAAGCTGCATGCAATTATTACTAAAATGTGTAAATTGTACTTAATTATCGTTATTTAAGCTCTAACAGCCGATGCAATAATGCAATCATTAAAATACAAGTCAGTCATAAACAAATGATTTCCTCCCTGTATTAAAGCTTTGTACAAAAACATGAAAACGAACGCAAATAATTATCATAGTATACAAGAACATATTGAGCAATAATTCTGACTAAAATCCTGCTTGACAGCTAACTCATGAAGACATCAAAAGAGTAAAACTGAAACATGGAAACCATTGTAATTGTATGTATCTGATTTATCACTAGTACAGACACGGTTTTAACTCATTTCATGTTCCAAAGGCTTTCGAACTGGCGAGACGTCGCCCCTCTTTCATCTGACGGTCGGAAAATCCTTTGAAGCCGATGAATAGATTTAAGAGTTTCTATCGAGGGCAAAACCATTCGATGTTTAAAGTCCCCGCTGAACTGGATCTTGTGCACGGGACCAAATCTAATTTTCCAAAGTTCCAGGAGCTTTAGAAATTGGTAATAAGGTAGTTTCTGAATTAGAGAATATATTGAGATGTACTTCCATTTTAAATATTGAATTTAAAATTTTAAAATGAAAGTATATTTTGATTAGTTTATATCTGTATAATCTTTGGCAAGCTAATTTTTATATCTGACCTATAGAATAATTTAATATTTTTATTTCAAGTTACTAAAAACTTAACGATCTGTAAAGTTCTTGCATAATATAAATCTATATATAGATTGTAATATAGGTCATGATGAAATTATGTTTGGAGTCCAGACATTTCAGAGTATTATCTAGGTTTTATAAAAAATACTAGCCCATAAAAATTTATGGTTCGGTGGTACAATAGCACTAGTGAAACGGGACATTCAGAAATCGTGGTTTTCATATAACTTATGGAATTAAAAAATTTCGTTTTCTTTTGTTAAGATATTATCTATACTAATAATAAACCATAAAAGTTTTATAAGCCATAGTCAGACTCTTCGACTCAACACGAAGGCACATGGATTAACCATAAAACTGAATTTTAGGACCGCCTTACCAGCAGCACTGGTGGGTACTGGGGTTGAGTCCTAATGGCTATCACCGGCCACGGTACAACCCTCCCTCCGTAGGAAGTAAGTCCCGTCATCGATGGGATAAGTCCACCTCCACCTATTATTATACCCACCAAGGATGGCGAGATACAACCACCATACTAGAAGCATCTCATCCTCAATTACGAAGTGCAACCCGGGGGCTATAAATGTCTTATAAGTCATAGAACAGACTCTCCGACCCACCACGAAGGTATACGGATTAACTACAGGAACTGAATGACCGGAGCGCCTCAACAGCAATTAGCGGGAACTGTGGTTGAGTCCTAATGGCCATCACCGGTCACGGTACAATCCTCCCCGAAGGAAGTATGTCCCGTCATCGATGGGAGGAGTCTAACCCCCACCTATTAGTGTACCCACAGGGTTGGCGAGATCCAACCACCATATAACTGACTCATAAGTTGTAAGTGGTTTCACCAATGTGCAATCTATATGAACATTAATGCTAAATTATGTGATAAATGTTTATTGTAGTACGATGATGTGCAATGATGGACATCAATACGTAATTACACTTATTAATGCATCGCTTTCGGACATTTCTATGAAGAAAATTGAATTTCACTTTTCATATAATATTATATTGACTGACTTAGCTCAGCAGCCGTTATAATGGGATCTATTTCATTCATATTTTGATATCCATAAGCTCTAAATGCATATATTCATGAGCTCTAAATGGATATCCTGCAAATGTAAATATAAATTGCTTTTTTATTAATAACTAATGAATTATTTTATTAAATGTGAGGCCGGGATAGCTTGGTTGATACAGGGTTGGACTCGTATTCCTTAGGTTACGAGTTATAACCTCGGAGGCCAAAAGATTCCCCGATTGTGTGGTGGCTGGCGCTCGTTAATTTTGTCATGGTTACAAAATCCTCCATGTCGAGAGTAATACTACTAGGGGGTACTGGGTCAGAGATGATCGTTCTTTGTTCCAGATCCAAATTATGATCTGTGTATAAATGAATGAATATGCATGAATGAAGTACGCTCCATAAAAAGGGTTGCGACGTGTATGTAGCTAAGTCGTACTCTTGGCCCTAGATGGCTTTTCTGAAAAACGGGAGACGCTCAATCGATTTAAATCGCTGATATGTCAGCAGGCTTGCAAAAATGCCGTAAATAAAAACAACAGCAATTATATTAAATGATGTTTTTGCTGAATTATATTCTTTTTTTTACATAGACTAAACCAAAAGTTAAAATAAAATCTATGATAACTAAAAACCTTCAATTAAACAGGTGTTATAAAACTAATTATAAATTTAATATCGATAGCTCTAGTGTCAAAGAAAATTAAATTAAAAGAGAACATTGAAATATTTGAAGATCATATATTCATCGAAAGCTCATTAACTAAATATTCTAATATCATAAAAACTTACTTAAGTCACTTATAGGAAATTTAATATATTTATCCACCAGAAATATATTTAATAAAAAGAAGGATTAATTAGACGCCTCCAATTTCAATTTTATATACGAGAACCTTCTGGCAAATCAAGTGTCATCTTTAATGAAATTTTTCTCACGAATCAAGCTTAGGTATTGAATCGATATAATAAAATCTAATATTGCACACATCTTACTCCATTACATCTTAATTTCCTTTGTGGTGATCAAAATGGCAAGATTCTCTCAGAACATCGAATACGTGTATGTATCAGATAGTGTTAAATTAGGACGAGGAAAAAAATTGTGAAGAACGATTTAGAAACTAAAGGATTTCAAAATGATTTCCCTCTTCCCTGCACTCCACAGGAATAAAGTTAGTGAAAGATTATAAATAATGACATATGAATGTGTTCTTATATTTATCCTTTTAAAGGGTAACCGGACGGTTACAGGTTTGTGACCCGATTCCACAGAAAAACGTTATAAAAGCGCCGTGGTGCTGGTTAAATAAGTCCGGACTGAATGTTCTCCCCCTGGTGTGGTGTGGAGAGAGAGGGGCCAGCTCATGTGTTTTCTTCGTATTCTGACTGAGGGTTCAAAATTATGAGGTCTGTTCCAAAATAGCTGAATTGTTGTTTTAATATGGGTTGTTAATGTAGCTAAACTAAACTAAAAAACCTATTAAAGAGTCAATAGGCAAAAAATTGACAAAAACAACAACAAATTTATTTTTACAGTTTCATCAAAATTTTTTTTGTTTATATTCAATTATAAAAGTATTATAAATTGTATTGTTCGATAAAATAAATATTTGAAGGACCGAGAAAAAGAAAAATATATTTTAAAGATTTTCTGAAAATGATGTAATTAGGCATAAATACCATTGAAACATTCCAACCGTCTTAATTTTTGAAGAAATTAAATAGAATTTATAATAAATATTTCGGTAAAATGTTATTAGAAAATAGGGTATGTGTTTTTTAACTAGGATTTTTTAAATAATTAAAAGTTGATTTCAATTCAGAAAGGCTTTAAATTCTTATCAATATTCATTAATTGTGCATAAAGATATTTCTAAGAAATTTGCGCTTATTTGGAATAACAAAATCATGCATAGTTTTGTTTATAATAAATTTACATTGTTTAATAAGGACAAATTAATGGAGAATTAAGAATGATGTTGCTTAGAATTTTTAAAGTTAAAAGTTATTTTAAAAGTTTGAAGTTTCAAAAATTGAATATCTTTTAATTGTTTAAAAATAATATATTTATATTAAATTTTTTTTAATTTGACGTATTATTATTCTAAGGCATTAAAAAATTCATAATTCTAAGTGAATAATTCGCAAAATTGCCTAAAATGGTCCAACGTCCCTTTGAAAATACATCATGAAATGAGTTTGCATTGTTACATTAAAAATAGATAATCTTAAATAGTACATAAGTATTGAAATCAACTGAGTTTTGATTTCAATCTCAATTTCTGCCGAGGAACAATTGGGAAACAGTATTTAAAGGATTTTTAAAAAGATAATTATTATATTTCTTTGTCTGAATGGAATTTTTAAATAATATTTCTTTCTAGATGAAGTGTAAACCAATAATTTCATACTATAAAACTAAAATCTAGTGAAAAAACTAGAAAGGTAGAAATAGCATCTTCCAATGATATTGTGTGCCTGTAACCTGAAGTTGATAGAGGAGAATTTTCAAAGTTGGAAATTTTATTTCAAAAGTCAAATATTTACTTTTAGCTGTTTACTAGTAAATAATGTAACATCGCTAAAATATCTGCTACAAAGTTATGCGTCATAATTTTATTTTAACAATCTTGTGCGCTCCTAAAAGCAAACTATATTCATAGATTTCTTTAACACTAATTTATTTATTTAACCGAATAAAACAAAAACAGCTAAACAAACCTAAGACTGTCTAACTGGTGAAGTAGAATTAATGTACTGAAGAGAATGCTAAATGTTTAACAAAAGATGAAAGTCGGTTAATGGTAAATTAATCTCAAGAAATTATAAGTGTCACAGTATTAGTTCTTAGTGTGTGATGGATTTAAAAGGCTATTAAATATGGAATTGCTTTGTGTCTATAGAAAGAAAGATAAGAATAAGTGGAATTATTTCGATAGAATTTATCTGAGCATCCTTAGATTTTCCCAGCATTTATACTAATACAAGTGTAGAATCAAGAAAATAGGAAGGAAAAAAATAGATAAACAGAACACTTTTCCTGTGATTTTCGAAGATTAGTTTCTCTCCCTTATCTTCAGGAAAATACTACTTTTTTTTTATCTTATTCCTTTTTGATTAAAGTAAGTGGTAAAAAATAGTGAGATTGTGATAGGTACCGGAAATAAAGCACATCTGATAAAAAGATTTATGATGTTTGTAATGAAGTTTAAATGGCTTTATTATTCTTGGAATCATTTGTTATCTTTTTTGGAAGCAAATCGATCATATTTTTAGTTGATGTTGAAGTTGCTATTTTTATGCTTTGAAAAGGGCAATATAATGTAGTATTGATGATTCCTCAAAATGTTGCGATTCTTGGAGGTAAAATAAAGCATTGATTTGTATTAAATTCTTTAAAAAAATGTAAGTTAAATAAAAATTTTGAACTTATATTTTCAATTGGTGACTGGAAAAATAGGAGTTAATTTTTTAAAAAAAAAGCTAAATTACTATGATAATTTTTAGTAAGTTTTTAGTTAATTTTTGAGAATCTTTAGATCTTTTAAAATAAGTTAGATGAAATTGACAGAAAGATGAAAATTCTGTAAAAATATAAATAAGAAATTTACTGATAAAAATTCTGAAGAGGAAATTTGCTAATAATTTAATAACCCTTATGGGGCCGAATATTTGTTTTAACTCTCAAAGAAAATTGTTGAAACGAAATATCAGAAATTATAAACCTATATAGGCAAATGAAAACAAATTTTTGTGTTTAAACTATTTTATTACGTTATAATCATTATGTGACTTTTAAGTCACACCGGTCTATACAATTTGCACTTCTGTGTATAATAGCTCATATGTGAAAGTCCATAAAACAATTTGCATTTGGTTTAGGCATAATTGTACATGCATCCATAAACATAGTTTAGTAATCACTGACAAAAGCACAAATAATTTCAATTGGATCAAATGGGTTCGCATAGTTTTACTGCCAACAGTTTGCACAGCAATTATTTAGCTGTTTCGTATTGATTAGCTTAGAAATAGTCATGAATACTAGAATTGATTGTGTTTGCAATGTGATAAAGTTAAGATTTATGAGCTACCTCGTTAAAAAAGCTATAATTTTTTGTAAAATGTCGATAAATTAAAATGTGATCTGAAAGTTACACGGGCCCATAGAGGGTTAAATTTCAAATGTAAACTTTGCTCTAAAATTCTATTCTGACCAATACAGATTGAAATAGAAATTTGTGATAAATACAATTAAATAAATTGTGAAAATTAGAGTTTGATTTGATTTACTGCAATCAAAATTCATTAAAAATTCTGATCAAAATGTTTTCCCTACGGACAAGTTTACATTTCTTAATTTGATACTTAAAAGGAACTATGTAAAGAAATAAACAACATAATCGAATTCAGAATTGAAGAAATTGATTGCTTTTATTTTGAGTTCTTTGAAAATATTGCAGTTAATAACGAAACAGTTTGACTCATCCATTAATTTTTATTATAAACTAAATGGCATATTTTTAGAATCAGAAAGTAAAGAAAAATTTAGAAAACATTTATTTAAATCGAAGATTTGAAAGTTTAATTATATAAAGGTGGTGTTTTATTCTTCTTCCTAGTAAATATATTTTTCACATATATTTAATCTAAACTGTTTACGAATCGAGTTAGGAAAATTCGTAAAATCAAATTTCTTTATTGGATCAACTCACTAAAGTGAAATATTCTTATTAATTCCAAATAATCAAGATTTTTAGGATTGCGAGAACTGGTGGAAAGAAAAATCAAATATATTTTGTATTGCTTTCAAATGAGAATTAAATGAACATATTTGGTAAAATTTTGCTGTGCTGATAATCTGCATACGCCTCAGACGATGAATCATCATTGGAAATTAGTTCAGAAAAAATAATAACAAAAAAATTTTCATTAAAGAAACAGTGTGGAATTTCCTGAAAGCTGAAACGAAAATTTTATACAAATAGTTCTGAATATGAAACAGAATATATTGAAATTTATTCACAGCATACCTTTTAAAAGTTTGAATATATAAAACTGAAATACCTTGAAAAATTTTACATCTGATATTATGGAAGTGAGAGTAAACTCTACCGATGATATGAAGAAAATGATTTGTACAGATAGAAATTTTAGATGACAAGTTGATGAAAATACAAGCATCAAACGTGGAAATACTCATTCTAAGTTACGTATTGATGACTATTCAACAACGTAGAAAATTGAGTTCCAGGAATGAACATATAAATGACAATCCAAATGGAGACTATTTATTCAAAAGAAAATTGAAATTTACAGTTCAATGTCAAAATGAAATGATTTTCAAAGGGTGAAAATGGTGATTAATCCTTTTAAATATATAATAGGTATAAAAATATATAACATGTTAAGATTGTGTTTTAACAAAGGTTCAAGTGGGTATTAATAAATTGAAATTGGATAATGAAGTTCTAAAAATGAATTAATGATCAAAAGACAGAAAAAATTAATTCAAAACTAATTAAATACAGGGAAGAAGAGAAAGATATTAGAGAAAATTATCAAACTATAGGAATAAAATGATGCACAACCAGAAGTGAACTTTTATTATGCACTAAACAATTCCAAAAAAAGGAAAACTGGGTTACATCTTTGAATGTATGAACATCTAATAAAGTAAAGAAGATAGGTAAAATAAATCCAAGGTGGGTAAGTCTCAATATCGCGGAATGTCAAAGTCCGAGACATCGTTTTGGATACTACAAATTTGACCATTCAATAAAAAATTCTGTATGTCAAGAAAAATTAACAGATTAAACGTGTTATATTATTTTGTAAAAATTGATATGTGCTACAGTATTCTCCTATCGGTGAATGAAACCGACTTAGGTATGTATAGATTTTTTGGTTGGGCGTTGGATTCGCATCCCTTGGCATAGGTGTTTGAGCGCAGCCTGTCGAAGACTCTCCTTATAAAAGGCAGGAAGTGCACGTCTAAATTTATCGGGGCCACAAAGTTTTCCTAATCGGTACAATACCACTCTTGCTCTAGATCAGAGGTGATCGTTCTCTGATTCAGGTCTAAATTACGATCAGTAGATGAAGATCTATATTTTATATATTGATAAAGATCTATGAAAGATTTAATAAGGATATATATTCTATAAATTGATAAAGATATGCGTTGTTACTTATGGCACTTGCCTATGGACAAGCCCCCTGCAGAAACAGCAGCTTATTTAAGCCTAAAGGAGCGTCTCTTGTTTTTGAAGTAGCGCCAACTAGGGCCAAGAGTACGACTTAGCTACTCACTCACCACATTCGCTTGCACTGTCCCTTTTTACAGTCACACATCTCACAGATAGCACACAGAGGGACAGATAAGCTCGAATCCGAGACTCCAATAACACGTGGACGACGCGCTACCTCTGTGCCAGAAACCGGCTGTAAAGATATATACTTTATATATTGCTATAGATCTGTATTGTATAAATTGATCAAGATCTATATTTTTAAA
>JAOUZG010015602.1:5969840-6008151 GCA_026289955.1 Argiope argentata | reverse complement strand
ATATATATATATATATATATATATATATATATATATATACATTCAGAGAGAGAGAGTTAATAGTAGGAATTGAATGAAAATTTACCCTCATTGAAGATATTTGAATTATCTGAGCACAATTAAAGTTTTCATTATTTTCTGTTAACAATAAGGCGATGAAAACTTTTCAAAAATACTAGGGCAATGTCAGAAATAACTGAATAAAATAAAAGGAACAATTTTTTGTTTTAATTGCTTTTGGATAATCTAATCTATGTTAATGAGACTCTTACAAAATAGACAATTGAAATTAGAACTAATGTCTAGAAATTTAATTCAAATGATAAAAATAGGAACCTTTAATCCAATTTTAATTGAAATTTTACTTAATTGCCGTTTTTATTGTAAACATCCCGAAATATTATCAAACATTGTGATTTTTATTCTCTTCTCTTAATCTTAATGATTATATTATACTTATTTATAATAATATATTATACTTAATTATAAAATTTAAAGCTTCTCATTTTTAAGAATACATATTTAACTACTAATTTAACGTGAAATATTATTTAGAATTGTTTTAAATAATAAAACTAACGTGCAAAAATATATTTTTATGCATTAAACACAACAACGATTTTGAACAACTAAAATGAAATTGAAATTCATTAATATGTTCCAAAAAAATTAGTATTACAGATGCAGTAGTATACTAAATTGAAATATATATAAAAAATCTTGGTATCTAAGTAAAAATTCATGCTCCAGAATTTGCAAGACTTTGAATTTAAAAAAAATAATCTTTGTGCTATTTGTGATAAACAAGATTTTTTTTGCACAATTTGTAACTGCAGTGAGGTTTTTCTCTCATACTTTTGTTCATGACTCCATACTGTAAAATTTTTTTGATTCAATTCTTAAACAGATTTTTTTTTCGCCACTTAAAGAGGAATTCTCAGTTTTCATGGATATCGGAAGACTATTCAATATTCATGTTCTATCGAAATGAAATCAAAGTCGCATGCTATTTTGAAATCTAATTTTCATATCTATGAATTTATAGAGAAAAACCTCCAACTCTTGGTGTTTCTATTTATTATGTAAATCAAAAAGAAAACTTTCTTATGTATAAATCAGCATAGATATTTTTTGTGGAAGTAGCGAATGGGATTTCGAAGTGGATTATTTTCCTAAAGTCAACATATTTTTTCTTATGATATTTACTGTTTAGCTATGTGGTACTTATTTTAAAGATACAGACAAGTCTGAATGCATGAATGCTCCTTAAATAAAATTATAAAATACCAATAATTAGATATATTCTAAATATATGTATAAAATACTAATGCATTTAGAGTCATCTAAATTTGATAATGATTCAATAAATCTGTAATAGTTTGCGAGTATTTGCATAATATACTATTGATTTAAATTGTTTAATTTACTTGCCTATGATATTCAATAAATAAAAAGGGTAAGAAATAGGCAAAAAATTGCATACATGATATTTTGAAATGTTTATATATCAGTTGTTAACACATAATTTTTTTTATATACACATCAGTTTTTTTATATATCAATTGATAACACAGAATAAAACCTATAAATCAATAAAATAAAATAATAAAACGTCTAAAATAGTTGTTTATTTTAATCTAATCAGCAATAATCGTTCAAAGCTTTCGAAGAATAGAAATACTATTCTTTATACACTTAAAAAGGTGTAAAACACTCTGCCAAAAATGAGTATTGTTATTTTGTAATATTACTTCATTTTTATTTTATCAATATTTAAATGGTAAAATTTAATAAAGTGAATGATGATGATGTCGTGTCCGCTTTTTACCGCGGAAAGAGGGGTGCAGTAGCTTCTGAGGGTATGAACCCCTGATCACCCGAGGGCAGAAGTCTGACTTCTAGCTCATATGAAGATAAAACACACACACATACGCTTGCACAGCCCCTTTTTACAGGGGGGCACATTCACACATCTCACAGATAGCACACAAAGGAACAACCATGCCCGAACCGGGACTCGAACCCGGGACCTCCAGAACACGAGGCAGACGCGCTACCTCTGTGCCAGAAAGCCGGCAATAATGTGAATAATTTGTTTTTATCAAGAAAAGTTTGTTGTGTTGTTATTATGGCACTTGCCGTGGACAAGCCTCCGCCGATACGATCAACAGATTTTAAGCCTAGGAAATATGTCTCTTTGTTTTACAAGTAGCGCCATCTAGGGAAAAGAGTATGACTTAGCTACTCACACGTCACAGCCCTTTTTAGGGGGCGGGCTACATTCATGCAAACGCATTCATTCATCTCAGATCGTAATTTAGAATTTTTTTGAAACAGAGAACGATCACATCTGACCCAGTACCACCAGTGGTATTACTCTCGACAAGGAGGACTTTGCGACCACGAACAGATTTAACGAGCGCCAGTCGCCATACACTCGGGGAATATTTTGGCCGGTGAGCTACGAACTCGTAACCTGAGGAATACGAGTCCAACGCTCTACCAACCAGGCCTTTCCGACTCCAATAATAGTTTAAATAGTAGTATCAATTATTAAATTTTTACAGCATGAAAGCAGAAAAATATTTAATGTAAATAATGCCTCAATTTCAAAAGACTGTAATTAAGAAGTGTATTATTTATATAAAATAATTTAATTTTATTGCAAGAAGTGATTATACGTGGTCACTTATCATAATATAAATGTTTTTTAGATTTAATTGTTAATTTGCTAAATTGCGGAATTATTGTTAATTAATTTAATCTTTCTCCGCAAAAGATATTTTTCTGCTAAAATTCTAATTGAAAATTAAAGAATATAGTTCCGAAGTTCACATTTCTAACATTCTAAGTATAAATATACTTATGTCCATAAATTAAGAATAATTCAGAGTGAAGCGGATATCGAACACGAAAATACATATATCACCAGTAAAAGTACTTCACACTCCTTCAAAACTCATATGCAAACTCAAAGAAGTCACCAGATGACACCAATAGTACGTCACTGTAAGAAGAGTGTAAGAGTGTGATGCATAAGGAATACAAGCAAAGATGTAAAATTATTCGCAACAGCTTTATAAGACTTTCAGGGCAGTAACCTCATAGTTATGACACAAAGGACGCATTTGGATGATTTTTTACTGTGGTAGAATTATCGGCTATCAGGAATGTGGGCGTGCCCAGCTGGAAGTAACCGATCAACTTGGAATCGCCCAGAGTGTCATCTCCAGGCTTTGGCAACAATTCCAAGATGATGGCAATGTGAGTAGACATTACAGCACAGGTAGCCCCCTAGTTACAACGCCGAATGAGGACCGGTATTTGGCAGTTACTGCCACCAGAAACAGACGGAGCACAGCATCAGATCTGCACCATCAGCTCTCTTCAGTCACTGGACGCAGTTTCAAGGCAGATCTTGTACAGATTCTTAGGGCAGATTGGTCTAAATGCTCGTAGGCCTGTCAAATGAGTTCCACTTACTGTAAATCACTGTCTCCTGCGGTTATCCTGGAGCAGACAGCGTGCATTGTGGACAGCAAAACAATGAGTTTGTGTGATGTTTTCCAAAGTGTCTAGGTTTAGCTTGAAGTCTGATTCTGATCGGATTATCATATGGAGAGAGCCAGGTACCCGTTACTACCAAGAGAGCGTCATTGAACGGCACCTTTACTGTGATGTCAGATTACCGTTTGTGAGGAATTATTCTGGTTTCCAGAACTGACCAGCCTGTTAAAATGGGATCCATGACAGATTCAATCTATAGGGACTGCATTCTGGACATATGAATATTTTATTCAACATGTATATTTATTTGGGGGCGCAGAATTCGTGTTTACAGATGGCAACGCCCACCCTCACCGTGCAAATATCATAAACGAATACCTTCGATCGGTAGATATCCATCGTATGGACTGTCCAGTATTCTCACAGGACATGGATACAGTTGAGCACGTGTGGGATATGCTTGGCCGACGAGTTGTTGCCCACCAACTACCTTCTACATGTCTAAAAGAGCTTCACAGAGCATTGTTTGATGAGTGGTGTAATATTCCCCAAGATCAGATCGATAATTTGATACCGAGCATGCTTTGGTGTTGTTCGAACTGTATTTCATCGTCTTGGAGACATGCTATGTATTAACCATCACACAAACCATGATATATTGGTTTTTGTAAATAAGTTCTTTTTTGTAATTTGATCCAGGGAGTAAAAAATCGTAATTTTATATCAATAATATCAAACATATAACATCTTCTTTGCTCTTTACATTTTTTAAATAAAAAGTCTTCACAAAAGGATCACATTTGTTTTGTCTCTGAATTTTTTTTCAAATTGTATTATCCATGACTTATGGGCATGGGTGTATATCAAATGGTTTGATTAGTAAAATATACACACACGCGCATGCCCACGAATCTTTGTAATAAAGTCAAATAAACAATGAGGTTCTATAAAATGGCATGTATATTTTTCAACCAGACGTAAAATATTTCTCTAATAATCTTCTTCACATTTCAAGCAATCCTAAATGAGGTTTTCATTAAAATATTTTCCTAAGAGCTTTTGAATTAATTATGCTAATTTATTCTAATTTACTATGAGCTCAAGTGCATAATCTTCTCACTATATTTTAATTTTTCGGAAAAAACTTTAAAACAATGTTGTATACGATTAGAAATGTATGCGATTTCTTTATACAATAAACAATTAGTGTAATCTATATTAATAAAAATGGACCTCGAAATGCGTTGCTAAGCGCAAAACTAGAGAATGGCTCGACCAATTCGGCTAATTTTTTAAAAAATATTTTCGTTAAGACACGAGGATGGCTCTTATGGAGAGAAAAAACTGCACTGCGAGGAAAATAATTAAAACGACACTTTTCTTACTTTCCCGCCAAAAATCTGCATTTCCTTCCCCCACACCTACTGAGTAAGATAGCAGGAAGTAATAAATTAGGATTTGTTTGGAAAGAAATACGCGAAGTCAGTTGGTTTTCATTCATAGATAACGGGATGTTTAAAAAAGAAAGAAAATAGTTGCTTTTATTATTAGTCTGTATGAATATTTAATATATGCCTGCTCAAAATAAAGTCTGGGCAGGGAAGAAAAAAAATATAACAAAGCGAAAAAAAGGTTTGTTAAAAAAAAGTAGTGAAGAAAAAAAGGAGAAAAAAAAGGAAAAGAAATGAAGGGTGTGTGTTCGTCACCATTATTTCCTCTGTGCGCAGCATTTTCCAAGCTGTTTTTAAACTTTCGTATCTCTTGAAAACCAATTGTGTCTTTATTTGTTTAGTGTGTTTACATTTATGAAAATTAGAATCTCCTTATTCTATAAAAACGTAGAATTTTAGACCTTTCCTTCCACCATTTAAGTAAAATATCAATTCCAGGACAATCATTGCTCGGATAGAAAGAAAAAGATGAGTAGTACAGTGAACAGAACATCTGAAGAAAATAATACTATAAATGAATTATATGATTATCAAAATTTGTTTGGTTTAAAAATATTTTGGTGAAAAAACTGTTATGAGACACAGCTACATAAAATATTAGCAAGCAAACTTTAGCGAGCATTAATACTGGCGAACCGACTGGTTGCCAAAGGCGGCTAGTGCCAAATGATTTTCCAAGATTAAAAAAATGAGACCAAAAATTATTTTAAGTTATTATTAGTTAGTTAAGTTGTTATAATAGTTAAACATACAAATTATATTGGAAAAAATTACAGTAATTCAAAATTGGTCAAAAAATAAAATATAGCAGAAAAAATTATTTTTGCTACTAGTTATTTTTTTATTAAATATTTTTAGCGAATAAAGTCATACAAGTTCAGCAGTCATATCCAAGATAGTTTGAGATGAGTTTTGACTGATGATTGTAAATAATGAAAAAAGAATATTTTGAAGGTGGCTATTGATAAATTATGTAAAAGTTATGAATTTGATATATGTCAAAATCATAAGTAGTGTCATTTCTTTGCAATATGAATATGTTCTGAATTTAAAAGTATTATTCATCACATTTCAACATATTTAAGTTAAAAATTCTTCCTTTTTTCTGTGATGATAAAAATGGGCTTGTTTACTTGAAAATCTTCAATCAAGTTTGAAGAGGCTATCTTTATTTGCGTTAATAAGCTTTTTCATATACAAGAGATGTTGAAAATAGTATTTGAAATCGTTATGATATTTGGTAGATACTGCCATCAAAAGTTGTGACAAAATCTTTGAAATTTTATAATTCATTACCTAAGAAAAATAAATTTATTAAATGGAAGATGAGTTTTTAAAAACTTTCAGAAAAACAATTAGTAAATGAAAGATGAGTTTTTAAAAACTTTCAGAAAAACAATTAGTAAATGAAAGATGAGTTTTTAAAAACTTTCAGAAAAACAATTTGTAGAAAAATAAATAAAATGGTATTTTCAGAGAAAAATTTTTCACTCTTTTGTATAATTGGAAGAGAAGGAAAAATACTTAAATTTATATCAAGATCTGATTAAAAACTAGAAACAGTAAAAGATAAACATCAAATTGCAGATTATACATACAAGAGAAAAGTCGGTTTGAAGATATTTGCTCTGTTTTTCAGGTCCTTTATTTCCTCATGAGTGGGGTTTAACCCTCTAGAGCTTATCCCACGGTTTCCATGGGCGGGCAAACAGTACCTATTTTTTATAGCAACCCGCGTTTTTTGCAGTTTATAACGTTTATTTTTACGATTACAGATTTTTATGATATTATATTATTATAACATATAGTATCCCCAAGTGTGTGGTGGCTGGCGCTCGTTAAATACGTCGTGGTCCCAAAGTCCTCCATGCCGAGAGTAATTCCACTGGGGGCACAGGGTCAGAAGTTATCGTTCTCTGATCCAGGTCTAAATTACGATTTCAGAGAACGAATATGCATGAATGAAGTCCGCCCCTTAAAAGAGTCGTGACGTGTGTGTAGCGAAGTCGTACTCTTGGCCCTAGATGGCGCTACTTGTAAAACAAGAGACGCATATCTCAGGCTTAAAATCTCCTGATGTATCAGCGGGGCTTGTATATGGCAAGTGCCATAAGTAACAACAACACATATAGTAGGAATTCATTTTGTTTGAAAAATAATTGAACTTATTTACAAACATTGCATCTAAATAGTTATTTTTTTAAAAAAAATTACTCATTTAGAGGGTTAATTTATTTTTCAGGTCAGACATACTGAAACGTATGGCATTGTTGACATATATCAATCAACTATTTAGAGGGTTTTTGTTCTTCCTTTATTTTTCAGATTGAAAACCTCGACATTTTCTTTGTTTCGGTACCTAATTTATGTTTATATTTATAGTTATTAATAATTTTCTAAGAAATGATTTTTTAGAGCATTTATACAAAGTTTTTTTTAGAAATTAAAATCAATCAATATTTCTCATTAAGATAATGAATTTAACTGAATATTTGATCTGACTTGATGTTTACATTTTCAATTGTCATAAAACTGCTGAAAGTCTTTACAAAGGATATATAATCTAGACCTTCGCATTCATTTCCCACATCGATAACCAAAGTCTAGTTGCAGAGTTTCTCGTTACCTCTTTCGACACTCATGGTTTATAGGCTTTTAGAACTCCAGAAAACTAGTTTTCGTCCTATGTCTGACTTCTGTTTGATGAATGATACTGTTCAACGAGACTTTTCACATGGAATCCTTTTAATCCTTTAGAGAAACTCTGGGTTCTGTCTGTTACATTCAAAGTGAGTGCTTCTGTTAATTGAAAAGGAGTAATGCTATAACTCGAACGAATGCTTGAGTATGAAATGAATGATTTAAAACCGTGCCAACAAATCAAATTTGATATACTTGAAAATCAGGTAAAATAATTTTCTCTTTTCAATATTATAGGATTGAAGATAAATTTAGAAAACAATTTTCGGTTTTGATAATTATGAAAATGTTTCCCCAGATTTCTGATTCTATAGAATTTTAATTCTATATGTTATTAGTATAAATCTAGAGTTTTAAAATGTCGAAATATTTGCTTGTAATTATTCTGTATATTAATGAGTTTGTATTCAAATAAGGGCGGAATTTAATTCAATAAAGATCGTAAATTCTAGTTTCTATAAAAAGGAAGAAAATGATTTTCAGATTTGAGATTTCAAAGTTTTCATTGAAAAAAGTTATAAAAAGTAAAAAAATAATTATATTTTCCATAAAAATAGGTATATTATTTATTGTTTTTGATAAAGGGCTCTTATAATAATAATAATACATATAACACATTTTAACGGATACATATTTTATGTTGATGCTCAAATGAAACTTCTGAAAATTTTAACTTCGATTTATTTCACCATGAGTGGCGTAATTTTCATATAAAGCATAAGCTTTTCATTAATGTAAGTAGTGAAACAAGGGCAAAAGTGGGAGAAATTTTTCCCTTCAGCGATTTTAGTATGAAATTTTGATAGGGATTTCTTCGTCATGTGTTGATTTAGAAAAGGAAAAATTAGGTACTTTTAAACGAATTTGAAGCATTGCAGATTTTTATGCTTTTCCTCAGAGTGTGTTTGGAATTCTATTAAAACTTTGGTATTTACTTTTATTACTTATCTTGGAAAGTTACAAGAATAGGAGAAATAGAAGAAGGTATTAGAGTGCAATTTGAAGAGAATGATGCATTTGTAAAGTGAAACTATCTTATTTTCAAATTCGTGATTTATCGTAGATATTTGTAATGATTCATTTGGGTTTTTTTATTATAGATTCCAAATGTTTAGTTCCATTTCATAGCATTGTTGCGTCACTTATGAATTACAAAACGTTAGTTATTTTCCATTTAGAGAGATAGGATATGACCGGATAAATTGTGCAAAATTGAATCTTCACTCTTAGTGCATAGATGGTATCCGTTGAACCTTACCTTCTTGTATCACAATTTTTCAGAAAAAGGAATAAAAATGTTAAATACAAACAAAATGTATTTATTATGATTTTCTTAATTTTTAAATGATTTTATTCTACTTAATTTTACTTAAAGGAATGCTTCTTTCTAGTCATATCAGCTACGCATTTCTAGAAATTAGTTTAGAATAGTGAGAATTTTTAGGTATTTCTAGCGAGTCACGTGATGATTAATTACACACGATCCAATATCGGCAATCCCATATCCAAACAGAAGTATTGGCAAAATTAAAATTAACAATGCAGACCAGTGAATAAGCCAACTTTTGAAGTAACAATATGCCAATTCTTTTAGATACTCTCATAGAAACTATTCTCTATAAGGAATCAGATCATGACAACTATATAGCTAGAATCTTCAATTTCTATGACTTCAATTTCTATACTTTGTATAACAAAACATGCATCTATTGAGTAGAATACTAAATGGACTATATACATCACTTTTTCAATAAAGTTTCGATTAATGCAGATATGTTTTCTGAATGATCAAACCAATTTCTGTTCCACAATATTTAATTACCAGTTCCATACTTTCCATTACAAGACGCTCACCATAGAACGCCAACAACCAAACGAGACACAAACAAGAAGTGAATACAAAAAAAAATCAGAATTTATAAGAAGAGTGGTTGCCACAATTGGCAAACTATAATCTGGCATGGCGATAATAACAATAATTTTGATATTTTGATATGTTTGATATTTAACATATTGTAAGTTTGTTTTTAATCTATTCCCCTTTCATAAACCTTTAGAGAGCGATTTTTATTTTCGAATCTATTCCGCAACTTCATGAGAAATAATAAAAGTTTATTTTTTTCAAAATAGGATTTGATATTATTTGTTTTCTTTCTTCGATAACTGTATGTTCAGTAAAGAATTTTTGTCTTCTCACAATGAGGATTCTAATTCTCTATATGTCTAGTGGTATCAAGTATTTTTTTTAAATCAGAAACCTATTAAATACTTTTTTTTTAATTCCAAAAATATATATAACCCTACATTTTCAAATCTCTTTGATATTATCTACTACCGTTCTTCTCAAAACTTTCATTTTATTTGTCTTTTGAAGAAAACTTGTTTTTTCTAGTTTGGTTTAATCGTAAAGTTTCTGATAACTTTTTAAGCTTTAAAAATTGTCGACCTAGGTTTGATTGCAGGTGATTAAGATAAAAGTCTACGAGATACATTCTTTTGCGATGTTTATTTTTGCTATCACAATGCTATCGATTTCTTGACTTTGTTTATCTTTTTAATGTAGATTGTATAGAAAATGTTTATGAAAAAAGTACTTACTATGCATCTATCTTATAAAACTGTTTAGTTACCTTAACGATAGAAGTATTTGTTACTATTTTCTGTGAAAAAATTAGGGTTATCAAAATTTAATAACTTTAATGGATGATTCGATGATGTTATAATTTTATTTTTAAAGTTTCAATGCAGAAAAGTTCATACCGGGATTCGAACACGAGGTAACACGGATCATTCTGAAGCTTCGCTACCGCTAGGTCAGGATGCCGATATTATCAATGTTTTTGTTTAAACAAGAAAAAAAACCCCGACGAATCGATCTCTTTTGGGTGACTTCAATATTTATCAATGGAAAAAAAATAACTTTATCTTATTCAGCATTTTCATATAGTATATGAGATAATACTTATTTTTAAATTCTATATCTTTTATTCACTATTCAATATGTATGCTGCTTCGCATGAATTCTTCTTGTCTTAACCCTAGAATGCTAACCATTCGTCTCCTGGACGAATGCTTAGGGAATAACTTAGTCTATTCTTCTCCTATGACGGTAAATGGATCGTTCTACTCAGTACCTTTATCTGACCTTGGGAACTAGAAATGAGGGCATTCCTTTTCCCTGAAATTTTTCTGCTTGTAGCATATCCAGATCAATAGTCGTCTCAGAGAAAATGGTTATCTGTCCCGTTAGTATTAAGAAGGAATTTTTGTGTATGTTGGAGATGTCGAAAATTTGTGGGGTAGGCCAGAAGCTATCCCTGAATTATCGAAGGAATTAAGTGAGGAAGATAATTCTACTTCTGAGAATGAATCAGAAGATGAAGATTTTATTGAAGTTCTTCTTGCTCCACGGATGTAGAAGCGTCTCAACATATCAACTTTGTCCCGATCAACCAGCACTATTATAAATGAACTTCTAAAATTGAATTTAAATATCCAACGACCTGAACAATACGAAATTAAAAAAAGAAAAAATTGTGTATTTTGCTTATATAATTTGCGTAGAATGACACCCAATTTTTGTTTATTATGTTCAAGAGCAATGGGCGGAGAACATCACGCATATATGTGTAAAGATTGCTTCAAAAATAATGAAATAATATTTTTATACTACATGACAATCAAGAGTTATGAAATCATATGCAGGTAGTATTTTATTTAAATTAGCTTTAAAAATTGATTTTAAATACACTTCGTCTTTTAGACGAATGGTTATCATTCTTGTTAGTTTTTTAAAGGTTACCTATCTAGGCTTAAAACATTCCTTTCACTAAGAATTCATTTAACTTTTACTAAGCAAGTACCATAAAAGGAATTATTTTATTGTTTCGAATATTTTAAGCAAAATTAGCATTATTCTAAAAAAGAAAATGGAATATGTAGACACAATTAACTTTTATGAAAAATGCAATAAGTTGTTCATTTTCTTTTACTACCAATTTATTAATACAAATATATAAATTAACAGAGTTAATTAATAAAACTGATTTCAATTCTCATATATACTTAATTTAGTAAACCAATCAAACATTTTGTTATTAGTTCATTTAAGAAATCTACAAGCAATACTGATAAATAAAGTTTCCCAGCATTTATTAAAACATGCATTTAACATAATGTTAATAATGTTAAAGGCAAATGAAACATGTTTAACATAATGTCAACAATGTTAAATGCAAATGAGACATGTTTAACATAATGTTAAATGCAAATGAAACATGTTTAACATAATGTTAATTGCAAATGAAACATGTTTAACATAATGTTGATAATGTTAATTGCAAATAAAACAAGTGGTTAAAATGGTCATTAGTGTGCCCCCGAGTTTGTCGCCAATATGGCAACCCAATACAAAGCTCTTGTAGTAACCCTAATGATGTTTTGTTTACTTCTTTCTACAATAGTTGATCTGTACATGAGCTTCAACTCTTTTCTGAAAACTTAAATTAAAAATAATAAAATAATATCAATTAAATATTTTATTTTTGATCTGTATTATAATTAAGATTTTTTGTATAGTTAATAAGAAGTTTCAATTATATTTTTAATGCGAATATAAAATATTTATTCCTTTACTCATTTTAATTGTCAGCATGCGATTTCACAAAATCGTCCGCTTTATTTCTTTACGTCGTCTGGTTTCTTTCTTTAAAAACCGTCTGCAATAGAATTATTCACATTTCTCGTCATTCTTTCAAAGCTCTATCGTTTGTTTTCTTCGATAGTTATTTTTTCGGCAATTTTTCAAGAGTGGATGACAGGTCAAAGGAATGGAAAATAGCATTTCGAACCTGAGAAATGGATGAAGGGTTATTGGAATATATTTTTACAACAAATTAAATACTTCAAATTTGTACATTATGTCTTTAAAATTTCCTATTAAATCCATTCTTTTTGCATCTTTCTCTTTCTCAATTATTTACTGTTCATAATATCCTCACATTCATTATGTTCAATGTGCTAGCGAAGCTACTAGTTTCCCGCTCCCGGGCATAGCGAAGCCGTAGGATGTTTTTTTAAGTTAAAATATTCTGCCCGGTGCCTTCAACAGATGCCTTCGGCATCTGTTGAAGGCACCGGGCCTGAAAAAAATAATAAAAAGACAATGTTCATGGATTTAAAAAAAATCATAATTATATTGCGAAAAGTCGTAACCGTCACTAACCCTTAGAAGTGTTTGTTTACAATGACCGCCATCTTTATTGGCGACTTGGCATCCTTGGCGCGGCAAGGGGCACACTATAAGTAACCTTTACCAAACAAGTCTAACATAATGTTAATTGCAAATGAAACACGTTTAACATAATGTTAATAATTTTGAATGCAAATGAAAAATGTTTAACTTAATGTTAATAATGTTAAATGTAAATGAAACATGTTTTACATAATGTTAATAATATAGCAAAATATAGTGAATTCTTGTGAAAGAAAACAGAGTTTTCTTAAAATAAAATAGTATTATATATTTTTAGTGTGACTTGAAAAATGAAATTGCTTTCACTTGCTAATCATCTTTATTTGGAAGTACTACTGGAATGAAAGAAAAGGTAAATAATATTTTTATATTTAATATTAATAAAATTATCCATTATTTTTTATTACAAAAAAGTTAGATATCAAAGAGAAATGTTTTGTTAGGAAAGTTTCATTACTATTGGGCTTATTTCCAATTTGATTTATTCATACAGATAGCATTAATCAAAGGTTTTCAATATAAGACTTAGCACATAATCCGATGATATACAACTGTGCCAAAACATGAAAAATGTTCTTAATAAATGTGTAGCTATATCCCGAGAAAAAGAAAGAAAAAAAGTATTCCCATTCTTTTTGCTAGAACATTAGTATTAATTATATCAAATAAATATATTTGATAAATAAAAGAGAAATTTATATTTTTTCCTACTTGAAATATCATAAATAACAAATTGAATTAAATGAATTTAGAATACTTAGTTTTTTTTTATGTCAGAGAGCAATGAACAACAGTATATTTCTTTTCGCTTTTAACATAAACACTTAAGCTCACAAAAGAAAAATCAAGAACTTTTTTACGTAGTTTAAAAACTTTTCTACAAATGCAAAATCGGTAAAGAAACTGACGCAAAAATGAATTCAATTTGGTTTATTTTTGCATAATTATACTACAATCTATAAAACTTTTAGTGTTTTTCTTTTGCTCAAGTAACACATTTTTTAAGACTGTTAGAAGACTTATCTAGTATGTTCCATTTTTTTGAAATACTTGCTGTTCTGAAAGCAGTGATAAAAATTCTAAAACATAAGATACTATCTGTCTCCAATTTGGGATCAGGTTTTAGTTCGTCATATCGAATTATAAAAAATATTAAAATAAAAATTGAATTCCTATTTTTTTATTAGTATTAGAAAATAAATATCTTCATACATATAAGTATAAAATACAATGTATAAGTATAAAATACAATTACATATTTATAAGTATAAAATACATATTTATAAGTATATAATACATATTTATAAGTATATAATACATATTTATAAGTATAAAATTTATAAGTATAAGTATACAATACATATTTATAAGTATACAATACATATTTATAAGTATAAAATACAATTAAATTCATATTCTTTTATCAAACGATGATTATTTTACTATGAAGTTGCTCTTGCATCGTTTGCATAGACTAGATAAGTTTTTGAAGCACCAGAAAAAGATTCATAATAATAAATATGAAAGTTTATTTTTCATTCAATGTTATAATAAAAAATTCTGATTTGAATTGATTTATTAATTGCATGGAAATATTAAAGAAGCATTAATAAGTAATTATAAAAATATTAATGTATTCTCTATTAACTTTTTTTTTCTTCTGAAGGTTATAATTTTTTCCGTCTATTTAAAGAAATTATATAATACGTTTAAACGATACATTGTAGAATTCTTTATTTTATTCTTTTATATATATATATTTCTTTTTTAAATGATTATTATGTATAACACGAACTAATGTGATAAAACAAAGATAAGGATCCAAATAAGATTTTTTAAAAATATCAGTAAATGGAAATCTAAAGAGAATGAGCCAAAACTGTAATCGAATTCAATTTTGGACAAAAAAGATTCCTGGTAAGTATTATAGTTTTAATAATATATATTTTCTTTAGAAGAAAGAAGAAACCAGTCATTCAATATTAGTTTGTGATATGAAGGAAATAAACTAGGGATTTTTTTCTCTTATTCTTTTAAAAAATCTTTTACTGCATCATGCATTCGGCATTAAAGGAATGTGAGGATTTTGTTTACCTAACAAACTTGCCAGAGATATAAATAAATAATAAAAATACCACTATTGCAAGACTTTTTCTCTTTCTCCTTACCGCTGAAGAAGAAAAATTCCATCTAGAAAAATGCATGTATTTGATTTAATTTCGATGAAACTTGCTCGTAAAAGCATGCTCAGGGATCAGCGGAATTCTAAAAAATCCTCTTTCCATTGAATATAAAAATAAATTCTTTTTAAGTTGAAAAAAATGGCAATAAAATAAATTTTTATTTATTTCTAAAAACCGGAGCACATGAAAAGTAAACTATACAGCTTATGCAATTTTAATGGAGTCGATTCTATTTTTTTTCGCTGGATTTAAAAATGAATGATAACTACCATCTGCCTGAATTTATGCAGCAGGGAAAAATTACTTTAAATAATTCTACTTCATGTATATTACTATTATGTATATTATTCATGTACATTGTTACATTTTTGAATTCAAATCTGTAGAAAAGATGTGAGAATTTTTATCTTTACCTTGAATTCTGTCAAGTTAAAATTAATTTTAACATAAACCAATTTTATTCATCATTATTATTTGAAAATGGGATTAGAAATGGTAGTCAAGCATGTTTATTATCTATTCAGTGTTAATTGAAATTCTCAAGCATATAGCAAGGTACTTAGGAATAAAAGGAAGGAGTAGGTAGGAATAAAAACCTTTTTTGCAGTATACTTTGTATATAAATGATGTGTCAGTTATGATTATCAGCTAAGTTTTTAATAGTACTATCAGGCCATAGGTTTCGATTCTATTGCGAAGCACAATACTGTTATTTGGCTATAACATTTGACGGTTTTTTGCTTCTATCACAATTAGATGTTGAAAACTACTTTATTAGATGAATCATTAACGTTGAAGTATGTATAAAATCCTTTACTGAAAGTAAATATTAGCCATTACCAAAAATCAGCTGTTCGCCAAGGTAATTTTTGAAGAAATAAAAATAATTAAAATTCTGAATATAGCTAAAGTTAAAAAAATATTCATTTTTAATATATTGTTAACTTATATCATTTTTTTCCTTCCATTTTCTATTTTAATGATGTTTTACTGGGCTATGCAAAACTTAGGAATTTTTGCTTGTTTGCTGAAAAAATGACTTGTAATTGAAGTGTAAGTAACAAATAAATAAATTTAAAACCTTTTCGAAAAAATGTTAAATTAGTCCTAACAAAATCACTTCATACTTCTGTTTGATAAATTTCTATCGCAGAGTTTTCAACCTAAAATGCGTTTTGACTTCGCTGGTTTTAGGGCTTATATGAAATGAAAAATGACGTGCCTCAAAATAAAGAATGAATTTGAATTTCTAAGAAACTTGTACTGGAAAATATAAAAAGAACTTGAAAGCTCTCCGCTCATTATAAAAAACAGCACCATCTTTTCTTTTCGCATTTTCTTGCCTTTCTGTTTGGTACTTTTCTTTTCATTTTGGTAAAAAAAAAATTTGTTTAAATTTTCCGCGAAATATCGGAGCTATTTCAGGGTTTCTCTTCTTTTCTTGGAATTCTAAGCTATATTTCTGCCCGAATCGTAAATGACTACAAGAAGAAAAAAAAATTCTAAATCCAAAACTGTTACATGCCTTTAAATATACCACTTCCTGGAAAACAGAAGTTTAGTGTTTTTTTTTAAAGTTTTTATTTTTAATTTTCTTTTTCAAATTCTAGAATGTATTCAAGCTTTAAAAAAAGATGGTCAAAGGACTATATTTGAGAGATGCACCACCTGCAAAAACACTATGCACATTGTTGCCTTGCCTTTTTTTACTTCCTGGCATAAAAGAAGTAGAGTAACCTCAAAAAATTCAAACTCGAGAGTTTACAAAACTCCCCGATTTAAACATCCTTAAATTCGAAACACACATTTTTTGGAAATATCTCTCTGTCTATGACAAAAATAACTAAAAAATTATTTAATCGAAATATCTGAATATTCATCGGGGGATTAAAACATTTTATATTATCTTTGCAGTGATTTTGAAAATTTCAATGAAATTTTGAGTAAATCTGCTCAAAATTAAATCCGCTTATCATCTTGTTTTTATATAAATTAAAACTATAATTACAAAACGAAGAAATCTAAAGAATAAAATTTATTACACAAATTAACATCTATAGTATATACTCCTATAAAATGTTAAATTAAATCTAACTACGAATCGAATATTTATAGGTCTGTATACTTTCATAAACATATAAACGCGATGTATTCAAAACTAAAATAACAAAAGTTTTGCTATCATTTATTACCTTTAACCCCTTAACCGGTTTATTTTCCTAACTCTCTAATAAGATGACACCTTCTATTTTGGGAATAGTTTCTGATTTTGATTCAAATGGAAATCCATGGAATACTTGGCTTATCTACGTATTCGAAGCCCTTTTACTATTATAATTGTTTTGAATAATTTATTTTTTGTTTATAACTATCAAAATTCGATAAATCGATGCACATACGGCGTACGGGCAAACTGGTTAAGGGGTTAAGAGAGTTGTGGTGGTGTGTGTTATTTAAATCAGCATATACACCATTCTACAAAAATAATTTATTTAAAACAGACTTTTACTTGAAGTCTAAAACGAAAAGGAACACGAAAATATTTACAACGATCACTGCGGTACCAAAACTACCGCACGCGCTTTTTATTAGAGCAGTTCTGTTTTCTTCTCAGTTCACTCCACTTCAATGTAAGCATTGATCGCAGCGCCACAAGATTTAATAATTAAAGTTTACAAAAAGACTACCAAAACACCACCGCCTTCTTAAGAAATTTTTTTAAAGAAATGAATTTGTAAAATAATTTACTACTCAAAATAAAAGCTGTTAACATTTTTTTGTAATGTTCTCCATTATTCTTCCTTGCTTTTTAAAAAAGAAATTTGATTGCACGCTTCGCTTTTCTGTTAAAATTCATTTTACATGACTAAAGAAATAAATATAAGAGTAATCTGATAAAAGTCTCTACTGTAATTTCCCAAAACGTTGGCAAATTCCCTGATGCATTGAAGTCATCTCCGGTCTGAGAAAGGTATTTTATTTTCTATTCGATGGTTCAGATGAGAAATGAAACCGATGCCTTTTAAGCTTGTACTTTTACTTGGTATAACAATATATTATCTTTATCTAATAAGGTAGCAATTAATCTACATCTACCATGTGTAATATAATTATGTAAAATGGCAAAATTATACATTTTGCATCATTTATACTTTTACAAATACTTTTATTTGTATTTACAATATTCAAATACAAATACAATATACAAATTTGTATATACAATATACAAATACAATATACAGGATATACAATATTTATACTTTTACAAAAATATATAAAATGTAATAATTATTCTGAAATTACATGATTAATTTAACCATGTTAAAAAATAACAAGCATTTAAAAAAGACAAACGATAATTTTAAACCATCTACTTCAATTAAAAGATTTTAATCATTTTACGAAAGCCCTTTTCAGCAGAAGATAGTAACACATCCCTCTGAAAAAATTCCTGTATTGACAATTTTATAAATGCTAATAGAATTGAATATTTTTTTTAATTCACTTAAAATTGAACTTGGTATAAGTTTTACTTAAGATTCAAACATTTTTGGAAAAATTATATGGAAGTATGCTCTTGCTTTTTTATTAGAAATAATTTATTTATGAGTAATATTATGAATTATTTGCCTGCATCCATCCTGGCACAGAGGTAGCGCGTCTTCCTCGTGATCTGGGCGTCCAGGGATCGAGTCCCGGTTCGGGCATGGTTGTTCTATTGTGTTCTGTCAGTGAGGTGTAAGAATGTACCTCCCTGTATAAAGAGGCTGGGCAAGAGAATGTGATAAGCGTGTGTCATCTTCATATGAGCTAGAAGTCTTACTTCTGCTCTCGGGTTTTCAGGGCTCCAAATTCTCAGAAGCTACTGCACTCCCTCCTTTCTGCTGTAAAGAGGGCACGAGATCATCAACATGAATTAAGCAGCAATTCTGACGGAAATGAAGGCATTTGATTTTTCAGAAGGCTTAGACATAATTGAATCATATCCATATACAACAGACATCAAAGGCTCTTAAGATATTCTTCACGTTGATTTAAAGTCATTCTTAATTTTGAATATCTTTTGTTTCAATACTATAGTTTTATTGATTCTTAACCACTTAACTGTTTTGCCCGAGTGCAATTCGTGCATCGATTTATCGAATTTTGATAGTTGTAAGATAAAAATGAAGCGTGTATAACGATTATAATTCAATATTAAAATTACTTCGAATGCGTCAAGTAATCAATGGATTTACATTTGCATCAAAATAAAAAAATATATATTCTCAAAATATAAGATGTCATATTATTATATAGTAAAGAAATTAAAACAGTTAAGTGGTTAAGAAATGAAAATTATGATCTGTAACAAGTGAAAATATAGTGTGCATCCATAAACATAGCATTGATTTAAATATAGAGAGAATTCCCTGAACTTTTAAACCATGGAAATCATTCACACGTAGTAAAATTTTTTTCGTTATTTCTATAAAGTAAATATAATAAAATAAAACAGTTTTTTTAATTGTGACTCACCTTTAGCCCATTCGAGAAAGTTGATTTTCGTCACATTGATTAGTTATATATAATATGAATGTTGCTGTTTTATGAGAAATATTTTTATCATTTTCATTTTTCTGAATTTCTAGTATTAAATGCCTCTAAATTCCCCTCCCAAAAATCTAGAAAATAACTAATCACATAACATTTTATATAAAATATACGTACAAGAGGTTCACTATCGCTTTATTAAGATAAAGGGAACCTGGGCTTTAACAAATATATTGGCGACGAACAATATTTAATCAAGTGCCAAGGATCCCAAATCGGGGATATTCCCAGGGGAAGAAATATTTACTTCTCGTTTATCTTTTACTGCAATTGGAAAAAAGAAACAAGAAGAGAAGTAGAAAGAGCAAGAAATAACAAAGATCAAAGTAGCAGATGTTTGCCACTTTGCCGATGGTATCACAAAAAAGGTGAAAACAAGAAGAATAAAGAAATTGCTGACGGTGGCAATGCTTCCAATTTCCTATCTTGGAAAGAAAGAATTATTTCTTCTAAAAGACTCATGATACAGTTGATTTGAAATGCAGAAAGAGCGATTTTCATGTCGAAATAATTATTGAAATTGATTTATTTCAAAATCAAGTGATTGTTGTACCGCTGTGACGTAGAAGGTGTGAAGAAAGCCCTTAGACTAGCTAAACAATTATCCCATATAAAATGGTATTGGTTATTACATACTTCTTTATGCCCCATAAAATTAAAAAGTAATTTCGTAATTATGAGCATTTACGTGCAATTCATTACAATGCAATATACCTGAAATATACCTTATCCAATATATCTGAATGTGATTTAATTCTTCAGTGAATCAAAGCAACTTGAAATTGCTTGTATTTTTATTACTTAGAAGTGAGTTATGTCACCAAAATATCCATAATGTTTCAAAGCAATCATTAACGCTGCGTCAGCAATTCATCAGTTGTTGATAAAGCACTAATCAGCAATTCCCTCTTATTTCTGTAGCTTTAGATAAGGTATTGTGAGTGTCATAGCAAATAATGTTCTTTTTGCAAGTTTCTTATTTTTACCACCAGGTGTTACAAGCAGTTTTAGAAAGTCCGTAATTTATATACATCTCTTACAATTTTATCCCTAATTTATATACATTTTTTTTTTCAAATATCAAACTTTTGCTTATAAAAAATGAGGAATGATCTCTTTATGATTTTTAAATGAACTTTTATAATATATTGTGATTAGGATTTCGACATATCTCTGAATATGTAAAAGTATAATGTACGCACTACTTAAAAAGCATCTTCAATTTCTGAAACAATTTTGATTAAATTTTTCATACAAAATCTTGAAAATTAAGTAAAAGAACCAATATTCTGATAATGCCCTTTCAATGAGAAAGCGAAATAAACTTTTCAAATTTACCTCGCTGAAATGAATAATAAATGTAAATGAAATGCTTAATGAAATAATGCTTTAAGGAATGCCTCCTCATTTGCAATTTCGTGGCTATGAAAGTTAATATTCTGGGCGAACATTTCCCTGGGCGGGGAGGAACCTTGAAATAAGGATGAGATGCTTCCAACATGGTGGTTGGATCTCGTCACCCTGGAGGGTACATTAATTGGGGGGATCGACTCCTCCCATCGATGACGAAACGTACTTCCTTAGGGAAGGGTTGTGCCGTGGCCAGTAATGGCCATTAGGACTCAACTACAGTTCCCGACAGTGTTGCTGTTGCGGCGGTCCGGTCATTCAGTTTTATGGTTTAAATCCGTGTGCCTTCGTGGCGGATCGGAAAGTCTAGATATGACTATGACTTATTTTCCAGAATAAATAATAAATTATCCTAGTTTATCAAGAACTGCTAAAGTGAATAGTACATAGTGAGTATAAGGAAAAAAAGAAACGCAAAAAGAACTCTATTAGACCTTTGTTCCTGATCATGGACTCTACCTTAGACTGAGCCACTGTATATATATATATTTATTTATTTTTCTATTATTTATTTTTTCATTTATTTACTTATTTTTTTGTTTTTTTAAATTTTTTTCTCTTTGCTTGTTTTTTTTTAATTTTTAATTTCATTTTTCTTTTTTCAAAATTTAATTACCTATATTTGGTAAATTTCATTATTTACTAATTATGCTCCAATAATGCTTATCAGTGGAATATTATTCAGGCTCTTCTTTTCTTCTCGAATTTTCATTTTATGCCTTTCCATCTTAGCCATATTCCTTCCCCCTCCCGTTTTTTCTTAGGCTGTTTTAGCTTCTAATACACAAGCAAATAAAAGATTTTTCGAATAGCTAGTCCTTTGACAGCTATTTAAATACTATTTTTATTATTTTAATTATGAGCGTTTTACCGGTACAACGCCACTATCGGCACACACCTAATAATCATCAAAATGACTATGACTTTCTTATAATAGAGCAATTTTTTTCTATACGACTTATTATTCCTACACTTTATTCAGAAGGTTAAATAAATTACTTTTCCCTCCCTCCAGAAGATTCTAGAAAAAAAAAAGTCAAAAGAAGCATGTGTTTGTGAGAAGTAAATGCATAATAGGATTGTTTTGCAACTTTAAGCTTATTAAGCATTCGATTTAGCATTTTTGTTAACGCGATTCAATGCGGCTGAATCAATCAAGACATCTGTGGTGAAATTGGATGCAATTTTCTTTAATCGAAAAGGTAGATTGAATTAGTGAGCTTCCCAACAAATTAACGAGCTTTCGGGGAAGAAATAGGATTAAATGCCTTGGTCTCGGAAACTTTATGCTGCTATTAGGTTAATAGTTTCCTGATTTCTTGGAGCAGTTTCCTAAATAAAGTTTAGAATAATAATTGTTTTACGTCCTGATTCACCCGTATATTACATCATGCAAACTAATTTATCTTAATAAAATTAAGTTTCGAATCTTTGATTTCTATAGAAATTCAAACAACATATTAAATTTATTCTTAAATATTATAAATCACAGATAAAGTTTTATTAAATGCTTAATAATAATTAAATAAATAGTAATTTTCTTGTAAGTTAAATAGTACGTTAGCTTTTCACTAGCAGGCAAACGGGCTAAAGCCAAGATTTTTCATATTAAAGTATTTTGAAAATGTTTTAGTAACAGTTCTAGTAAAGTATTTTAAATATTTGATTTCTATAGAAATCAAAACACAACACATAAGTTTCCTTCTTAAATATTATAAATCAAAGACAAAGTTTTGGTAAATGTTTAATAATAATTAAATAAATAAATAGTAATTTTCTTAAAAAATAGCATGTTAGCTTTTCACAAGCAGCCAAAATGGCGACAACCAATATTTGTTTTAGTAAAGTATTTTTAAACTGCCAAAACATTAGAAGAAGTGATTTATAAATGGAATTTCTTTTATTTAATTGAAAGAATTTTTTTTCAATTTAGAAAGTTTTTCTATTTTCTTACTACCTAAAAATTGATTCAAGATTCGAGAGATATTTTAATATTATTTCAGGAAATAAATTATGAAAATATTATTGTAGAAAATATTATTCCTCAAACGTTTCATCACTTTAATTTTTCCAAATATTGAAAAATCAGAAAAAAAGATTCTGCTTATTATTGGTGTAATTTCCATTAGAAATCCAATTAATAAAGTTGCATTACCGTAAAAAAATATTGATGTTCCCAAATGTTCTTTGCAGATACTTAAGACTTAATGATAATATATGATTGGACTAGATGTCATTCTAAATTAAACAAACAAGTTGATTGATAAAGCTGGCTAGTATTTAAATAAAATTATTTTGCGCATAATAATTTCTATATCTTAATATATCAAAATATTGCAACAGAAAAATAGATCCCATTCATTCTAGATTTGAATTTTTAATTTTGATTTATTTAGATTTGCCATCGTTATGTAAAATTTTTAAGAGTTGTAGTTGTGTCAAATGGCACTTGCCTTGGACAAGCCCGCTGCTGAACCCAGCAGCAGATTAAGCCGAATGAAGCGTCTCTTGTATTTGAGTAGCGCCAACTAGGGCCAAGAGTACGACTTTGCTACACACTCACCACATTCGCTTGCACAACCCCTTTTTACAGGGGGGCACATTCACACATAGCAACAACCATGCCGAACCTGGACTGGAACCCGGGACTTCCAGAACACGAGAAAGACGCGCTACCTCTGTGCCAGCAAGCCGGCTGTTTTTAAGAGTAATTATGTTGCATAGAAGCTTTTGAATAGATGTTGAATATATCACTGTTTTTAATAATGTTATGATTTTTCTAAATGCTGATGTTTACAAAAAAATATATTTTTCAAAATACTGCTTTTAACTTTATTTATAAATTTGAATTGTCTATTATATTTTTACAGTGATACATGAAAACAAATTGTACGAACGACTATTTCTACTACTAAATTTTTTCAAACTAACATATATTACTTGTAAATATTGAGTTAATCATTTCATCAGATTTATTTTCTTTTCAATTTTGAAAAGCATAAAATAATTGCTACCTTTCCAATATCTCTCAAAGCATTTAAAAATCTTTCCCAAAGAAAATTAATGCTTTCGTTAAAAGTGCAATTTCCAAAACTCCTTTTATAAAAACATAATTTATCAAATCAATACTTCCATAAAGGAAAATATGCAGAAATTAATTCTTAATTATCAATGCCATGCATTCTTTATAATGGAGTAATTTAAATGAATGTAATTATAATGAATACTTATTTTTTAAGCATTATTGATTGAATCCTTTAAGAATTGAGTACGATTAATGAACTTATTAATTTAAATTATTTAGGAAGATTCATTTCGTTCTTTCAAGCATGAAGCTGAAGAGAGTGTATCTAATCAACATTAATAAATATTAAATATCATATAGTGATACAAATTTTACATAAAGTTATTTATGAATATTTTAGAGCAAATTTAATAAGAATCTGCACCTTAATTAGCTTTTGATGATCTTTATAATTTTATGATTAAGGAAAAAAAATGCGAAAAAATTAAACGAAATCTGGCTTATGAGACATTTAACAAAAAAGTAATCTATTTCAAAAGTTAATAAAAAATAATTTGGATTAGTAATGTAAAAGAAAGACAATGCAAAAAGAGAAATATTTTTGCTAAAACCATTGAACTAATTAGTAGAAATTTATTAGCAGATATTTTCCTGTTTTGAAGTTTTCATTGTATTTACTACATTTATTATTGATGTTATTAATTCTGTAAATATTGAATGAATAAGCCTGCAATTTAATAATGCTTTCAATTTAGATAAGGGATTTTTATATAATTTTCTCTGCTGATTGGATAAATGAAATCCATTCTTTAATCAGAATTTCCGACATTTATTTTATAAAATAAATTTTTATTTCTAAAAACTAACTACAATTAAATATTCTGATATATTTATTGTATAACTTCATAAATATGTACTTTGAGTTTACCTCCTAGTTCTATTACAATATAAATTGTAAAAGCATTCATGGAAAAGATTTTTCACAATATTATTATAAAAATAATTAATTATTGTATGCATATTAAGTAATAATTACATATACTTACGAAGACTTACTTACTAAAGAGATTAATTATTTATAAAGTCTTTCTATTTTACAAGAAACGTTTTCACTTTGCCTCTAGCGAATTAGTTGAAGGGAGTTCGTTTTAAATAATCATAAAAGTTGATGGAAATAAATAAAAACCTTCCCCCCCTCTATCTGATAAAGTTCTGTATGTTGAAAAATATTTGTGTTTTTTTTCTTACATATACCTCTTTTTTAGTGATCAGAGTCTAAAAAGATTAATTTATATTAAAAATGCTACATATTCAAAGCAAATATGCAAACATATGTGATATATGAAAATAACTGCAAACTCACCAATTTTTCTATATTCTTAATATATTACCTATGTGGGCTCCAAGGTCTAATCCAAGTCTCCAACATCTAATTTGAAAAGTATTGATGGACTTATTTCTCCACGCATTTTTGGCTGAAAATATGCCTTGTTAATAGAGATTATTTAAAGAACAATGCTTTTTGTGCATTTACACAAACATATGCTTTTTGGATGTTCTTATCATTGATTAAACCCAGAGATTTTGTCGGGGGGGGGCAGAGATTTCGTTTAGGGCTTATTAAGGCGCTTTTTTGTACTACTACTACCGAATCATTAGAAAAGATTATGAAATAGAACGATTACTGAATGATCAGACAAGCTGGTGCTATTTATAAATACATAGGATGGCTTTAACTACCATCTAGGTTTGCGTCATGCGACCAGTCTGTACATTGAAGTTTTTACGGTGCGCAATAAAATTGGAGAGTTTGTGGTAATTTCAATATAACAGTTGTATTTATAATGTAATAGTTTTGAATGTATTACTCTTGGAAGTAAATATATCTTTTATACTTGTAACCTTTTATATCATTGTTCTAAGAGTTATACTTCGTTTTCAAAGATTTTGCATTCAAAAAGTCCCCATAAAATTAATTTTTTAGCTCAAATAGAAGATAATCTTTTATTTCAGAATTTATATTGATTGTTTTGAGCACAGAGTTCTCTCTTTTATTTCACTCTAACTCATTGTATACGAAAAAGCTCAATTTTTTTAAAACTCAATATTTTTAAGGTAACAGAAAATCATTTCCATTTTCTATTACAAGCTCAGCAATTAAATGGAACGATTCTATAAACGGAAAGGACGAAGAAAACTATTTTGGTTCCAGCTGGCAACAGTCTTTTATTTATTTCTTATTCTCAACCATAACCGTCTGCCGAATCAATCGTTCTGATTTCTTTAGACAGCATCTGTCGATGGTTAAGAAAGATTTCTTACAATTCGCTAAGCACTCCGAGAAGTGGAAGATTTTCACCGACAGGGAAGTGGTAGTCGTCTTTGTTATCTTTTATATCTATAACGCCATCTGTTGATCTTCAACTTTTCAGGAAGAAACCATATTTCCATCTAAACTTTTAAGTTGCCTCTACGGGATATACAAATAGCTTACAAATTTTTCATTTTTATCTTTTAATAAAAGGAGGGATGTAATATTATGTGAATTTGTGAGAGGTTTTAGTTTATTTATCCAAGAAAGTTTGTATTTCTTATTTCTTTACATCCTAATCATAATGAAATAACTCTCCTTCTTAGGAGAGTTCTATAACGCCATCTGTTGATCTTCAACTTTTCAGGAAGAAACTATATTTCAATCTAAACTTTTAAGTTGCCTCTACGGGATATACAAATGGCTTACAAGTATTTCATTTTTCCCTTTTAACAAAAGGAGGGGTGTAATAATATGTGAATTTGTGAGAGTTTCTAGTTTAATTATTCAAGAAAGTTTATATTTCTTATTTCTTTACTTCCCAATCATAATGAAAGAACTCTCCTTCTTAGGAATTGCAAACTTTGATAACTGCGAATTAAGATTGGAATAACTTAGAGGTATTTAATTTTTGCATTATGTTTGCTGTTAAAATTAATGAAAAAATTGAAATTTGGAGAATGAAACAATGTCTTAGTTGTAACTATTCAATAGGTTTAAGGAATATCAATTCTTCTCTGCAAAGTTAAAGATATTTTCAAACTGAAAGCTAATTGGTGCAATTCTTCTTTAAAAGAGCTTTATAATTTTATAGAGGAATAAGATTAAAACAAGGACAACATATTTTAATGTCTATTCTATATCTCTATTAATTTCTATAGATTGCTAATTATAGGCTAGAATTGCTATTAAAACTCTTTTCGTTCATCTTTATGATGATTGTTATCACAATTAGAAACATATGCAACATAATAGAACTTTAACATTACGTAAAACTTTGCAAATTTGCAAGTGAATTTGAAATAAACTGATCCAAAGAGAGCTGAAGATAAATATTTGTTTGCATATTTGATTTTTCATCATCATTTTTTAAATGAAATAAAGTTATGTAAATTTTTTCTTTATAATAAAGATAATTATAAAAAAATATAATTACGCTAATTAATCCAAATATAACAGTTTGCTTGAAAATTCTTTTAAATATGTTTTAAAAAATCTGTTAGCATCATTTCTTATTAAACAGTACATAAGAGTGAAAAAGTTATTTGTCATACTGATTAAAGATTTTATGATTTCAAACGTTCTTAAGAATTTATATGCTGTATATTTATTGATAAAATGAACTTAAACTTTCTTTTATTTCATATATTCTGTGTTTTTGAGTTTCAAAAGAAGCATTTCTGTCCCCATTCCTCACTATTATGTTTCAGATTTGACTGACATTGAACGACGAGCTGTTATTGTATGAATTTGTAATATTGCTTTACTGAGCAAATAGTTTCCTGAACAAGAAGATAATTTTGCAAATATCCTCACTGGATGGTGAAAGGAAGCTGGGTCAATGACTCTTGGCCTTGGTTACATTCTTGGTTATCAATTGACCTTTTGGTCACAAAAATAAGGGCTACAGAACAGTCGAGAATCATGGTGATATCCTTATAAAGTATGGGATTTGTTCTATAGCATTCGAGGCTTTTACATCGAAACTATAAAAGTGAAATAGAGGACTGAAGTAATAAAAGTAATTCTTTATTTTAAGTGTTTATCTCTAGTGAAGCTTGGGAAATTCTTACTGTTCAGATTGTTTAAAGGGAATTTCTTCTTGTATGTCTGGTTTCTGCAAATGCTGTTCTTATGTACGTTCAAGCTGTGCTTTGGTACCAGTATTTGGTGAAAAATTAAGCACCTTCTTCTGTTAGTTAACCCATTGAACTTTTCAACTCACATCTACCAAATAAACGTTTTCTGCTATAAAAGTGTTCAGTTTGTGTCTAAATAGGGCATTTTCTTTCAAATTTTCCACTTTGAGCTTCCAAATTCCAACTATATAAAGAAGAATGACTTTTAAATTTAGAAATATTTTTAAATTTAGAAGCATTTCTTTCAGCTATTAACCCCTTTTAAAGCAATATGAAGTTTAAATTAGAGATGTGCTAAATTTTTAAAGTGTTTTCATTTTTTCTTTGAAATTATATTTTCTGAATATATTAGCAAAGTTTATTTTTTGCTGTTTTAGTTAATGTGTTTTTTATGGTAGAATTTAAAACTAAATTTTCTCATTTAATCGTTTTTTTAAAAAATTGTTTAGTTTGATTTTGAAAAAAAAATAATGGATTGCTGTCACTTATATTTGATGTTAAAAACAAATTTTGTCTACGTATGCGTTTTCTGTTTCTGTTTTTTTTTATAAAAAATGTTTTAGTTTAACTTAAAGAATACCTAACTTCATTAAAATTCAGCTTTCAATAATCATTATTATCTTTTCAGTGGCAAATATTTCTGATTTAGTTTTATTTCTTATAAATTTTCTTTTAAGGTATAAGTTTGTGCATGTAAATGAACTGTGATAATTTTTGTATTAAGTTTGAATTAATTCTTATTGAAATTTGTTGCAAGAATATGATGAAATTTAGTAATATTCTAATCTATTGTAAAGACTAAAGCGGAACTGAAGAAATCAGGCAAGAGGCATTAAAATGAATTTATCAAATATATTCATATTAAAATTAAAATCAAATCTTATTAAATGAGATTACTAAAATGAATAAATTAACTATTATTATTAAATGAGTAAATTTATTATTATTATTAAATGAGTAAATCATATCATTATTATTAAATGAGTAAATTTATTATTATTATTATTATTAAAATGTGTAAATCAAAAGTAAGACGGTATAAACATTTAATATTTACATGGCATTAAATGTAATGTTCGAAAACTAACAGAAGTAGCATCTCATGCGTATATCAAATCGCTTGAACCAAAATAACTAAATGAAAAGGAGTTTGAGTGTGACAAACACAAGCACAATAATAAAATGTTTTATGTTTCGCATTTGTTACTTTTTGTTTCTTCGTTACAACACAATATTTCTTGCATGGAAAGTTAAACCGAATTTTTTTTTTTTGCTGACTCAGCTTTATTACATGTAAAAGGGTTTATGTGTGCAAAAGAACTTAAACATTTCAATATTCCTAAATACAAACCAACGTTTTTAAAATATAGAAGACATTAATAAAAATTCACTTTTTCTAATGTACTAAAATGTAGAAAAAATTTCCCATTTGAATGATGCTCTATTTTAAATCATTAATTCATTATTTACTTTTATAAATATTATTAAATCTTTTAAAATTTACTCTTTATTTCGCTATCAGAGGCGATTACTCAAATGGAGTAAAATTAGTCAATTCAATCGATGAATTCTAAGTAATGTTATATTTTGATATCATAAACATTTAAAGGCGCAAAATGTAAGAATTCCACAGTACAAAAAAGTAAGTAAAAATTTCATTTTCAGAAAAAAAGAATAAAGTTAAATAAAAATGTGGGAAATAATTTAATTTGAATAATATGCTATTGAAACTTAATTTCTTCTGAATATTTTATTTATGTTCAAGTAAATGAAAAACTCAAAGAAGGGTTTTTTTTTTTGCTTTTACTTTGAATGACTTTTTGGTTGATTTTATTCTATAATGTTTGGACAAATATTATTAATTTTTATTATCATATTTAACTTTGAAAGTAGACTGCAATATCAATACATTACGGGTGATAACTTTGATTATATTTTTTGACGTGAATACGTCTTTAAATTTGCTACCATACGAGAGCAATCCAAAAAAACTAGTGATAACAAAATCAGGGGATCAGTTTGGCTTTGTAATTTCGAATCTATCCTCTACATCCAAAATTAAATTATATCACTGGATAGGTAAAGGATCAAAGAATTCATTACAAAAAACGAGAACAGTAAAGCATCTCGCAAGGTGGAGGGGGAAGACATTTTGAGGTTATTTTGCTACGTATCGAGATTTGCAATTAGTATAACTTTTGACTCGGAGAAGCTACGATGCTCGTTTGAGTTTTAATCGTCAACTGTAGTCAAAATCTATCGATTGTATATAAAAAATTAGTTTAAAGTATTGATAATAAGGTGTTAAAAATATTATCAAAAACATATGATGTCGGCCTATACGCGTCGAAAAGTCAAAACCAAATACAGCGATCGTATACGGTTGTAAAGGGCTTCTAAAGAACAATTGAATGGTAATAATAAAACCTAAAATTATAACATATTAAGAGCCTGATCTTACTACACCAGTTATAAAAGTAGAAAACTTTAATGGTGAAGTCTGACAAAACCGCTGATTGCCCGATTTCATGCTCAGCGAGTTCAATTGGTCTTATATTGAAAATTCACCGACAACTTTAGGTAATACCTGTATTGATTTGTTTTTGCAGAAATCTCGATGTATCTTGTATGCCATTTGTGACGTACTTTTCGTTTCACAGAACTATAATTAATAAAGTTATATTGTAACACAATAATTATTTGTTTCCTTTGCTTTTATCCTAAATACATCAGTAAAAATATTTTATTTAAAAAATATAACCCGTTACATGATTGTATTCACATACAACACATGGCCGTGTCCATGAGACAGCCAGACCATGTTTTTCTTGTTGTTATACAAGAATATTTTTTTAAAAAATTATTAAAGACAATTTTGCAGAAGCTTAAGAAACCTATCTATGATTCGTGTGGATATCTTCAAATATAAATGATGAAGTAATGCAGTCAAATTTTGTTCCGCTCTCCGTTCGATAAAATACAATCAAATAAACAACATTTCAATATTTAAAAAATGGATTTTTGTATGGAGCTTCACCACTAAAACGATTTAGAACTAGGAGAAAATATCAACTATTTTATTCTAGAAAGATACCTTACAATCCCAAAACAATGATTTTTTTTTCATATATGCGATTTGAATAATAAAACGATTTAAACGGGATTTTCCTCTCTTACATTTGGAGTTTAGATTTTTCATAAGAAAGACCTAACTTAATTTCGATGAAACTCTTGTTAGATGGCGTTCTAGAAATGCACAAGAAAAATATGATCTTTCAAGAGCATAAATATTCAGTTTGAATATGGAAACTGCAAAAAGATAAGCATCGGATTTGAATCATATCAACGCAATCGTCAGATAGAAATGACATGTAGTAAATCCCATTTACGACGAGAAAAACTGATTTTGACTTGCATCAGAGTATTATATTTGGAAGAACTTATTATTATTATTTTTGTAGTCGGTTCAATAATATATATTTACTGATTTTTTTGATAATCTATTTCGTATTTTATAGCAGTGAAATATGTTTAGAGAACTGCTATTTGGGTATATCATGAAAATTGTACATTTTTGAAAAGTGGTTTCGTAATAGGTAACAACGAAGAACATTTAAAGAACTTATTTCGCAGTCTGATTCAAGTAATTCTATAAGACACGATAAAGAGAATAGTTAATTTGGGGAATTAGTCCCCTCATGATAAGCAAAGAAGTAATCATTGTAACATTGATCAACGAATTCTATAAGGTACAATCATGAAAAAAGTTTATTTTCGAGAAATGATTTCCTAATGTGTAGCAAAGAAGAACATTTAAAGAACTAATGGTACTATTTCATTAGCCGGGCTCTACCGAAAAATCACCATATAGGATTCAACCAAAATTATTAATACGATTTTAAAGCGAAAAACACCAAATATTGTAGAATTCTGCTAAATTTCTTATTGCAATGTTAAAGTAAAAAACTGGCACATAATGTTGAATTCTGCTAAATTTCTTTGGTAAATTTTTACTAGCGCCAGGCTAACGAGAAAATACCGGATTGAGTTCGTAACATGATTTAATTCGTGTTATAAAGTATCATCATGAAAATAGCTTATTTTTGAGAAATGATTTTCTAATTTGTAACAAAGAACCTTTAAAGAACTAATGGTACTTTTTCGTTAGGAGGGCGCCAGCGAAAGATCGCCATATAGAATTCAGTCAAATTTATTACTACGATTTTAAAGCGAAAAACCGCCAAATATGGTAGAATTCAGTCAAATTTATTACTACGATTTTAAAGCGAAAAACCGCCAAATATGGTAGAATTCTGCTACATTTCTTATTGCAATTTTAAAGCAAAAAACTGCCACATTATGTAGAATTCTGCTAAATTTCTTTGGCAATTTTTTATTAGGGCCAGGCAAATGAGAAAATACCGAATTGAGTTCGTAACATGATTCACTTCGTTGTATAAAGTATGATTATGAAAATAGTTTATTTTTGAGAACTCTTTTTCTAATCTGTAGCAAAAAAGTGAATTTAAAAAACTAAAGGTTTAGTACCATGGTTCAATTAAGTCTATAAAGTACGATCATGAGAATAGTTTATTTTAGCAAAATGGTTTCCCTATCAACGAATATCATTTAAAGAATTGATGTGATAATTGATTTCATAACATTGACCAATCAATTTTATTTGAGAGTATCATGAGAATAGTGAGCACTTGTTTATTTTTACAGCCCAAGTGATAAATAGTTGGTCAAAAAATATAAACTTTCGTCATCTTGGCGACTTGTAACTCAGGGAGTTTGTTTTCAAATGAGAATTGCCTATTAAACTGACGTAATCATCTGAAAACCTTTAAGTAAACACATATTTTAACGTAATCATCTGAAAGTTTTTAAGTAAACACATTATCTTGTCATAATCATTTAAGAATCTTAAAGTAAACAGCATCTTGACGTAATCATCTGAAAAATTACCAGTAAAAACATATATTAGCCTAATTATCTGAAAATCACCATATAAACCTAAGAATGCAGAAAGTTAGTCATTTATGTATCGATCGTGACGAATCTGAAAATAGCCGTGTAAACAGAATTCACATATGAAATAATCTTGAAAAATTATACATTTTAGAAATATTTTGAAATAATTTGGAAACCAGAAAGTAAGTGCGGATGTTGTGTAAATGAATGTCAAATAGACTTCATAGTATGGTGTAACTACAATGAATGATTAACTGATAGTGCGGATTAACTACAATGCGGATTAATCGAAACCTAAGTTAATGGAAATGACTCTGACATCGCAAGACGCAACACCTGCTGACGTCTTTTCAACGAGAATGGTTTGGAAGATTGTTGCTCAGAAACATTAGCGGAGACTCAAGAAACAAGCAAGTACTTTTTTAATAACTAATTGATATATTATAAAATATTACTACATATGCATTTATGTATCTATCATGCTCTGAAAAATGCAATCTTGACTTTAATAGAAACACAAATACATTTTAAAAATATATTTATATACACATCGTGTTGGCTTTCTGGCACAGAGGTAGCGCGTCTTCCTCATGTTCTGGGGGTTACAGATTCGAGTCCCGATTTGGGCATGGCTCTTCTTCTGTGTGCTATCTTTGAGATGTGTGACTGTGCCCCCCCCCCTCTGTAAAAAAGGGCTGTGCAAGAAAATTTTGTGGGTGAGTAGCTAATTCGTACTATTTGCCCTAGTCGGCGCTACTTCAAAAAACAAGAGATGCTCCTTTCGGCTTAAATTTGCTGCTGTATCAGCGGGGGGCTTGTTCACTGGCAAGTACCATAAGTAAGAACAACAACATATACTCATCGTACATGCAAAATATTTCAGAATTTCATACTGTTATTTGAATGTCAACAGCTACTTTTAAGAAAACCGTGTTTCGTTGCAATGAAAAAGACCATGCACTATTTGATTATATTCTCTATTTAGAAACAATATTCAGAGTTTGTGATCACATAATTCCAAGTTCGGAAAGAAGGTTTCTAGAAAGGTAATAGTATATATGTGAGATATACTTAAACCCTTTGCATTCCGAAAAATAATTAGATGCAAAATTATTCACTTAATATAAAGATTTGTTTATTGCTATGAAAAATAAGCATACATAATTCTTTTTAAGGCGAATTTCTTTGAAAAATTAATCTACATCTCTTAACCATTATGCAGACGTTTCTAACAATTAAATTTGAAGAATAAATAAATAAAACGTCAAAATGATGTTCCGTCTTGAATGACGAGTCACACTCGACATCGGATCGCAAAGGGTTAAGTATGATATTGAGGATTATTCTTCCACCTATGGTGTGTTTATGAAGATTGTGGTAGTATATTTATCTCAGATGGCTTCTTCTTTATCTGATCGTGTCTCAAAATTATTCACTCTACAATGACTCCTGAATCTATCTCAATTATGGTACTTAAAACGAAAAATATACAATGTTGTAGATTATCGTCTATTTAGTGAGAAAAATTAAGAATAATAAGAAAATATATTAATAATATGATGATAAATATTAAGAATGGCAAGAAAAACACTCATAGTAGCAATTTCAAAAATAGCATCTTAAATGCAGTTTTAGTATGGATAGCAGCTCAAATATACAAATTTTTACACATTTACTATGATTACACAAGGTACATTTTGAGTCTAATGTTGCGTATTATTGATATAATATGCACTGATTATTATGCACTGATAATTCATGTTTAAGCTGCATCTGTTTATGCTTTACAATAATGCAGAAGATAAAATTTTGGTAATGAATATTCAGTAGCAGGAATATTAAGAAATTCTATGAAATAACAATTACAAAGGAAAATTAGTAGGAATTTCTTCACGAAGTAATATTCAATTTTTCTGATTTTTCCGTTGTGCCCTATCCAAAATAATACGTTCATGATTAAATAAAAGTACTTTCAATAAGATATATGAAAACATAATATCAAGTAATTATTCCAATCTGTTGTTGTTGTTATTGTTACTTATGGAATGTTTCAAGTCTGCTAAAAGGTCTTTCAGCGATTTAAGCCTATTGAGCGGTCTCTTATTTTTCAGCAGCTCCAACTAAAGCCGAGAGTATGACAGTTACATACAAGTCACAACCTTTTTTTACACGGAGGATTCCATTAATGCTTTTCATTCACTCATGTATTGATTATAATTTAGATTATTCTGAACCATTACCCCCAGTGGTATTATTCTCGATATGGCGGACTTTATAACCACCACAGATTTAAGGTGCGCCAACCACCACACACGGAGAGTCTTCGGATGGCGGGTTATCATTCCTTCTTTTTTTTTACTTGATGTCACAGTTTTTGAGATTATGATTAAAAAAATGTAGGTTTTATACCTTCATCTTTTTTATAATTATTGTTCCCAAGAAATGTTTTCGCACTAAATCGGTTATCTTTACAGTTTAATTACTAACATTTTTTTTCATGCATATGGAAACATTCTTGTGAAAAGAATACCAATTCCAAATTTTGCTGCTAAACAGCTATCTTATTGTTTAGATTATCACCACTTTATTATATTTATATACTATTTTTATTGCTGTTGCCGTAAAGAATCTACAGTTTATGTTGAATGACTTTATTCCAACGATCAGAATTTGCATATCGAATTTTATAAATCGAAATATACAAGGAGAAAGTATAGCATGATTTTTTTATATATATATATCCTATACATCTTTTATATGTGTCTCAATTTCCTCTTAGGAACCATCTTTTCCACTAACCATTCATTGTGGGCTAACGCAATATTTCATTTCATAGCCTATAAATTGTACAAAATTATGACAAATGGGACATTAAGGTCATATTACTGGCATAGGGGTAGAGCTTCTTCCCCGTGATCTGAGGTCTCGAGTTCGAGTCTCGGTTCGGGCATGATTTATCTTCTGTGTTTTAGCTGAAAGGTGTGTGAATGTGCCCTCCTGTAAAAAGGGGCTGTGCAAACGAATGTGAGAAGTAAATAGCAAAAGTCGTACTCTTGGCCTTTGCTGGCGCTACTACAAAACAAAAAACGCTACTTAGGCTGAAATCGGTGATTACCTTAGCGAACCTGTTCATAGCAAGTGCCATAAGAAACAACTACAGATCCTATTCCAAGGATGGCAAGCTGATCATGAATATTTTAACAGAGAAGTCAAATACATGGTTATCTTCTAATGTGTAGTGACCTAATAATAAAAAAATATCTCCAATATATACAGGAAAAATTCTCTAAAACTGAAACAAAAGTAAATTTTTTTTCATAATTCAATAAATTATTGAAAATATGATGGAAAAACTTTTGTTCTTAATGAGCTAATGTATTCTTTTAAAATTAAGTTAAAATCATTAGAAAAATAAGTTTGATTATGTGTTATTTAGCTTTTTAAAAAAATTTTACTTGAATGTGTGAAAAGGATAAACAAACGAAATTGTATATTAAGAATTTTTATTTATCTTAATAACGAAATCGAGAAATATTCAGCAGGAAATGTCTAACTGTCACTCGTATATTTTTCTATCATCTATTTTTTTAAGATGCTCAACAATTTCTTTTCTGATCTATTGCTATTTTTAAAAAAAATTCTTGGTTTTTTTTTTCTTGGTCAAAAAGTGAACACAGTTTAGCTGTTCTTCACAAACAAATACTTCCATTAAAATAAATAGGTGCAGAGAAAGTTTTTGAAAAAAACCGATCGATATTCTTTGCGTTGAAAAAATTGTATACATGGCTCTGTTTCTTCAGAAAAAAATTACTCCCGACTTTTCTCCTTTTCTCCAAAAGGCTTTGCGGTTTTGGTATACAAAGAAAAATGATGTCCGTCGACATGAGAGAAGAATTTGAATTTCAAAGATCCACTCACCGTGTAATATGAAGGAAATGTGAAAGCTTTTCGGCCGTAAAAAAACTAGTTCCACTTTTTCAGCTTCTCTTTCTATATTTTTCTCTCCCTGTGTTTTCGATTTTTCATTTTTGGGGGGCAAGAAATTCCTCCGTCGAAAGCTGCAGGGAAATTTGAAATGTCTTTTGTCTTTTTTTTCGTTTTTAGTGAAGTTGAATGCATTTGGTTATAGGTATTCTGAGCTTATTTGACCTAAAATTTTTATAGGTATTGAGACATGTTGCTTCGTGAAGTAACTTTGAAATTTTTTTAAAAAAAACATAGGATTTTTTTGTATTAAAAGGAGAAAAATAATGCCAAAATTGCTCTTAATTTAATTTTAATTTTCTTTATTTTGTTATATTTTAATACAGAATGGATTGAGTAGACATGTTTAATTTTAAATACATCAAACATTAAGAAAATAAATAGAATCGTTGAAATAATTGATCGAAAAACATGTTAACTCTAACCTCATTAGCGTGGGGAAAAACAAACTCATATTTTACTAATAAAGCGCGAGGGGAAATGAAGATTTTTGACTAGAATGGTAGGTTTTAATTAATTCATAAAAATTAATAAATTGATATTTGAAAAAAACTGTATTAACATCAAATGTTATCAACTACAAGTTTACAGAAAATTATTTGAACTTGAGTGGATGAATAAAAATATTTTATTAATTATTGAAAATTTGAACTATATATATATATATATATATATATATATATATATATACAGAGAGAGAGAGAGCTAATTGCAGGAATTGACAAAAAACACCATCATAATTCCATTTCCATATATACATATATCTTATTTACTTAAAAAAATAGTATGATGAAATATCATTTTCTAGCCACTAGCATAATATTTTTTTATAAGTGCTATAAACGAAAAAGCTGTCATTTTAATTTTGTAACTACAAGCGAGTTACAAATGGATGCACTGAAAATTTCCCCAAACTCTAAAGCAATCGAATTCTGGTTAATTTAATATTCTTATGAAGCATTTAGTTATCATAATATTATTCTGGGTGAAACTCCTACAGATTATTTTCAATTACAAGCATTTTCATGCAGAAAATAAAAATTATATATATATATATATA
>JAOUZG010015602.1:5954117-5965440 GCA_026289955.1 Argiope argentata | reverse complement strand
TATACAAAGTGTATGAAAGTGTGAAGTATATGAAAGTATAAAGTATATGAAGTGTATGAAAGTATGAAGTATACAAAGTGTATTAAAGTGTGAAGTATATGAAAGTTTAAAGTATATGAAGTGTATGATAGTATGGAGTGCATGGAAGTATGAAGCATATAAATTATTGTTCAGAAGTTTGAATTATTTTTAAAGCAAAACAATAGAAAATTTCAAGAGTAAAATTGTTATTGGATTAGCATTCGATATCCTCTCTTTTCTTCTGAGTGATTACCACTTAGTATCAATCAGTATATGGAGAAAACAGTTCTCCATAGTTGGGAGACTATAAACAATATACTATTAAAATCTAAATATAAATAACTATATAAAAGCACCAACAAGGTGTCTGACATCATAAAGTACATGACAAGATTTGAAACAATTGTTTTGTATATTTTACATGTTAACGTAACATGTAAAATAAATAATCAAATTCAAAATATAAACAATATACAAAATACAAAAAAAGAAAATCAAATCCAAAAACAGTTAACAAGAATAATAAGAGCTATGAACTCCTAAATGCACAATACTTGCATGAACTATTTTAAAGGGTTCAAATAGAATCAGCACAAAATAAAGAAAATAATTTTTTGAAGAGAGTGGAAAACCCAAGAAAAGAAAATATTAAAACAACTATAAGTAATCAAGCAAATCCGCATTCAAATTTCAAATGAATAATTAGTAATCAAATTTCAAATTCCAAACAAGAAATAAAATACAAAACAAAAATAAGAAAGGTGAACTACTTAATCGCATAATGCTTGCATACACTAATTTACAGGGTTTAAATAGCATCAAGTCAAAACAAAGAAAATGGTTTCTTGATGAAAGGGATATATATATATATATATATATATAATGTAAGTAATTAAATGAGTAATCAAATTTCAAATGATAACGAGTAAAAAATAAATTAATCAAGTTTCAAATGAATGAGTAGATAATATGTAGATTGAAGAGAAAGAGAGAAGAAAACCCAGAAAGACATAAAAATATGTATTTATTAATGAATTGCAATTCCAGTAAAGGAAAATAATTCAAAAACTAAACACATATATCAGGTTAAAAAAGAACCAGTTAATCTATAGAATTGGAAATTTGTTTTTTTAAAAACTGAATCGACATAATTTAAAGACTGAATTCGCATTGATTCTAAAGATAATATAAAATTTACATATTCTTTATATTACTATAATAATGTTAATATATTTTTCTCATTTATCTATAGAAATAACTTTACAGCACCAAAACGCACGAAATAAACAATTTTTTGATTTATTCAATAAAATAATTACTACAGTTCTCGCTTTAATCAAACATTTTAAGCAGATTTAAATATAATATAACTTTGAAATAAAGAACGGACAAAAAAATCTGATTAAATCAATTATAATTATTAAATGAAAACATTTATGAGAGAATCTCTGAACTCACAATAAATATGAGCTATATTTTAAAAAAAATCTTATCTCACAATAAATTAATTAAATGAAATGACTTCTTATTTTTTAAAACAACGTCATTTATTTAATAACTTCGCTCCTATTTATGCTGATGAACAACCTCATTAATATAGATTGCTTTAAAAGATCGACTTTTATTTTTTAATTAAAGATAAAAAGAGAGTATGGTATTATTAAATATGAAACAAACGATTCCATTCTATTTTATTTTATTTATTAATATCATTTGACTTTTCCGTGAATATTTAAGTAGAAATGTTATGCTATTATGAGAATCAACTTCTTTTTATGCTCAATATGTACAATCATAATTAAGGATGATTATTATGGAATAAAAATTCTTTTTATGTAGATTGTTCCATAAAAGGGGTTGGCGTGTTTAGTTGCATAAATAGCATATTTAGATTTATAATTCCATTTATAAAGCTTAATGATGATGGTGTCGTGTGCATTTTTTCAAGGAACGGGGTAGCAGTAGCTTGAAATTGCAAAGATTCCAGAGCACTCGAAGGTAGAGAGTTTGATCTATAGCTCATATGAAGATGACACATACTCGCTTGCACAACCCCTTTGTACGCGGGAGGGGGTAGGCTCTTTCACTTATTTCGCAGATAAGAAAACATGTGAAGAACAAACATGCAGAATTCGAACCCGGGACGCCCAGATCACGGGGAGGACGAGTTACCCAAAAGCCAAGATGCTGGTTCTTATGCGCGCTTTATTCAATAAACTGGCAATAATATGAATATACTTTGATTTCTGTGGTGGTTTATAAGAGTCTTAAAAATTCATTTTTATTGATTTCTCATTGTGTTGTCAAGAAATAAATTGCCTACAAATAAAAAGTTTCTCATCTGTGCACATACACATACAGGATTGCATACTTTTTAACCACCACATTTTAAATTCTTATCAGAAATTTACTTGGACCAATTTATTTCAGAATAGAGAATTTATTTACCAAAAAAATTGTCATTCCCAAATATTTATCTCAGCGTTTATAATTCACCCATCAAGATTTTGCTAATTAGATATATTGTTTAATTTGTATATTTAGCAGTTGACTTTATTTTAATTTATGATGTCAACGGACAACTGAAAAAAGAAATTTGAAAAAAAGTGGGAATTTTTGATATATCAAAGTATTTGTGTAATTCTGAACAAGAAAATGAATTTTGTTACTCACAATTTTTTGTTTTATTAAGTCCACAAACACACACAAAAAAACATTTCAGTAAATAGCAAAAAAGAAAGACAAAGAAAAAGAAAAAAAAAAGAAACTTTGTGCTGAACTGCAGTTTCGTTATGTGAAACTTTATTGTAGCAAAATGATTTTCATAGATTTGTAATAATAATAAAAAGTTTTGTAATAATAATAACAACAATAAGAATAAGAATGTGTAGCACTTGGAGTTCGCGATACGAACCTGTGACGCTAGAGCCATTACCCGAGTAACATAATACAAAAGTCGACATACATAACATAAAACAAAAGTCCACTTCGCCACCATAAATGTTATCCGGCTTATAAGGCTACCGTTTATAAGCCAGATTATTGAAATCCAATTCTTGAAACTACAGCAAGATTAAATAGAAACCATAATATTTGCGTTGTTCTATCCGACATTTATATTTATTAATCTTCTTCTTGTTGCCTACGCCACAAGTAGAAAGTAGACGAGCTGAAGAATTTTAGCTCCTGTTACCAACGCCACAAATGCATTTATGAAGACCTATTAAAGATGCCAAATTATGCATTAATGCAATGTAATTGCATTTTTGGATTTCGTTCTTTAATCTGTTGTAACATGTGTGTTATTTCTAAATTGTATAATGTAAGACTCGCTTTATCACCTGCTTGCTGTTATATATATATATATATATATATATATATATATATATGTATATATATATATATATATTTGAATTAACAAATTTATTCTGGGGGAAACTTTGTACATGCTTTGCATAATGTAAGAAAAATATTTTATTATTGCAACTTTTACACTATATAAAATAGAAGGTATACGTAAGTATGTATATTGTAATTTGTATATCCTGCAGTATTCATTATTTTAATGAAATATTTATAGTTTAACCACTTAACTGTTTTATTTTCTTTGCTATCTAATAAGATTACACCTTCTATTTTGTGAATATTTTCTAATTTTTATTCAAATGGAAATCCATTGGATACTTGACTTATTAATGTAATCGAAGTAATTTTAATATTCAATTAATTCGATAAATAGATGCACGTATGTCATATGGTCAAAACAGTTAAGTGGTTGCCGGCTTGCTGGCACAGAGGTAGCACGTCTGCCTCGTGTTCTGGAGGTCCCGGGTTCGAGTCCCGGTTCGGGCATGGTTGTTCTTCTGTGTGCTATCTGTGAGATGTGTGAATGTGCCCCCCTGTAAAAAGGGGCTGTGCAAGCGTATGTGTGTGTGTTTCATCTTCATTTGAGCTAGAAATCAGATTTCTGCCCTCGGGTGCTCAGGGGTTCATACCCTCAGAAGCTACTGCACCCCTCTTTCCGCGGTAAAAAGCGGACACGACATCATCATCAGTTAAGTGGTTAAAGAGGGAAATTTAGAGAGTTTAAAGAGAGAAATATGAAATCTTAAGAGTTTCAATCACATCGGAGACAAAAAAAGTATGTCTGTATTACCTTTTCTTATATTTAAATATTTAAATAACATTGGAGATAATTTATTTCAGTCACACGTGTAATCCATACAGTGTCAGTAACTTGAATAAATGATTAATGAAACTCAAATAAATGAGCCCTTTCCTGACCAGGTATTCAATTAATTGATTGATCTAACATTCAAGCGGAATCACGTGCGCAGAGGAAAGCTTCCAGAATCGCAGATGATAGTTTCGGATACATCTCTAAGCAAGCCTCGAAGTGTTTGCAACATTAATAGGGATGAATTTGTATTCATGCTCGAGGCGAGATCAGTGTTCTGCAGTTAGATTAAATGGTTCTGTTTCACTAGACCATGGATTTCTAGTAGGGGAGCCTGTCGTAATAATTCTGAGTCGACATGGCAAGAAGTAAATATATTATATGCTTTGTGAATTGAAGATGTTGAAAGTTCGAATTATGAAGTTTATTTTTTAAAAAATATTTGTGAAGCGTTTAAAGATTAGTATGATTAGCCGATATAATTTGAGGAGATTCTCTAAAAGATTTAATTAATTATAATGAGTTACAATTTTGTTTGACAGCTTTCTGGTACAGAGGTAGCACATCTTCCTCGTGTTTCGGGAGTCCCGGTTCAGGCATGGTTGTTCATCTGTGTGCTATCTGTGAGATTGTGGCTGTACCCCCCCTGTAAAAAGGGGCTGTCTAAGGAAATGTGGTGAATGTTCAGCTAAGTCGTACTCTAGGCCCTAGTTGTCGCTACTTCAAAAACAGGAGACGCTCCTTTCGACTTAAATCTGCTGCTGTATCGGCAGGGGGCTTGCCCATAGGCAAGTGCCATAAGAAACAACAAAAATTTCATTTAACATTACGAAAGGAAAATACAATAAATAAGTAAATATAATTCGTGTTGAGTTATTTAAAATGGCACAATATTATAAAACAAAAAAAATAATATAATATATTATAAACGATACATTAGGAGTAATATTACTTAAAATAAAAGTGAGGAAATATAATAATAGTCTAATTTTGTTGCCTTCTAATAAAAAACAATCTGAATAATTTTAAAAAAATCATGACGCCGCTCATTGTTTTGAATAGATAAAAAGTAACCTCGGAAATTCTTCGGAAAGTTTTTCTGAGCATAATTTTAAATTTAAAAAATTACCTATATGCCTGTATTATTTGCAATACATTACTATAAATAAACTATATATAATGCTATGTTTTATACAAACCATCTCTATATACTGCATAACAGCAATACATTATCTTACCTATATTACCTGCCATATATGAAATAATTTATTTTTGAAGCAAGTTAATAGATTTAACTTTGTTTCCAAACTTCAATAAAAAGAAGGGGAAATTTTTTGGATAAAATTAGTGGCCATAAATCAAAACAAAAGTAGAGGATTTAGAAAATTTTACCAAAATGCATAGTTGAGCTTTAAATGTTACTGTCTATGAGTATTTGATTTGAGAACTGCGATAATTGTTGTAACGATAATTGTTCAAAATGTAATAATTTAATTAATTAAAATTTAGTATTTGAATAAATAGATAGAAAAAATGCATGCGGTTCGACATGAGAGAGCATCACCCCTTTTTGCCAAGGATATTTAGCGCCAAATATGGCAACCCGATGTTATCTTTGGAGGATATCTACTCCGGGAGATAAGACGCAACAGCGCGGGGAGTTGGCGATTTTGAAAAGTGCGCCAAGGGGATGATGTTCTCTACGGATCAACGATGCATGCAAAAGGCATAATAAGGTTTTTTTTCTCTCTATAATATGGAGCAAAAAATTGTTGTGCGCTGTACACTTGGAAATGGTTATGAGTATTTGTGGTGCTCATGGCTTTGTCAATTAATCACTTTTTCTTTTAAAAGGATAATGCATATATTAAAAAAATATACGACAGTGGTTCATGGAGAGTATTGCTATTAGTTTTTTTTATTTATCTTATTGAAAAAATGCAGTAAAGACAAAAAGATTTTGCAATACCTCCTGAATGTGTTTTAATCATTAGGTTCTATTAAAATAATTTTAGTTTCTAAAAAAATGATCTGCATTTCTATAATGCCATGTATTTTCTGAGACATATCATATTAAACATAAAATAACTTTGCTTATAATTACTTTTCAAATATTAAGCGATTTTCATTAAAATAAAAAGAATTGAAAGTGAGTTTCAATAAACAAGAAATTAAAGTCGAATAATTCCTAATTTTTAATTATTTTTTCCATTAAAAATTGATTATTTCCCCAATATTTATTTATTTTTCTTTAAGTAAGAAGTATAGATCTTCAGATCTCCAATAAACCAATACATTACTTTCATTATTTATTTTTCAAATTCCCATTTTAGAGGAAACTTTTGTCTATTCATAAATTAATGAAATATTGATTCGGTAAAATATGAAAATAATTGTATATCTTCTCTATGTAATATTTTTTTTATCGTCGCAAGTTTATGTGAAGAATTGGGTCATTTTCTAATAAGAAAAATTTATTATTGATAAAATGATTCTTACACAATATAAAAATTCGGTATCAATTATAAATAATTAAAATTTTGTGTCCAGAACTCAATATTTTTGATTGACTTGCTTTAGAATATCCTTAATTTTCCTCTCATAAATAGTAAAAAAAATCTATATATCAAATATGAAATTGAGAAAAAAATATTAAAGTTTTATTAAAAGATTATCATTAAATATTAATAATTTATAATCAATACAAATTTCGTTTAAAAAATAGATGCTTACTGGATAAAATTACTTAGATAACTCTGGAAAAAATTTGATAATCACTGTTATATTTTATTTAAATTGTTTTATTCTTTCCCAGGTATTATTTATTAGACGGATTAAAGTTACAATGACGTGGATATCGTATTAAATTCTGTTATAAAAATTCTGTTATATCCAAGTAGTCAAAAAATAGTTACATTTCCTTATTTTTTCGCCGAATAATGCGATACATTAATTTTTGAAAAATAAACATAATGTGCCTTTCACTATTGTAAGCTTAGAATTGCAATAATTATGAAGACGCTCTCAATTCTTTAAATAAAGAATCAATACATATCTTATTTTCAAATAGCAATTTTTCATTTTAAATTTTTTGTTTCAGAAAATTAAAAGAACATAAAAACGAAAGAGATCAAAAAATAAAATAAAAAACTAAATATTTTGATTTTTTTTTTGAAATTTCTTTCTAGAAAAAGCTTATATGTGCTTAAAGAATTAAAATATTTTTTATTAAAGAATAAATAATTAAAGATTATGACTACTTAAATAGCTTTAATAACATTTATTTCGTAGAATATGAATTACCTAGTTTTTGAATACCTTCCTGGGTAAGATATTCTTTAAAACATAGTACGCCGGCTTCCTGGCACAGAGGTAGCGTATCATCTTCTTGACCTGGGCGTCCCGCGTTAGAGTCCCGGTTAGAGCATGGTTGTAATTTATGTATTCGTAAGGAGTGTAAATGTGCACCGTTGTAAAAAAGGGGCTACGGTAGCGAATGTGACGAGTGTGTAGCTAAGTCGTACTCTTGGCCTTAGTTGGCACTACTTCAAAAACATGAGACGCGCGTTTGGCTTAAATTCGCTGACAGTAGTCAGTATGCTTGTCCATAGCAAGTGCCATTAGTAACAACAACAAAATATATTTTTTTAATTGGAGGTGTGCAAAATTTTGGTTAATTGGAGGTATTTGGACATTTTCAAATCCTGCAAAGAATTATTTCTAAATTTAAAAATGTATCGAAACATTTTCATCATTAACATCATAAAAGGTGCTATTTAGAGGTTATACATGTTTATATAAAATAATGTGTTGCCAAATTTTTATTTGTATGAAAATCAGAATGATACAACTTATATATTCTTAAGTTTTTACAGACATTATCTTTCATACCTTTTTAAAAATATAGAAAATAATTGCCAAACTGTAATGAAGTCAAATTGTGTTGTTGATTTAATATGTGTTGAATGAATTTCTTACGAACAGGAAATAAACAATTTTTCTTCAGTTTTAGGATATGTAGAAAATAGTGAACATAATGCTATTTAAAATTGTGAATTCTTAAAAAACGTCTAGATTTTTTTAAAAGTTTTACAGCAAGACAAATTTATAAAAACTTTTAACGGAATTAATTTAAATAATTATTTATAGAAAGAAATACATTTATCTATTTTTTTTAATGGCAGTTATTTTTCATGAGCTGATGGGAATTAACTAATTAATATAAACTTTATTCATTTTTAACACACACAGGCAAATGAAAACAAATATATGGAAATGATATATTTCAAATTATTATACAAGTGTAGGCATATTTAATTGTTATAAATAACATATTAGAAATTAGCTTTGGTAACTAATAAAGTACCAAAATACTTCTTTTTGTATTTCTTTTAGAAACATTAAAAAACAAATTTACAAAGCTATTTTTTTTCGAATAATATGTTTTTTGGTTTTAAATGGTAAATAATGTTTAATCGTATCTTTTAAAATAAAAAATGAAGAGGTCCTGGCTCGGTAAGTTGACTTTGTCGCATTCAAATGGCAGTTTCTTATTATGCAGAATATTTCTGAACTCATAAGTTGCGGTAAAAGAGTAAGTTTCCTTATTTGAAATTCTCGAAATTAGAATCATTCGAGTGTATAAGTTTGAAAGTATACGTTGGGATTCATGAATTATGAAATTAATTAAATATAATTAAATGAGGAGCCATCACTCCGAAAACGAAAGATAAGACATTATTCATTTGTAAAAAAATTCAAATAAGCTTTGTTTTTCAAATAATTAAAAAAATATTTATATAAAGAATTAATGGTGGGTTTAATGTACTATTGTTATTTAATTACTTTCTTGGACAAAAAAATCTAAATTGAATCTCATCTAGCGTAGATAATTACAAATAATTTGTAAGAATTTTGAATCTTTTGTAAGATAAGGAGATTTAGAATTAGTTGAATCAAAAAAGTTCACATCCAGTTTAATTTCAAGCATAAAATCGAACAAGGGTGAGTTTATTGGTAGAATCTATTTTTTTATATGCATTATTTATCATTTTAGGACAATTTCATTCTTAATTCCTATTTCAAATAATTGTGAGAGGTCATGTTATTGAATAAATAATTCATCTTAGAATCAGGGAAAATTTCTTCCTCGAATACTCATTCCAATAATTTCTCTAAATATAGATTTCCTCGGAAGCTGAGATGATAATAACTGCATTTGAAATGCCTTGAACTTGAAATATGTAAATTTCAAACATAGTTCGATGAATTTTAAACAAATCAAGAGCAATATTATCTCCAATCTTAGACCTTAATATATTAGTTGAAGTCAGTAAATAGATTTCTGAAATTCTCATAAACATCCCATTCTGAAATTTTAGTAGATATTCTATGAGAATTCCAATCTAATACAGCAGATTTGGAATAAGGAATCCTCTTTTGAGATATGACTATGTCCTTAAAAATGTCAGCCTTTTGTTTTGATTTATATTTTACAATAGTTAAAGTATCTCACAAACAGTACCAGGAAAGCCAAGCTTAGATAAGAAAGAGTTTTTTGAAAATATATTTAGATACGAATCACATACTGATTACATATGAATATTTTTCAAGCTTAACTACATATGAACTGATCATTTTCAATAAAAAAAGTCATGAAGTTTAGAAATTATCAGGTTGATGAAAAATCATCTAGTTTGTTATTCTAAGCAATCTGCTTTATTACAGTATACATTTTACGGTTTAACTATCATTACTTATATATTTAAGTTTACATTCAGTTTTACCAGGGTGATATCATGTCCGATATGGCGATATATGATACTGCCATCAGGACAGAAGATATAGAAAGGCTGAGGAAGTTATATATATATATATATATATATATATATATTTACTGGAAAGACACCCGGAAAAATAATAGTAATAAAAAAAGTAATACAATTTGATGCAAATCGTTTCTGCTGTTTCCAAAACACACACACACACACACACACACACACACACACACACACACACACACACACACACACACACACACACACACACACACACACACTGAAGCAGGGATGTTTACCATGGTTTGCTTGAACTGGTGGTGCCATCTGTTAGATTCCAATAGTTAGTTATAAAAATGTTTTTTTTGTGTGTGTGTTAAATTGCTTTTTAGATAAAGTTATCAAGCAAAACCTTATATAAATCCAAAATTTGATCAATAACGTTAGAGCCGTTTTGCAAGTTACACGAAATGAATATATATATAAAAGAATTGTTCATTTAAAGATGTAGGATAATTCACTGTTTTCAGAATTAGGGCAAACTAAAATTCATATCATGTGCTTGTGTGCAGTTTTCGATACTGAATGTAAAGTGTACAAAAAGATGGATAGTTCGGAATTGCAAAGCTAATTTCAGTTTTCTTAGAGGCGAAAATTGTCTGCTTTAAGATAAATTTCTTTAAGTTGAAAATGTTGGCATTCGGCCACATTGCTGGGAAATTTTTATAAATTCTTAACCTTAAAATAAAGTAAATTATATTCCAAATAAGAAGAATATTTCAAACTTTTGATGATAAATTGTACTCATGAGTTTATGCTATTCCGGTTTTAAAGATAAAACTCTTTGAAATAAGATTATAGACGGCAATTTTATTTAAAATCTAGTTTCAGATCTACTTAGTCTAGTTTTATTTTTGGTGAAATTATAGAAAATATTAAAAAATATTTAACTTTAATGAATAAAAATAGTTTAATCACTGTTGTTAAAATTTCACCTAAATTATCATTATTTGATAGTTTTATGGAGTCTTTTTGCCATGATAATTTAATCCATTATCAACTAAATTATGTTCCCATCATTTTTCTAACTTCATTTTTGCACCACTAGTTAAAATTATTTTTACAGAATAATCCCATGAAACCCAATATTTGTTTTTATTATAATCAAACATTTGCAGTGGATTCGATCAGGCTTTCGAGTACACCTTCAGCGTTTCGCGTTAGTTACCGCGTTGACGGTTGCGTTTTTCGAGATGGCTGAAAATGATGACGAGGGCGATATGGATGCCCAGGACTCAACACCTGATAATCCTTCAATCCACGAAAAAATAAAGCAGTGTCAAAAGAT
>JAOUZG010015602.1:5919322-5939819 GCA_026289955.1 Argiope argentata | reverse complement strand
TAATATAAATTAATTATTAACTAATATAAATTAATTATTAACTAATATAAATTAATTATATAAATTAATATAATTATATAATTTAATATAAATTATTTATTTTAATTTCGAGCAATAATAATGATAAAAATAACAATAATTTTAATGCAAGATTAAAATTAGTTATAATTATAATGTAAATTATTATTATGAGATTAAAATTCTCACTTAAAATTAGTTTATTATTTTTGATTTTCTTAAATTTTGGTTCAAATCCTGAAAATAATTTCTTATGGAAATAACTATCTGATGGTCAAAAAATAAAATATTGAAATAATCGGTCTGTGTTCAAATCTCCCAAACAAAACATAACGAAATAAGCATAAACCGAAATTCAGGAATGTTTTTCTTTGAAATACTTTCTGAAAATGTAATTCCTTTGAAATAAATGATCAGAGACTAATTGGATTTATTTTCTTATTTTCTCAAACAAAATAAACCTTTTTCATTGTTTTCTCTTTTTAAACTATCAATGTTTTCTAAAAGATAAAGTATCTTTGTTTCTAAGTAAAAATAAACTTTGACATTTATATTGTGGTAAGTGTTTGCTGAAATCTGAGAGTTAATCTTCTGCTAATTAGGAATAGCTTTCTTATTAAGCGAAACAAGAAAACTTTTCATACTTTTAAAACGAAAACAATCAACTGAGAAACACAACCCTCTTTATTTTATTCTTTAAATGCTTGCCTCTAATTAGCTATCTAATTTTGAAACTTTAAAAAATTATAACTATTTTCTTTTAAAGTTTATTTTTACTTACTACATAAACAATTATGACAAGATCACAAATAGGAAAATGAATTTGATATTTTTAGTACTGTTGAAGTTTCTCATTTAAAAACAGTATATTAATTAGTATATTTTATTTAAACAAATTTATTTACGTTTTAATATTTATTCAGAAGCTAAGCAAAATTGCTTCTAAGGAAAAAGCAAAATTTTCATAGCTGAAAAATGTTATATATTTGATAATTAAGTTAGAATGAAGCCTTTTTTCTTTGTAAAATATGACATTTATTTGTTCCTAAAAGTAATAATAATAATTTTTCGCCAAATTATTGATCCTTAAGGGAATCTATATCGATTCCTAATCAAAATTATACTTTTATTCTAGCAAAATCAATAGTAGTTTTATCTAAAATATATTTTCAATATTTTTCGATTTTACTGCTAGAGTATAGCTAAGTAAAATTTTACTGTACAAATGTACGAATACAGATACATTCTTTCATCTTTAAAACAATTTAATATATGGAAAAGTTTGCCATAAGTTTTGTATACCGTGATTTCATATATTAGGACAAAAAAAAATTTACTTTATTCACCCAATAACAGAAAAATCGACGCACCAACAATAATCAGATTGCTTTGAATTTTCGCATGAGTGTTTTGACCAGATATGCAAATGATTAAATTTTGGTGTCCAATGAATCAATAGTTTGATCTCCAACGCTTCAAAATTGCGCATATAGCAGATGTATATAAGGAGCAGTTCTTCAACGGTTGTTAAATCTTTCGATTTGATTACGATTCAGATTGCCTTTCAACTACTTAAAAAAGGCCTCGCCTTAAGGTTCGCATTCATTACGAGCAATTGTCAGAGTTCGACAGAGGTCGTATCATTGGATTCAAAGAGGACGATTGGACAAATCGGAGAATCGTTCGTCATTTGAATCGAAGCGATGCGGCGATTCGAAGATGCTAGCAAGGATGGGTGGAAAATGGCAGAGTTCAGTTTCAGGATGATAGCGGTAGACTTAGGGCCACAACAGATCGTGAGGACAGAGTGATTGTCCGACCAGCTGTCACAGTGCCTTCTTCATCCCTATCAATCATCAGACGTGCAACCCAATCACCAGTGTCCACCATGACCATTCACAGATTGTTAAGACAGCGAAATCTACGTTCGCATCGATCGTTACGCCACTTGCTACTCACGCCTGCACACTGCCGAGCCATATTACAGTGGAACATAGTTCTATCAGGTTGGAATGATGCCGACTGGGGGCGTATAGGCTTTAGTCGCCGTTAGAGGTACAGTTACTGCACAGCTGTACGTCAACGATATCCTAAGACCTGTCTTGATACCGTTTCTTTTGCAGTACCCTCGGCTAGTGTTTCAGCACGGCAATGCCACACCACATACGGCACGTGTTTCTATGAACTGTCTGCAAGCTTGTCAAACACTTCCTTGACCTGCAAGATCGCCAGATCCCATTGACCATGTATGAAGTATGATGGAATGGAGATCGCATCTACCAAGGAATGTTGATAACTTTCGACAATTTGAGCGAATTTGGCAGGAAATACCACAAGAGACCCTCCGGAAGCTTTATCGGTCTATATCACGCCAAGTGACAGCTTGTATCCGGGCTAGAGGCAGGTCAACACCTTATTGAACTTGTTACTGTGACTCTGATATAAATTATTCAATTCTTCTAAGATTTCAATCATTTACAATTCTGTACATTGTATTCTTATGCTCCATATTTCGTTTCAATCGGACCACTCAATCTTGGTGCATCGATTTTTTTGTCATAGAATGTAGTTTTAGCAATATTGTAAACAAATTTAATGGCTCTAAAAATGCACTTTTGTTGTAGATTTTTTTTCAATTTTTAGATTTAAATTTATAAATAATTATATGTATATTATGAATTTATAAAATAATAGTTGAAACGATATTTCAGTTGTTAAAGTTAGGAAAAATTATATTCCCCCAATTATATCATGATAATATTCTTTGAAGATTTAAATCACCTTGTGATTAGAAATTATTTCTTCCATGATTATGATTTTATAATGATGGCAAAATTTAATGGCACATTAATACATTTAAATTTTTATTCGGGCAATTATATTTTAGGGGCACTTACTGAAAAACTATAATCTTTAAATAAGAATTTTCATTAAAATAATATCATGATAATCTCCATAGAAGATTTAATTCATTTTGAGACCAGAAATTTTTTTCCCTGATTTTATAATGATATCAACAGTTGATGGTGCAGAAATACGTTTAAATTTTTATTTGAGCAGTTATATTCTAGGAGCTCTTACTATGAAACTATAATGTTTAAACAAGAATTTTTTATAAGTATTTTCAATAAAATAATCTCATGATAATCTCCATTGAATATTTGAATCGTTATGAGAGTCGAAAATCTTTCTTCCATGATTTTATAATGATGGCATCCGCTGAAAACGTAACTCATTGTGAATAGAGGGAACCTCTTCTCTTTTATGATTATCTCTTCCAAAGTTTTCCTTAATCATTGAACCGGCGATTGAAGGAAGAGAAGATGATAATAACTGCATTTGAAATGCATTAAACTTGCAGAATGCATTTTGGGATTTCATAGTCCAGAGAATATTAAATAAGTTGATGGTTATACCCTTCCCTATCTTAAGGTTGAACATTCTTTGAAGTCCGCAGACGGATTTGAAATATTCTCATAAAAGCTGGGAGATATTTGATGGGAGAGTTCTTACTTGAATAAATTTTTAAAAGGAATATATTTCGCTAAAAGATTAAAGTTTCGCAAATGAAATGAACTCGTTAGATCCTATATGATAACATGAATCATATAATTGGATACAACTCATTAATGCCTATACTAAATAAAAATAATTTTATTAAAATATCTTTTAAATTTTTTTTCTAAACTTTACTTACAGCAATTGATTTGGAAATGGAGTTTTAACTAGCAAATGTTATCAAATCAAAAAAGAATAGGAATAATTGCATCTTATTAAAACTAGAAAAGTACTCCAAAATACAATAAAATTGCTCTCACATTTTCATCATATTCCAGTGCAAAAGATATTTTGTAGTGGATTAGTACATAAAATTCATTATTTTGAAATTATTTGGTCGTGACTATGAAATTGTTTTTGATAAATGGATAAAATGTATTAAAAAAATTCAATCATTTACCTAAGATGTTGCATATGTTCTATCTCTCTCTATTTCTCTATATAAATACATTTTTATAGAGAAATAATTTATAATGTTGTATTTGTTAAATAATTTATAATGTTGTATTTTGTTTTGCGTTTCATAATTTAAAATATTGTACTTGTAATATCTCCTGTTTATATTTAGTGATCCTAGTCTGTTTCAAGTAGAATATTAATGAATATCTCTCATATTTTAAGATGAAAAATACCTTCCGTTTGGAAGTCTTTATGAATAGTTTGAATTAAAAATCTTTATGAATAGTTTGCTTGCATTCGAATGTAATAATATTAATAGTAATATTATAGTAATATAATATTAATAATAGTAATTAATAATATAATAATAATAATAATATAATATTACTAATATTAATAGTAATTTAATAGTAATGATCTAACTTTTCTAAATTTTATTCTGATAATTGTCATGAGATGAATGCAGTATATCACATTCCTGTGCAAAACTATAAAACTTACAACTACACTCAAAATTTTGATATATAAATAGAGAGAAAACAATCTAACATTTACTTATCGGATATAATAATATAGATGGATATACCTACTATGTATATCCATCTATATTATTATCTCTTTTTTTATTATAAATAGAGATTTTCAAAACTTAACTATTAATTAACTAAGCAATCGATTTAATTAAATTTTGGTTCATTCACAATGGTGCCATCTAGTTGAAATTTTAAAAAAATATTTTAAAATTTCAATTTACATAAAGTAATGGCTCATAAATTGATATAACTGTTTTATTTTCTTTTTAATTTAAACATTAATTGTATTAATTACTATTAATAGATTTTACGAATTTTTATTCTATAAGATTGGATAAATTGAAAACTAGAAATGGAAACTTAAAGAGATCTTGACATCTGGATTTATTAGAACATAAGTTCAATTGAAAGGAAAATGAATCCTCTTCTTCATACGGATGCTTTGCGTGTGAAGGAGAAATTTAATTCTCCGAAATACATTCTAGTGCATACATACTATTAAAAACTTTTAAAGAATTATATTAAAAGGAAAAGAAGAAAGTCTCGTGCAAGTTAATTCGAAGCGCTCACGAGCAAGTTACTTGAATCTAGATCAGAGTAAAAGAATATCATACACGGAAACGAGATTATACATAGTGAAGAAAATTGTTTTAAATTCCATAGTTTCGGCAAAGAATTAAAAAAAATTAATACTCAGTATTTTGTCATTTATTATTTTTTTCGACTGTGTTTTGAAGTTTTAAATTTCTAAACTTTTGTATTCAATCAATCTGAATAGTTATATAATATTTCCCAGATAGTCTTCTGAAATAATGATTAAAATTAAAGAACCTTTATTTAAAATTTGTCAATTGTATTTTCATGAACTTTCCCTTCACAGGATACTAAGCAATAATATGAAATTTTGCTTAATTTTCTTTAAAATTATTTTGCAGCTTCTTTTTGGGATGTTGAAGATAAGATATTTGTTATTTTTTAATTTGGTATGGTTTTCCCGTGATTTTAAAGTAAATAAGTTTAATTGAAGAACGATTTTATTGATCGGTTAGATATTTTTTCACTTTATTTAACAAATTTAATTACTATGAAATTTCGAAACCATTAATTAAAGAAAGAAAATTCTTGACAAATTTCAATAAATTTCAACAATTTTTAATAAATCTCTTAGTTATATTCCTTATTGTACAATTAATTGAGCAACAGTTTATTTAAATTGTCAAGTTATTCGAGCCAAAATTGTTGTTTCAATATTTATACACACTGAACTAAAAAAAAATCTATATTATATATAATACGTTTTAAGGCTAGTTTAGATACCTTTATTTTTTTAGTGAACATATAGTAGTTACATTTTGAAGCAGTTATTTTATTATTAAATTATTCCTTAAAAATTGAATGCGATGAATAGTTCTCTAGCAAGATTTATAGTGACCATAATTGTCTAAGGGAAAGCTGCGGTCACAGATAAACAAGGGTGGGAGGGGTGGGGTAGGTTCGAAACCTGATGTCCTGACGGAATCACAGTTAATTGAGTATAATTCATGTTAAGCTCAACGTCGTGATTAAAATATTTTTCTGCAAGTATGGTGCGGAAATTTTCAGATTATTTCCCAAACCAGGTTTTATCATTTCTATTTAACTAAAGCTTAAAATTTAAAAAAAAATCAAGTCCTGAAACATTTTTTCCGTTGATTTAAAATGAGAAATATAGTTAAAAGAAAAATAATATAAATACAAATAAAAGAAAATGATGTTTTTTTTTTAAAAATTGTTTCAATTCACCCTTGATTTAGCTTCCACATCATGTTAAATTTATCTGAGCTATGCCTGTTGATTTGATCTTGTAACATAAAACTATTCGGAGTAAAATATTTTTATGATGATCTATATAAATAAAAATGGATCGCAAAAGGCGTTGCTAAGCGCAAAACTAGAAAACAGCTCGACCGATTCGGCCGATTTTTAAAAAATATTTTCGTTAAGACGAGGATGGTTCTTATGGAGAGAAAAAATGAAAAAAACTTCGAGGAAAATAGTTAAAACGACAATTTTCTTACTTTCCCGCCAAAAATGTTTATTTCCTCCTCCACCCCCACCAAATGAGTAAGATAACAGGAAGTAATAATTTGTTGAGATAAAAATATGCGAAGTCAGTTGGTTTTCATTTATAGATAAAGGGAAGTTTAAAAAAAAGAAAATAATTGCTTTTGTGCAGTTGATTATACTGATTAAAACATTCTTCCAAACGGACGTGAATATCATTTTGTTCGTTTTTATTTGATGATGTTTCATTTTTTAATGTTGCTATTGATTGTGTTCTGATATAAAGTTGTTCTTACAGATAAAAACTCTTTTATATATATATATATGTGGCATTAAGAGCTCTTAATGTGATTACTTTATTCTTGAAAGGATTTATGTATTAAACAATTCTTTTTATTTTCTAAGTGCTGTGAAACATGTTTTTTTCCCTATTAGGATACGAAGGCCCTAGAACTAGACAGTACGAAGTCTGTCGGGGCAGCTAGTAGTAAATGAAATGTTTCTAAAAAAGGAAATTTATTTCTATTAAAGCAAAGTGTTCAGTAAAATAGGAGTTTATTTGCAGAAATAATAAAGGATTTTCCCATTTTTTAATGTCATGGAAAGAAAGATTTCTTGCCATTTTAGATTATTTATGAAATTACCCATTCTCGTTTTTCATCAGAAATATTGAATCTATGACTAACCTTATGACTAACATGCCACAATAGAAAAAGTGAAAATATGTGTATTGATGTGCTCATCCATTGGGATTAAATAGATCCATAGATCCAAAATAGATCCATTGGGATTACAAGCATTTTAAGCCTAGCAGTGAAACCATTCTACAAAGGCTACTTGTTTTCCATAAAATATAATCTAAGTGAGAGTAACCCCTAAGTACACCAGATTTTTTTGACCACCAAAGTAGGCCATATTTAAATATCATCATAACTTCGTTCAAATAATGGATTTAGTTAGAAATGCTCATTCAAATGAGATTGAAAATACAATAAGACAGTCATTTAAAATCAACGGAGACAACACATTTATTTTAAATATTAATTAAAATTTAATAGTCACACCAGCTAGTTTTATTAACAAAGTAATAAAAATTTATTTCAACTTAATCATTGTTATTGATTAATGGATTTAGCTAGATATGCTCAATCAAATGAGATTAAACTCTCCATAAGCTTAATACTGAAAATCCTCAAAGGAAACTTATCCTTCTTAAATAATAAGTTAGATTATTCGCACTAGCCCATTTTCATCAATAGAGTATACGAAGTTTCACTTTTTTCAAGAATCTTTTATAAATGGAGTTAGATAGGTGCACTAATCAAATGAGATTAAGTCCATTCAAACTCAATCACTAAAACTCGTTTAAGAATATAATCAATACCTAGAAAAATAAAAGAGGTTGTATTACCACCTAGTTCACTCTGATGTCAAAACAATTCACAGTTTCCTCTGGCTATCAAAGCAGTTCGCAGTTTCTCTGGCTATCAAAACAGTTCACAGTTTCCTCTGACTATCAAAACAGTTCACAGTTTCCTTTGGCTATCAAAACAATTCACAGTTTACTCTGGCTATCACAAAATGTAATTTTGAAATACTCACGAATATTCGACAAATAGGTTTAGCTTGGATGAAGGGGCATTAGACATCATCATGATCAATTCAGTAAATTGCGAAATTATATTATTGATGCCTGCATAGCATTTCACGAGTAGAAATAAATGAAAAAAAAATCAGTTACTACTTACTCTCTATTGCCTTAACTAAAACGCTAAAATTTACTATAGCTAATTAAATCTTTACTCAACAAAGAAAATTCCTCATTTTAAAGCTCGGATTTATTATAATCTTTTTGTGACATTCTGTACAGTTCAATCAATAAACTAATTTACTTTTAAATTCAATTTTCTTTTTAAAAGAATTAGTTATCATTCTTTGGAAGGCTGTCCTGTAACCTTTCACACAACCTGTTTTATTAATGCTTTTTAAATTTAACTGTAGTTTGGATTTTTTTTATTGAAACAGTTTCAAAAATGAGCACCTGAATTCTCAAATAACCTGAGAAACAATCAATGAGAATCAATTTTAGATTCCGACACGATATTTATCTCGCTTGTATTCGTTTTCAAATCTTGTCTTTTTAATAAAATACTGTCTTCCCCTGAAGAAACTGAAATCTTCTCACTTCGGATTCTAGTCTATTCCAGTATCCGGAATGGAATGCAATAGATTTCCTTCGCGTGTTATTGGAAACAGCGATCTCCACCTCTCCTTTCGTCAGTCAAACAATTGCTCCTTCAGTAAACTAAACCACCTGCGAGTTCGAAAAAATAAAGAATTTCCCAATAAGAATGGTTCCCTTCTATTGTATTCTGGGAACAATCAATACAGTTAAGAGCTTCGCAGTTTGAGCTTTGTCCTTGTTTGCGATATCGAAAACCAATGCCTTCAGTTTGACAGGACGGTTTAATTATTGCGGAGCACGTTTTAAATCCACCCGCATTTCGTATTTCACAAATTCTGGCATTGTTTTTGACAGCCAATTTTCGATGCCATTAACTTTGAGTAAGTTTAAGCTTCACTTAATGAAATGCTGCTTTTAATTTTCATCTCTATGCTTCAGAGTAATGCAAACAGATGCCTCAAAAATATTCAAGAAATAATTTAAGAGATGTTGCTTTTGATTTGTTTAATAATTTTCATGATTTTGTTATTGCAACTGCATCATACAGGTATGGCTAAGATATGGAAAATAAAATTGTGCCTATTTTTGAGAAACAGAGCTTATTATCCTTATTTTTGAGAATTGTAAGCTGATTAGGAAATATTCATGAAAATGATTTTTGTTAAGAAGTAGAATTTGCAAATCCATAAAAATTAATAATGAGTAAAAGAAGTTATGAGTAAATGAAAAACTAAGTTATGAGTAAATGAAAAAACTAAAGTATGAGTAAACGAAAACACTAAATTATGAGTAAATGAAGCAACTAAATTATGAGAAAATGAGAAAATAAATTATGAGTAAATGCTAAAACTAAATTATAAGTAAATGAGAAAACTAAATTATAAGTAAATGAAAAAACTAAATTATGAGTAAATGAGAAAATAAAACATAATATAAATAACAATTACAGTGTAAACAATGAAATAAAAAAATAGGAAGAAATATTTCACTATTTCTTTCATTCGAATTTAAGGAAAGAAATACTTTTATTCTGACATTCACAGAGTATTGTGATTTCATGAAAAATCTTCTACATTTGAGTTTACTTTGGTTTGGTTTATTTATGTTAAAGTGTCGTTTTAAAGAAACACTAGTGCTTCTACTTTTGAAGATTATTGAAAAGCTAAAACTAATGTCAATTACCCAACTCAAAAATGATTACTTGTAAAAAGTTTTTATGTGTATAATGATGATTCTCTAGTATCAGTAAATTTTAATTTTAATCATTACGTTATTTATTTTGGTTCAGCCTTATTTGCCAGAAATGTGCTGTTTTAAAAATGTTTCATTGTAATATTTTCTTATACTAGTTTGAAAAACTCATAATTACATTTGATTTTCTGTCTCCACATGCTTTGAACTGAAAAATATCCTATTTCGGAAATGCATTTAAGTTCAAGTATCTTATTATTTATTATTTTGCATCTAGATACTTTTTTGCGCCACATTATAGCAAAAAAAAGCATAAACAAAAAACATTATTAATCAACATTAAAAATATTTATATTATACAAATTTTAATTTATATAATAGAATTGAAATAGGCTGGTATCATTTAAAAATACACTTTAGTTAAATAAACAAAGTTTCTAATGTATTATCTGAATATATTTTCATAAAATTAAAATGAATATTGACTATTCATTGTTTTAATAATTCTTTATTTTATTATTAGAGGTAAAATTAAATAAAAAAATTGCAAGCATGAGTATGTTTATATCTTCTAAATAAAAATGAATATCAAAGTTGAATAAGTAAGGCAGTATACTTTGGTACATTGATTTAAAATTCCATTTTAATTTGTTTCACGCCTATTGTTTTGATACGAAGACATTTCTACATCAAAAAATGATTTATTCCCTCATTTTTATTTGTATAAACAATATCTAATAATACAGTAATTTACGATTTGAAATAGAATATTTTTGTGCCCATGTTTTGATGCTTTAGGGGACTGGGTATTAGATGTATAGTTATCAAATTTATCACAGAAAGAGTTTAAAAATTGAAAATGCGCCCTTAAAAAATCAATGTTTTAGAAAAATTTAATTACAATATTCATAAAATAAAACTTATTCAAGATTTTATAACACGTGAAAATACTACAACATAAATTTAATTCTTATGTTTTTTAAAATTAAAAACAATGTATTTTGCTTGAACTCACTTAAATACAATTAAAAATTGTAATATTTTATTAAAAATATTTTTTCACTATTTTTGACAGCATAGCATTGTTGCAAATAAAAACTAACGCTTTGAAATAATTCATTAAAAAATTTCAATCACTTTATCTTTGTCCGTTATTGAAATATCAAGAAGAAATGGAAATTGGAATTGAATTACCGGAAAACACATAATTTTTAGACACATAATTTTTAAATAGAAATAGGATGGGATGCTCCTCGACTCCATTTAAGATGTTCCAGAGCATTATACGTTTCTGAACACATTTAGCAGATACAGATGACTAGCTATGAAACTGATCTGGATTTTATGTCTGTAACAATTTAATGTTTAAATATTTTTATTTGAGTGAATCATGGAAGGTATTTACTTGAAATTAATCGTAAACATTTTACTTTGATAACTAGTGATTAATTAACTCTGATTTCCACCACAAGATGGTCAGTTCCAGTAATAAATAAAATCTACTTATAATTTCTTGTAATAATTTTTTATTTAATTGATTATCATTATATACAAATTGTGATTTGTAGCACATTTAGTGAAACCAAGGGTAACAAATGTATTGAGTTTCCGATCTTTATTTATAAAATTATATTCTATTCAAAATTTCGCTATGACATAATTTACGAAGTTTAAATCTATTTATAAAGAAGAAAAGGCTTTTGTTGTAAATATTTTTATTCCATTGAATAGCAAGAAAAACCTTCTTTGATGAATTTTCAAAATGAATAATTTTCTTTAGTATTTTACTTTACTAGATATTATTAATTTATCCTTAAAAGATTTTAGATACCTTTTTTATTTAATGTATATAATATTTTCAAGTATAGTTAATCATTTATATAAATTGTTAAAGCATAAAATATAAATTCAAAAAGAAAAGAAAAAAATTATGCATTGCTTTCACAGTCATTTTAACTGGAACTTAACTGTGAGCGAGAGTAATTTTTTTCAGAATATTGCAGAGTTTCAAATAAAAAACTTTGTAGAAAAAAAATGCAGGACTAATTGACATAGAGAATTTACACAATAATTTGCGAAATATTTGAACTTATTTTTCTGTTTGCATTCATTATGATCTTTGAAAAAAAAAACATTCGCAATTCTTAATAAAAAATGAAAAAAATGGGTATACTGAAGGAATTTTTTTCCCTACATACTTTTATTTTCTTATGGGAAAACATTAAAAAACCTTTCTTTCACTTTTATTCATTTAAAATCATGAAAATGAAATAATGCATATTTTCATAATCAAGATTTTTATAAATAATACATAATTGTGTAATGCATTGATAGAAAATATGAATACAAAAAATACTTCCTGCAATTATTGCCTTTGTTAAGAAGTTTGCGTGATTTCCTTTTATTTAGAGATTGATTTCACAATATCACTTGGTAAATGAGAGGAAGTGAATATACTGTCACGCAAATGAGATGTTTCTAAATTATTTTCATTCAAAGATCCATTTAGTTTGAATGCTCAAAGTTCTTTGGATTGGACAGTGGAGAATTGGACAGCAGGAAGTATAATAAATTCCAAAAAGATTCGCTCTTAATTCGTACCTGATAAAGGAATTCCCTTGTTATAAAAACAAAATTATGTGAATTTCTTACCTGAATTATTGTGAACGTGCTCTCATTTTTTTTAAATTTGGGAGATACTTTTTCAATATATTTTGTTTGCTTCATTTAATAAATATTATTCTGGCAAAGTTTCTTATGGAACAGAATATTTAAAATAAGTTTTATTTTTAATTTTTGTTAAATTTACAAAGCGTATATATTTATAAATATTTAAATAATATTTTAAAAATACTTTTAATTTTAATTTTAAATTTATAATCATTATTGTAAATATAATAGAATTAAATACAACTAACATATTAAAATATATTCCTATGATCCAACAAAGTATTAGAAAAGAAAGCAATGTAAAAAATGCTCTAATTTCATTAAAAAACCCCCCTACAATTTGCGTTAAGAAGTATCTTTTTTTATGGGAACAAATCATAACTTTCTTGATTTCATTAAAGCGGTTCCAATAAAAATGCAAGAAGTGAATAATGGACAAATACATTTTTAAAGGATATGCGAAAAATTTAGAGGAGACCAATCATTGCTGGTCTAAACTACGACCAGCAATGATTTTACGAGTTATTGAATTTTCATACATGAAAAGGTACTCATGGCAAACGGACAATTCTTTAACAAATTTATTTCAAAATTTAATAAGTCAATTCAAAATTTAATAAGTCCTAGAGGCTAAACCTGAGTGCTAAATTTCTTTTATAAAGCTATTTATGTATCTTAATTATCAAATTAACTTATACTTGATCAGCCAAATAAGTAGACTTCCTCTCAACAGGTTTCCTTCAAACTAGATAGATTTCTACAAATTCCCTCTATACGAAATTTCATCAGTCTATCTGTTTATTTTAGGCAAAATATAAAAATGGGCCTTTCGAATATGTTTTTGCAATCAGTTTGTGGAGATACAGGAGTGCGGTTGGTCGTAAAATTCATCTTATGTTGATGTCTACATCTAATTCAGAAGTCAAATTTTTTTTAATGCAAGATCTTAGTTTGTTGTAAAATGCTCGAAGAAAAGTTTATGGCCTGATCAAACTATTAAAATCATATTTAATGAAATAATTTCGACAATTCTCCACTTCTTATCAATGTTTAAAAAGAAAAAGGTGTAATAAATTTTAATTTCTATTATTATAAAAAGATCGATTTTTCATGAAATGTTATTTTATCACAGCAACATCTGAAATTAACAAAACATTTTAAATAGCGAAAGCTCACTATAATTACCTATGTATTTTTGTCACATATTTTAAAATATTAATATCTTTTTGCTATCGGCGTGATAGTTAAATAAATTATATAAAAATCAACAAAAACAATCTCTTATAGAAGTGTTTATCAGCTTGTTTCCTAATCCATCAGTTCTTTAATTGCACTAGAATTTAAAACCAAATATGGACGACTTTAGCGTAAGAAGATATTTTTTTGCGAGAGTAATCTACTAAGAATTATTTTTTATCAATTGGAAAAGTATATTTTCTGCCTTTTTTTTAAATGTTAAACTCGTTTTCTGAATATATAGACTCGTTAATACGTTTTCTCTGATTGTATATGAAATGTACATGGATAAATTATTGTAATTGTCTGAAATTTCTATATTTTTGATGAATTTTTGCATTTTGGAATTTTTTTGTTTTCGAAAAACACATTTTTGGCGTTACGTTTAATTGTAAACACGAAAGCCACGAAATAACTCAAATTATGAAATTAATTCGACTTTCTTTATTAATTTTGAAAAAGGAAATTTACAGATTTCTATCTAATTTTGTGCTAAATATATTCAGAGGAACTAGGTTCCCATGGCAGTTTCAATATAAATTAACACGATGACTATAAAATGCAAGAGAACTAATTTTATATAATTTAGTATAAAGATGTAGCATCTTAAGTATAGACGGATCATGGTAGTTTGGTGGTAAGGTCTCTGGAGTTGCAGGGTTCATGTTTGAAACCTGATTCCAACGAAAAACTGTTGTTTAAGATGCTCTTTTGCCCGTTAAATTTGTCAGAACCAAGCGTCTTCCCACTGATGTGGTGCTCAGGTGTTATCTCCATCATCTGATCATGGTTCAAAATTACCATCCCAAAATACCCATAGTATTGCTTTGGGATGGGACTATAATTTAACTAAACCAAACTAAAATGTAAATATGTATCACTTTCGAAACTAAATGCGTCATGTCAATAAGTATGTGTTTTCCAAAAATGCAAATATGATAGGTCAAAAACGGAGTAATTTAAAAATGTGAAATCTGAAATGTTATTTTGAAAATTCAAAATAAAAATTAACAATTGATAATTTTGTATCAAACCTCGGTTTTAATCTGACAGAAAAAGCTCTAAATGAAATATGTGGCATTTAGCATTTGCCTGTGAACGACATCGCAGTCATAAGTTTCTAAAAAAAATTATTCAAGATCATTCTCTAACAGGCTACTTCGTGTTGTTGCTGAAAGCACTTACAATTGACAACCTTGCTGGTGCCACAACGAATTTAGGCCGAATGAGTGTCTCTCGTTTGAAGTAGCGCCAATTAGGGCCAAGAGTACGACTTTAGCTACACACTTATCATATTCGCTTGCACATCGCCTTTTTACAGGCAAGCCCATTCACACGCATCACTGAGAGAGCACAGAAGAACAATTATACCCGAATCGGGATTCAAACCCAGGACATCAAAATCCCGAAGAAGACGTGCTACCTCTCTGCCAGGACGCCGGCAGGCTGCTTCGTAATTATTTGCACCAATAACATGAAGTTAATTAAGAACAAATACTTCTTTGCAAAATTTTCGAGAAATTTTCTGGGGCACCTGGGGGTCTTGTTTGAAATTAAACTGACATTGAGCATACAAATGATTCTCTTTCTGAAAGATATGCACATAGGTTTCTTTTTTATGAGTAATAAAACTTTATAAATAGTTTATAGTGTCTCCGAAATTTTGACTCAATTTTGTCCATAGACTTAAAATGTTCTCATGCTATGCATCCTATTTATTAGAGATTTTTTGAGTCATTAAATTTCGATTAATAAAAATTAAATTGCGTTTCGTAAATAGTAATAAGGAAACAGAAGAAAGAAACTTTATCAAAAACATTTACAGATGCTAAAATTTTCTAAAGGGCGTTCTTTATATAAATCTCCTTTGACTGTTCTGTTTTGAAATAATAAAATAATGCGGACACAAATAATAAAAATGTAAATCGTTTATTGTTTCGACTAAAGGACCGATTTCACTTGAATAAAACCTCCCGACAAATTAAGCACGCATTTTCCTGCAGATGCATTTTTTTGTTCCCTCTGAAATAATACTAATAATAGTTAGATTTTGATTCAACTATTAATTGTAAAGAATTGCTTAATTTTTAAATAGGAAATATAATCCCTTTTTTTTCCTTTTCAAGCAATATAAAAAGGGCATTTTGAAATGAATTTAGAATTATAGTACTAAAAAGATAGTATCTGAAATGATGTTCAAAAATTCATCAAAATCCTTTCTCATCTTCACTGGATTTTTTCTCGCATCATTGTATGCTGGGTTCATACCGGAACTGGAAAGCACAGAAACTGATGGTGTTAGCGAAAATGAACCGTATTATTGTTGGGTTTACTTAAACTGCGTTGCTGATGGTAAGGATTGATATTAGTTTCGCTTAAGTTTCAGCCTAAATTTTCAAATATAAGACTTATTACTCATGTTTTTTATTATATGATATATGGAATATATATAATTTCCATCAAGTAATCCGAACTCTGTTGGCTGGAGCATTTTAATATTTTAAAATATCTAAACTAAAATATTTAATTATTAAAAAAATACATTATAGATATGATTAAAATACTTTACCTGCAAAAAAGATTCCTGCTAAAAAAGTGGCAAACTTGAAATGGAATAATAGAAGAAAACTCTTTCGTAATTATACTGAGAGCAAGCACAATTTAAATTTTGAAGAAAAAATTTTAATCAAAATTAGTAAAAATAAATGAGATGGCTAGGACTAAATATTTGAACTTATAGATTTTATGTTGGGCTTAAAATTGGTTGTGTAGAACAAAAGAAAGATCCTTATCTGCTATTCTATTGATAAGATTCTTGTATAAAGGTTCTATCTGCTATTTCTTATTTTTGATTTTTTTAAAATTCATTAGTCAGAAAGTTCACTCACAAATGAAAGTGCTGCTAAAGAAAGTAGCATATGCAGCTGCATTTTGCTTTAAGCACAAAAATTCCTCTGGTAAGTCTTTATAAAATTCTAATGTCGGTTTTTCTATGAATTCATTTTTGAAAAAATCAGCATTTTGTAAACCAATGAAGATTTACTGCATACTCTCATCCATTAGATTTACATCACGGAGAAGAAAATAAATCAAATTTATTTGTTACTTTTCAAAATCTAAAAAACAAATGGCTTCCTCCGATCACTTCCGCGAACTTCTCCAATACGAAAACTCGTACTCCAGGTAGTCATGAAAGAAGCTAACTGAAAAGACGCGTAATAATAATAATAATAATAATAATAAAAGGAACAATTGTAAATTACTTATTCAGATGTAAAATCGTTTTCGTATCAGTTTTTCCCTGCCTGTTTATTTGAAAAAAGTCTCATTTAATTTTAAAAAAAGTCTTATTTTATTAACAACATTCAAGGGCCAATTTCATAGGCTACGCGGACAATTTCGGCCCGCGAGCCATAGCTTGAGAATCCCTGACTAAGCATAAAATATATATTAAAATAATAGAAAAAAATTTAAACTTCTGAATCATTGAATTATAAAATGGTGTAAAATTAGTATTTAACTCCCTTCCGTAATAATTAGTATTCAATATAATATTCTAATTTCCAGTATAATAATTTCCAAATATCAGGAATAAATTCAATATTGAGAAGACTTAATTATATAAGACTGTTTATGTAAAGACTGAATTTTAAAAGATAAAAAAAATTATAAAGTTTTATTTAAACTAATTTTTTAAGGTTCTTTATTAGTACAATCTATGACTCAAACCGAAAAAACATTCAATATTTGATAGTTTTAGATCCAGCGGTTTATTCTAAAGAACGTTTAAATCATTTTCTCTTTAGTACATAAGTGATAGGACGCAATGTTTTAGATAATATTCTAGCAATATAGTCCTTAAATACTTCTACATCATATGATCTTCAAACATGAGGCAACTATTTCCAGAAGAATAAATTCTAAGTAAATTAAAGTGACATCACGGTATACAAGGAGATTGGTCACAGCTCCACACGGCAGCTAATAACAAAATTAACTCCCATATCTTGAAAACCTGTATAAGAAACGAATATAAAATCAATAGAAAATTGTAGATCATCTTTGATTCTTTTGCGAAAGAAGTATTTAAAATTTCGTCTGAAAAAATGCACGTTTTACATATACTGTCCTTTAACATTTTACACGCAAATTATCTTATTGTACAAAGTTGAAGAAGTTCAACAACACAGTGATCGTTTTCTTTCTCACATTCGTATCATTTTAAAGCTAATAAGTTTTTTGGCGTCATGTGGCGCTGTGACGTATCGCAACGTCTAACAATTTATGATACGTATTTCAATTAAAAATAAAGCTACATTGCGGTTTTTATTAATCTTTTTCTTCAATTACAAAATTGTAGATCATTTTTGATCAAGTGCGAAAAAAGTATTTTCAAATCGTGACCCCCCCCCCCCAAAACACGTTTTAAATATTTTGTTCTTTAGAATTTTGCACAAAATGTATCTTTTGTACTAAATTGATGACTCTCAACAATTTTGTTATCTTTTCCGTTCCATTTATATCATTTTCAAGATAGAGAATTTTTTGATGTCAGGTGGCGTTCTGATATATCGCAACGTCTAATAAATGGGAGCTTTACAATTTATGATACGTGTTTCAATTGAAAATAAAGTTACATTGCGGTTTTTATTAATCTTTTTCATCAATTTAAAATTGTACATCATTTTTGATTTAGTGCGAGAAAAGTATTTTCAAATCTCCACCCCCACCAATCCCTAAAAAAATACGTTTTAAATATTTTGTTCTTAAGCATTTTGCACACAATGTATCTTCTGTACTAAATTGATGACTCTCAACAATTTTATTAACTTTTTTTGTAGCATTTATATCATTATCGAGATACAGAGTTTTTTGGCGTCAGGTGGCGTTGCGTCGTATCGCAACGTTTAACAAATGACAATTTTACTATATATCGATACGAAACTTATGGAGAAAAATTGTCGGTATTCTCATTTTAATTTTGGGTAGCAGGACTTAATACTTTATTATAATGAAAACTTTGCACAATTTATTGATAATAATGAATACTTTGTGCACTTTATCATAAGTCATTTACATATTTTCTTGAAATAATTTGAACTAATATCAATCTACAAATTTCTTACAGTATTTATAGCACTGTTTCCAAAAAAATTTTTTGTGCCATGCCCCACTTTAACCTTTTTTAAAGTTTTCACGCCCCCTCTATGTAACATACATAATATTTAACATTAAAAAATAGATTTGTTCTCTTAAGAAACATAAATGATGGATTCTAGGAATAAATCAGTATGAAATTGTTAACAAAACATGGTAAGTAAAATTTCAACACATATAATGAAAAACTGAAATTCAAATTCCAAATAATTTTACTATTAATTTTTTTATATTAACATGTGTTTTTAATTTAGTGATATTCTTTTGCTTGATGCTTGCTACACAGAGATTTTTATGTTAGGTTCGAATTTGGTTAGTTTTAGTCTCAAAATTAGGGTTAAAGTTGTATTAAGTCCATTTTCAAATTGTCCCCCCCCCTGCGAGAAGCCCCCCAACCCCCTGTGGGGCGCGGGCCCCACGTTGGGAATCACTGATTTATAAGGATATTTTCCATCATTGTCTTTTTATTGATTCGTAACTGAATCTTATTCACAATTATAAATGAATAAATATAGGTCTGTTGTTAGCAAAAAATATATTTGTGAAAAACTATTTATGATGCATGTTTCATTTAAAAATAAAACAACATCACGTTTCATTAACACTTTTCTTTTGCCAGCCGAAGAACACAAAAGATTAGAGAACTGTATAGATTTTATGGACAATGAGGTAAATGATTTATAATCTTTTTATTTGTGCAAATTGCATTTAAGATAACAATTATTTTTTCCCGATATGAATTTAGTTTTAGTGTAGTTATGTTAAAATCTCGTTTTAAAGTAAAACTACGGTTATTTCTTCTCGGATTTAATAAATTTGAGCCGCGGTCTGATGGCGATTACGACACTTGAGCTGATAATCCCCCCCCCTTCAAAGTTTCACTCTACACCAATGGTAGAGTATTTGACCCCAATGGAAGTAATTTGCACCAAACATGCTTACAAGATGCATCCTCTATGGAATCGTGTCTCACTCTTGAAACCTTGCGAAACTGGAGCCGAAATCTTAACATCTAGCTATCTTCACTCTTTCAAGAATTATGGAGAGTGAAAAAAAAATGAAATCATGAAAACAATATAAAATAGAGTGTTTGAACCTCATATTTTAAATAATTTTCTTATACCGTATTATTACTGTCTAAGTCTTTATTTATTGCTTCAAATCAGCATTGGTAAATGGTTCTCAAAAACAGTACCCAACAATTTAAAATCTAATATTTAAGACTAAGGAATACATTATACTTTTTTTAAGAAAGCGAAGGAGACAACATTGTTTGTTATTAGGAAGTATAGAGGCAGATTTAAGGGTACACTTCCATCTATATATCATGTTTTAGAAATCTTAAATATTTAACGTGTATATGTTATTTATCATTACAAAGAATTTATATTATATTATTACGTAATTTTCTGTTATTTGATAAATATAATTACGTTTCAAGAAAAAATATTTTTAATATTTAAGAATTTCTATTCAAAAAGAGTGAGAAAATAATTAAAGTACACAA
>JAOUZG010015602.1:5906238-5918121 GCA_026289955.1 Argiope argentata | reverse complement strand
CAAAGTTTAATTATTATAATACATAATAACATTTATGCTAGAAATAAAATTAAATTTAAATAAAAAAATATAATTGTTTATCATATAAATACTTATGAACTGTTTTGAAGTTATTTTTAATTATTACTTTTTGTATAAAAAGATGCAGTTCTGGATAAAATTCAGAAAATTTAGTATCGTAATATGTTTAATCTCTGATACAAATACGAGATAATTTTTCTTTTATTTCTGAGAACTTTATAATTCTTATAAAACATAATATTCTTAATGTAAAAATTGTACTTCAAGCATGCTATGTCTGATGATGCTTTATTTTAATCAAATCGAATGTATTCACGTTCTAAATTATCAAGTTAGAAAAAAATATTTTAATATAAAAATATTTTTCAAAAAAAATTCCAGAAGAATAAATATTTCTTACGGACAAATTTTCTTTGAATAAATTTTATCTCTATAATTTTACTACCTAAAAAATACCTAAAATTTTGAAAATATAATTTTTGCTAAAGAATTTTAGTAACTTTGATACTATTTACGCAGGACGTGCAACTTGCACTGGAAAAAGTGCCAGAAGGTAGAAATTCACAACGGCTTATGCTAGTATGTATGAGGCAACTGATATTCTATTTTGTTTAGCTGCTGAAGAGTTCAAAGTAAGTTTTCATTTTTGATGATTGCGACTTTAGCTATGATTGATTTATGACCATAGCTATGTTAATTGTTATTGTATTAATTTTATAAGTATTTACAAGATTTACCATTAATTATAACAAAAAAAGCCTTATTTGATGAGTTTTAGAGATAAATATACAAATCAAAAACAAGACAAAATTCTTCGAATGACAAAATGAATTCCATTTTGTGGTTTTTGCTTGACTGAGTGAATTGATTTCTGAAAAAAAAAATTATGGCATGACTAATATACGAGGGCTATTCGGAAAGTAACCGCAGTTTGGGCGTGGCGCTGGAAGTACGGTTCCGAGGGTCCTCAATCGAATGCACGAGCAATCTACGATTCAGTAAGCTTCCAGGTTGAGAGGGAGGGTGTTGTAGGGCCAAGAGTCTGCTAGTTACACTGTGACAAAATGTGTGCCGCAATAGAAAGTCCCGCGGAATGTGAGGTGCGAGGAGTGATAAGATTTCTTTTGGTCCAAAATATGTCAGCAGCGGATATTCATCGTGAATTGTGTGCCGCATACGGCCCAAACATTTTGAGTGAAGGTGTAGAGCGTCAGTGAGTACGCTTTTTCAAGGACGGAAGAACAGACATCCATGACGAATCACGGAGTGGAAGGTCGTCTGTAGTGAATACTGATCTCATCAAAGAAATCGATGAAAAAATCCGTTTGTTTCGTAATTTCCCAATCTCCCAACTTTCAGAACACTTTCCAAACATTTCTAGGACAGTTTTGTATGAGACATTTACGGTAAAATTAGTCTACCGAAAGTTCTTTGCTCGATGGGTAACGAAAATTCTCACTGGGAACCACTAAACCAGACGAATGGTCGCTGCCTAAGAATTTCTTTCCCGGTACCACACGGTGGGAGAGGAAATTTTAAACAGAACAGTGACTGGTGACGAAGCTTGGGTAGCGCACGTGAATGCGTAGAGAAAGCAACAGTCTATGGATTGGGGTCATACCGGTTCTCCAATCAATCTGAAGAAAGCTCGTCAAACTTTGCCAGTGAGGAAGATGATGGCTACCTTCTTTTGGGATGCTCATGGCATCTTGCTCATCGAATATGTGGAACGTGGAACAATCATCAATTGCGGTTTACTATCTCACGTTAAAGAAATTCAAAAGAGCCATCCAAAACAAACGTCGCGATCTGTTGAGTTCTGGAGTTGTGCTTCTGCACAATAACGCGCGCCCTCACACTGCTGTAAGAACGCGAGAGGTTTTGAGCAAGTTCAAATGGGATTTGTTTCCCCATCCTCCCTAGTCCAGACTTGGCTTCTTCTGATTATCATCTGTTCAGTGCAATGAAGAAGTGGCTTAGGAGACAGTATTTTGCTGACGACGAGGAACTTAAAAGCGCTGTGACGCATTGGTTGAAATCGCAGGTGGCTGCTTTTTATGCAGATGGAATTGATAAATTGGTAAAACGGTACGAGAAGTGTCTGAATAATGGCGGCGACTACGTTGAAAAATAGAGGGGAGTTGTACCTTCGATATGTAAATAAATTGTTTTCCTCTGTGCTTGTTTGTTTTATTTACAGTGATTCGGAGGTTACTTTCATAATTGCTCTCGTAATTACCAGAGTGCGGAGGAATTACCCCAATGCCGAAATAATCAGGGCGTTATGCCATTTTTTTAAAGTAATTTTTGAGCGATATGCGAAACGTTTTGAACGTATTTTTCCAATGTGTAAGAAACTATAAGACAAACCGAGTCATATTTTAAAAGCTTTTACAAACAAACCAAATATTTTTTTTCTTAAGGCTGCATTCTTCTGCAAGTCTCCCTTTGCGCAACGTATAATTCAGTAAGAAACTGTATATTCAAGGTAGAGGTATTTAAAATTAATTATGTAAATTGTTTCTATTATCCAGTAATTTTTAACACTTTTGCACAATGTTTTTTCTTAAGGATGCATTCTTCTTCAAGTTTTATCTAATTTTCACATCGCATAATTTAGAAGGTTATTTAGGAAACTCTCTTCAGAAATGAAAATTTAAAATTAATAATGAATATTATTTCGATTACCTAGTGTCTACGGAACTATAATACAAAATAATTACATTTTAAAAATACACTGCATATTTCAGTAGATTGTTTAAAAAACTGTATCTTCAAGATATTGACATTTAAAATAAATAAACCAAATTGATTAGATTATTAAAAAATGTTATCATGATATATATCCGTTTAAAAAAGTAATGTTAAATTTTATTATTTGCATAATCTTATCATTAAAGGATTTTGTATTATCTTTTCTTATTATCATGTGAGAACATGATATTGTTTTAGTTAGGAAGTTTTGATGACTTCGAAATTTACTGGCAAAATAAATGTATAAAAATTTGGGACAACCGGAAATTATTGGCTGAAGAATTTTTACCTTCTTTTACCAGTATTACACATGATAACAATTTATTACTGGTTATTGCATGCTTCTTTGAAAGCATATGCGTGTTTGAAAGTTTGACTGCTTTAACCAGTATTGATTTATTATTACGTATGCTTCTTTGACAACAGATAGCTGACGTAGAACTATGACATCATAGATGTTATTTCATCTCAAAATCGTTCGAGCTCCTAGCTAGAAAAAATATATTTTCTTCCAGAAAGTTAAATTTAGGCTATAATTATAAGTAGCGGACCGAAAGTTCATTTTTAATTAAATAGTGTCCAGGAGTTAAGAATATGCTATGCCTTTTGTACTTTCAAATAATCAGTTCAAACAATTCCACTAAAAGGAGGATTATTAAGAAAAAGGTGTTATTATTGTCACAATTCATTTAATGTATGAACTTTATATTAACGATAATATTTATTAATATAATATTAACACTAGGTTTACTATGATTTGGCATATAATTGTTTTTACCAAAGGGGTTAAAATGACCCCTTTCGTCATTTAATTAGAAAAAAAAATGTAAAATGACCTCTCTATTATGATGTTAAAGTAGAAATTTTTTAAAATTTTTTATATATTTGTTGAGGTGTAGTGTGCAGAAAAAGCTGTTCCTTTCCGTTTATTTACTAAAAAAGTATTTATTTTCTAATCCAGGTCTTTAAAACCATCTATTATTTTACCATAATCTTTTACCCAAACACTGACTCATGCGTTTTCTTACTAAACACTTATAATAGCTTCTATTTTCTATTTTCAGTTTTGTCTTCGTACTTCTTATATGCACATATACTTATATTTATACCCATATCCATATGCGTCTATATCAAGTCGTTATGTATTAAAATATAAATGTATGCATTCTCAACAATATTTATTCGAATGGTAAAAATGACCCCTTCGGTAAAAGTACTATACACATTTTCCTGAAACTAATAATAATAATAATAATAATAATAATTGTGTCTTATAAATGTAAAAAAAAAGAATGAAATATTATTATAAAGTATGGCAATAGTTTTCTGGAAGAAAATATATGAAAAGTTTTCTAAGAGGAATTAAAGCGTCCCTTTGGTAAACCTATTGTTGATAAAAACATTGTGAATATGTCTTTTATTTATTATATTTGCTTGCTTCATGTTGTTGTTTTTTTGCCTTTGAAGAATTATTGTAAACAATGTTACATTAGAAAAAGAAAAAAAAACCTTTTCTTTATAATTGCCATTTTTTTAATGTCTTCAATATCGTTTATCATTTTAATTATGAGATTTCTCTTCAGAAAGAAACTCTTTCATAAAGAAATAACTTTTGTTTATTTTTTTTTCAGAAAAAAGTTTTTTATGGTGTTGGTGAACAGAGCGTTGCTGTAGCTACGGTAAGTTTGATATGAACTAGTTAAATAATTAGAGGAAAACAAACGGTAAATTAACTAAAAAAGTCACTTTAAATTAGCGAACTAATAATCATTCTTCATCAGAGCAAAAGATTTTGATAACTTTTCTGTACAATGTATCAAATTTTATCGAATACAGTTTGATGTCCTTCAGTTCACAAGTTGGCTCTATTCATTTTCTTAAATTAATTTTTGCATGAATTCTTTAAACTTCTAAATATAAGACTTAAATATTGCATTTACTGCTTCAATTTTCACAGTTTGTTGATTGACATACTTTTCATTTTCTTTTTCAACTATTTCACAAGTGCACAGAAAAATTAATATTATTTTAATACCAATTAATACTATTACTGATTTCAAATTACGGTACGATTTACTGATTTCAAAAGTCGGTTATTTTAGCCTTTAAATAGCTTGATTTTCTCTAAAAAACTTAGATACGTAAAGACAAACATTCGATATATAATTTCATTTTTTTTCTTCGCACTTCACTTTGATTATTGTTACAGTTTTTATCATAACAGTTTTAGAATTTTTACTTATCATAACAGTTTTAGAATTTTCATTTCGAGGATATTTTGCATTAAATACTGGCACCTTAAAAAAGAGGACATGAATTCATTATTTTACAGAATATTGAGTCCATAGAACACATATCTATTTGCCTCTTCATTTCAATCAGTACAGCATGTGTTTTTGCAAACAATCATTAAGGAAATTGAAACATCCTCTTCGAGCGTTTTTGCTGCACTTTTTCGGAACTTATTTAATGAAATAATTTAATTTAGTTGAAGTAAGTGTAATGCAATATACACTCTATAACAAAAAAAATCGACGTTCAACCCAAATTCCAATGTCCACCATGACCATTCACAGACGGTTGAGACAGCAAAATCTACGCTCTCGCCGACAGTTTTGCCACCTGCTACTCACGCCTGCACACTGCCGAGAGAGATTAAAGTGGTGTATGGCTCGATCAGGTTGGAATGATGCCTATTGGGGACGTATAGTCTTTGGCGACAAATCCCGTTTCCAACTGTGTTGTGACGATCATCGAAGGCGTGTTTGAAGACACCCAGGGCCTTGGGGGGATCCTACTTTCACTATTGCACGCCACACTGGTCCTCAACAAGGCATTATAGCCTGGTGTTCCATTTACTTTTATAGCTGGACCCCTTTGATCGTCATTAGGGGTACAGTTACTGCACAGCGGTACATCGATGGCATCCTAAGATCTGTTTTGCTACCGTTCCTTTTGCAGTACCCTTGGCTGGTTTTTCAGCACGACAATGCCACACCACATACGGCACGTGTTGTGTATGAACTATATGTAAGCTTGTCAAATTTTTCCTTGGCCTTCCAGATCGCCAGATTTTATTCCATTGAGCATGTCTGGGATATGGTGGGAAGGCGATTTCATCTGCCACGTAATGTTGATGACCTCGTTCCACAATGGGAGCGAATTTGACAGGAAATACCGCAAAAGAACATCCGGAAGCTCTATCGGTCTATGCCACGCCACGTGGTATCCAGGCTAGAGGCGAGTCAACACCTTATTGGACTTTTTAATGTAACTCTGAAATAAAGCATTCAATTACTCTGAGACTTTAATCATTTACTATCATGTACAATGTCTTCCTATCCACCAATTTTTGTTTAAATCGGACTACTCTCTCTTAGTGCGTGATTTTTTTTGTTACAGAGTGTACTAGTTGCAGATTAACGGAATGTGATGTTTTGACGTATAATTAGAAACCATAAAGGCCTGTATGTCATCGTCTTTTTGTTATGGATCACGCCGAATTTAATCATAACTACGATGGTTTTTAAATATAAGACACGTCCATGTTCTTTAAATAAGTACCGGGTGCAGCTTGGCCAACAAAACTCAATAAACTCAATTCAACTCAACTGTAAATAAGTACATTTGATATAATTCTTTTGACAAATATATTGCATTAAACTCCTCATCCACTTTACACAAAATACCATAATTTATTTTATATTTGGGCGGTAATTCTAAAATTTCAGAACAGTTGAAATGCTATATTACAATAAATAAGAAGTTGGTTTATTTCAACAAAAATACTAAGAATTAATTAAAGGGGAAAATATTGATTAAGTAAGTAGATAATGTGATTCTTAGACAGAAATATTTCCTCTTCTGCCTTTCTAATTTCAAATTTAATAAATAGAACTAGTTTCACAAAATTACATTTCACTTTTAGGTTGGATGCATTCAGCGATATTCTAAGAAAGTCTGTGATCATTTTTTTGAGGCAGTGGTATGTATGTATTTTGAATGTGCCTTATCCTAATCCCACTAATCAAAAATATGCATTTTTATTCATAAAATATAAATCAGAATTTGAAAGTAAATTTGCGTTTATTTTCGCACTTCCGCATATAGCATGGCTCTAACAGAATATGAAGGATGGAAAACTAATATCCCAGAAAAATTTCACAATTACATTTGGAATAAGTGGAATGTTTGGTGCATAGCAGCACATAAACACCTTTTAATTTTCCTCGAAACGTATGAATAGTACTCTCGGAACAGTTAATATTTTTGAAAAAAATATATTTGAAAAAATTTGAAAAAATATTTTTGTTAAAGAACAAATCTATATGTGAAATGTCTACTCTAATAATGAAATAATAGTGAATTTATAAACAAATAGCAGCACACACGCACACACACACACGCGCACACACACACGCGCGCGCACACACACACACACACACACACACACACACACACACACACACACACCATTATATAAATTACCACAAGCAGCACAAAAAATAATTCTTTGTGTCCTGCAAAGTACATTTCTAAATGGAAGTACGAGATCTGCATAAAAAGCACCTGACCTTGAATTCTCCCAAGTACAACATTAAAGTTTTTGCGTTAATGTTGTACGATTTCGGTAGTAGTAAAAAGCACCTTAAGAAAGCATACCTGGACTTTTTTTCTGCGTTCAAGAATGTTAAGAGTTTAGGAATCGCTGTCTGGTGGTCGTCAAGAGAGTTGATGTTAGATTTATTTTATTTCTTTCATATGATTGAATGAAACGAGCAAAAGTATTGCTTCAAATTCCATTAAAAGCTTGTTCGTTTTTTAAAACGCAAACAGTTCATATGATCCAGCATATGTCTGGAGAAGACGCAGAATCATATGAACTGTATGAAGAAGAGGAAGTGTTAGGCCGATTCATAAAGAGTAGCTCAATTTCGGGGAATTATCAAAGTTCGGGGTATTCACACGTCACTCGGAATGCAGTTGTTGGAAGAATAGAAAATCTAAAAAAGGAAAAATTTCTTTGCCTGTATGGAAGACTGCAAAAGAAGTTGTAACCATCATAGATTTTGCATTAGGATTTTATAAGGTCTAGAATGGCTTCAAAATTTTTATCCAGGCTGGTGTCTGTGGAACAGAAAGAACTCCGCTATCAGGGTCTGCACAGTACTTGCTGCACACTACCAACAGTTATCCTGAAGTTGAACCCTGTAAAAACTGAAGACGTATTTTGGTATGACTAGAAAACAAAAACACAGAAATCCCAGTCGAATAATTCAAGATCCATGAAACAATATCAATAAGACATTAATTGTATCTTTTTATTTTTAGTTTTTCACGTCTTTATATAAGCAATGGACAAATAGTGACAAAATGAAATTTTCAATAAGTTATCCACAAACTTTGAAATTTCAGTTCAATGTTAAAGAACTGGTCAGGGAAAAACTGGCTTTTTAACTGGCCATCATAATGCATTAATACATTCATTATATCTGATTCAGAATTTTTTGCAAGATGTAGGAATTCAATCAATCGTCAACTTTCCACTCTCTAGATATAGCGCAACCTCAGCTGGTTTTGAAAGCTGAAAGTAACAATGAATGGTTCATTTCTGGCAATAGAGAAAAAGTAATTCAAGATAAGATGGTGGACACTTTAATAATGACCCCCCCCCGAATTGATTTCCGGCATAAGAAAAATCTGCGGTGGAAGGTATGTAGGCATAAGGGAGCCATTTTGCGATCACTGGTAGTTTCCGAAGGTGAAGAAGTAGGGAAGAATGAAGTAGCAGATATAGTTATTCCAAAAGAATCCTTCGCAGGCTTTCTGGCACAGAGGTAGCGCGTCTTCCTCGTGTTCGTGAATCCGGGTTTCGACTCCTGGTTTGGTAAGATTGTTCTTCTGTGTTATATCTGTGAGATGTGTGAATGTTTCCCCATGTAAATAGGGGCTGTGCAAGCGAGTAGGTGTGTGTGTGTGTTTCATCCTCATATGAGCTAAAAGTCAGACTTCTGCCTTCGGGTGCTAAGGGGTCTATAACCTTAGAAGCTACTGCACCCCTCTTTCCGTGGTAAAAAGCGAACACGACATCATCAAAAGGATCCGTCTACAGGATTTCGGCATTGGAAAAGTCTATGGTTGAATCTGGGAATATACTAGGAAATGTTTTGCGACTACTGGTAATTCCCAAAGTTGAAGAAAATAATGAAGGCATTCTTCCTGGCAGTAGAGAATAGGTAATACGATATGCGAATTCCAAAAGGAGCCCCTCAGGAATGATTTTAGCATTGAAAAAAATTTATGGTTAAGTGTATGGAAGCACAAAAAGCTACCTCGCGATTTCTAATGGTCTTCGAAGTTGGGGAACGTAGTGCCGTATATAAGTATTAAAAAAGAAGCTTCTTAGATATAATTTCTGCATTACAAAAATCGGTGCCTAAATCTGTGGATGCCCAAGAAACCGTCTTGCAATTACTGGTGGTTTTCTAATTTGAAGAAAATAATGAAGGGATCATTTCTGTCAATAGAGAAAAGGTAATGCAAAGCGTGATGAAGAGTATGATAAATGAAGCTATCTGGATGCTATTTCGGCATTAGAGGAATCGGTGATTGAGTGCGTCAAGGCACAAGCAAAACGCTTCTGACTTCAGGTGGCAGTAAATAATGAAGGTACTGTTCGTGGAAGTAGAGAACAGATAATACAGAATACGATGGCGATATGGTCATTCCAAAAGTGGCCCTCAAAGGAAATTTCGGCATTGGAAAAATTTGTGTTTAAATGTCTGGAGGCAAAACGATGCTACTCAGAATGGAATTAGGGTCTAAGTCCCCTCATATAATATTTTTAGAAAAATGATCGATAAATTCTACACAGCCTTCAAATTTATGAATTTAATCTCTCATTTTAATTGTTTAGACATTAGTTATTGGGTCACAATTAGAAACAAACTATATTTATTGAATATTTAAAATCCCCCCTCCAAAATATGTATTATTTTAAGGAAAAGAGATAAAATAACAACCGATTTCTAATTTTGTATGGATTTACGTAAATATTTAAAAACCGACCTCCTTAAATGTATTAAAATTATGAAACTTTTTTTTTCTTCTGAAACATTGTAACATAGTTTTGCGATATTGGCTTATACTTGAGTATTCCTTTATCTACGTATAGCAAGAATTTTATACTATAATTAATCACTTAAGGAAATTTCCAAGTATACAAATTATGCAATTTCTACAAAGTATAATCATTTTAACTTATTTGAAAAAATTAAATGGAAGAAGTAAGGAAAGAATATTTTTTAAATCATGCATCTATATTTAATTATTTTTTTTTAATTTTTACAGGATTGCGTAACAACGCTGTTTACTGAATTAAGTGAAGAAAAGAAATGTGTCAAACAAGGTAATTAGTATACACTGATTCAAGATTTAATAGGAAGAAACGAAATATGTAAAAAAAATATAGTATTAAATAAATTTGAAGCATATGATTTGAGCACAAATTTTTCATTTGCAACAAATGTGTATTTTTCTACTCCTACTATTAGCTCACACTCTCAACATATTTATATACATCTTGTCCAAATTTTCAATCGTTAATAAAACACTTTTTATTCATCCAATAAAGTTCTAATAAATTTTTAAAAACTTTTAGTAGATGATGTAGTAGTTCGGTTTGTGGATGAATGAATGAAATGTCTGAGTGAAGTCCGCCCCGTAAAATTGGTTTGTGACGTATGCGAGCTAGACTTCTGCTTTCTTGTGCTCATGGGTCCATATCCTCAGAAGCAGCTGCATCCCTTCTTCCGTTGTAAGGCGGAACACGAGAGCAATAACAACAATTGTATATATTGTTACGTTTTTAGCGTAGCGGGTTCGAATTGAATGCACTTTACTTGAGGACAGCACAAACAAATTTATTTACAGCTATTTACAGGATGACTTGATAAAGGAAAACTTCAGATAAAATAAACAATTCAGCTGTCAACAGTCACTAACAGCATAAATACAAGCCTTATGCACAATAAATACAGACTGCAAAGCTGATATCGTATAGCACAGCAAACATACAACGTTAAAAGCAAATGGAAACACAGCTCACTAATAACAAGCGATAGAAGTAATCCGCTCCCTACTATAAGTCGCTACTCTTCCGAGAGGAACTGCCGAAACTGCGACACCCCGTCCCTTATATAGCCGAACGAGCTAGCGCCCCAAAGCATGCGCAGCTTCATGGACGATCCAGCGGCTACCAGACTATTCGCCAAATCAACTGGGCTGGTTCGTCAGCCGTCGCCAATGCCTTCTCCTTCAGCGCACTTTCGCCACTTGTAACAATATTTAATAAGTAACTAAAATAAAACATTTCTTTGTTGACTTTAGAGGGAATTAACTTAATTTTTTATATTACTTGTTTTAATTTTAGTTTTATATTAGTCATATTTTGATATTGAATACATCTATAAAATCTATGCCTGTATACACAATTATATTAATATAAATTATAATATATTTTATAGAGACTTTAATTTGATGGGAAAAAGGGCATTTTATGGGAACTCAATATCCCCCACCCCACCCAAAAAATCATTTCCAAATTTTCAACATTTTTTTTAAATTTGTGACAGATAGATATAAACTGTGCGGAAATTTAAATTCTAAATATTTTTTTAGATTTAAAAATTATAAATTTTAATATTTTATATTAAAAAAATATTACCTTTTTTAAACAAAAATCATTCTTCTTGTACGAGTTCCAATATTTTTAAAAAGATTTTTTAAAGGAATTTCGCGTTGCATTTAACAAAATTAAGGATCGGATTTCCGTTATCTTTATATTTTCTAAGAAAAAAATATTGCTCAAAATTTGACTATTTTTTCCCTTGAAAATACAAATTCAAGGGAATTATATATATATATACGAGGCATATTCGGAAAGTAAGTACCGTTTTTTAATAAATAGAACAAAACATTTTTTTTCAAACAAATTTTATTATTACATGAAAGACCAAACCTTAAACTATTTTTCTACGTAGTTTCCACCAATGTTCAAACAATTGTCGTAGCGAGTGACGAGTTTTCCTATGCCTTCCTCGTAGAAAC
>JAOUZG010015602.1:5885428-5905838 GCA_026289955.1 Argiope argentata | reverse complement strand
ATATAAAGTTTTTTTCTTTTAAAATAATCACAAATCCATCCTGGATTCTATTAATCGTGCTTCTAAGAGTGAGCAGAAAAATGGCATGTCATCACAATAAAAGGAGAATGACTTTAAACATTTTGTACCAGACAGAAATTTTGATATAAACCAAATTGAGATAAACAGCTTTGAAATTTTCAACACAGTAAAATTGTCATAAAAACAGCTCATATCCAGTTGGGTTTTTTCAGGGCAATTACGTAGCATTTGTAAATTCTGTCAATTATATTAATGAAAATATTATATTTATTAATGGCCATTATCACATATATGAATTATTTAAATAATTAGAAAGTGTTCACATTTTTATAAGATAAAATCTTTTTTTGTCAGAATATTTATTAAATAAACTACAGTTCTGTTTACAAAACATCTATCAAAACGAACAACAAATTTTAGATCATTCCATTAAGTAAGGAGCAAATGGATGTAGTAATAAGATATACAACTCTAACAAATATGATTATGTTCACTTCCTTAAATATTAAATGGTGTAAAATCCAATGAAATATGGCTTCTAAAATTGTAAGTTAATTTAACTTAAATTTACAGACGTATATTCTTTGTATTGTGTATACACATGTATGTACGTATGAGATAAAATTTAATGAAATAAAGTACTGACTATTAGCACGATTTTTGAGACTCGCAAACAAAATTTGGCATATATATCCTTTGAAGAATAAAAAGGTGTCACTCTGAGCATTAAATTTTTTTTTAAATTATTAATTATATAATATTTCGGCACTCTTACACAATAACTTGCTCAATAATCATTAATCATAATTGAATCCCAAATCATTTTAAAATTAGAAAAAAAAATATATACTCTTTAATAATATTAATTTAAATTAGAACTTTCTTGAAAAAATCTAGAAAATTAAAAAAAAAAAATTACATGATATACACCAAAAGATTTGTTGTTGTCTTGAAATGGAAATCATTTTCTTCATTTCATCAAACTTTTATTACTAAGAAACAAAAAAAGAAAGTTTCTGTTTATTCAGTTTATAATAGATATATGAAAATCACTTTATAATACCGTGGGAGGCAAAGAATAATAAGAAAGAAATTAATCAGGGTTTAATTTTCACAAGAGATTATAATGTCAGAAGACGTATCTCTATAATTGATTGTGATGACGTAAGAAGCATTTCTATAATTATATTACTGTGAAACTTTAATCAACAAGATTATTTCTGTGACCACCATTATGGGGTTAGAGATGGACAGCAGCATTTAACAACACAATATTTCATTTTCGTTAATTTTTTATAGACAAAAGCAAATGCTTTTAGCCAACTTTTATGTAATAAAATATATAATCTATTTCAATAAAAATGAATCGTCAAATGCGTTGCTAAGCGCTAAACTAAAGAAAGGCTGGACGGGTTCGGCTAATTTTTTAAAAACATTTTTGTTAAGACACAAGGTAGGTTCTTATGGAAAAAAAAACCGAAAAAACTGAGAGGAAAATAGTCAAAAAGACATTTTTCTTACTTTCCCGCCAAAATACTTCCTTTCCTCCCCGCACCAAATGAGTAAGATTGCAGGAAGTAATAATTTTTGGTTTGTTGAAAAAGAAATACGCGGAAGTTGGTTTTCATTTATATATTCTTAGAAAACAGGAAGTTTAAAAAAGAAAGAAAGAAAACAATTGCTCTTATGCAGCTTATACTGATTTAAAACTTATTCTTTCAAATGGATGTGGATTTCATTTTGTTCCTTTTTATTTGGTGGTGTTTTATTTTTTAATGTTACATCGTGTACCATAAAGCATTACAATGAAAATGTAATCACATTTTCACTTAAGTCTTTCAATGTACGAAATAGAAAGCTTAAGATTTTTGTAAGTAATCGTTGTTTAGTATTAAGGCATAGCTCAAAAAATGAATTGATTATTGCGAAACACGTTTTTTTCTATTAGCCTACAACAGGCCTATAGACAGTATGAAGTCTGTCTGTGCAGCTAGTTATAAATAATAAATTACCTTATTAACATTTGTTTGAATACTTTTTGCAAAATTGTATTATTTTATATGGGAAAAATTGTTTCCTGTAACGATTAAGATTTGATAAAGAATTATCTTCGTTAACGAGGTTTTATATAGAGGTGATACCAAATCCAAATCTACAGTAAAATGCTTGTTCTTTTATCACAAATTAGAAGTAAAAATATGTATCAAATAATTAATTTAATTTAAGCATGCATGTACAAAGTAAATCAATAACATTAAAAAACATTTAGTTAAAACTACCTGAAAATATAGTTTGGGGGTAACTCCTGGTTTATAATTATAATACAGGCCTGCTTCTCTGACCAAGCTGCAAACTATGAACAGTTGAGGAAATTTTGTGCGAACGCATTATCAGAGAAAAAAATTTCGGTACTTTGTTCCCTCTCATGTAATCAATTCCTCATTAATGCTATAATTAGAAATAGTAAATCATAAAGATTAAATGTAATATGAATACAAACGTGTTTTATGAATAACAGAAAATATAAACAATACGTCACATGACAGATACTACAGAGTAATGAGTAGAAAGCAGTGAATCAACAGCAAATAGAAATTTGGATAGCGAAATGTTGGATTAGATGAATAATTCAAAGAACTATGTAAACACTGCCATGTTATCATTTCTGTAAAAAAAGGACTGACTGGTTGGTAGGACACTGGATTCGCATCCCTTGTTCTGCGAGTTCGAACCCGCCGATGTGTGGTGGACAAAGTCCTCCACATAGAGCATTTGGTATCTTATTCTTTATCGTAGACCGGAGTAGCCTGGTTGGTAGAGCGTTGGACTCGTATTCCCTAGATTGCGAGTTCGAAGCTCATCGGCTAAAGATTCCCCGAGTGTGTGGCGGCTGGCGCACTTTAAATCTGTCGTGGTCTCAAAGTCCTCCATGTCGAGAGTAATACCATTGGAGGTTCTGGGTCACAGGTGATCGTTCTCTGTTCCATATCTAAATTACGATCTATGGATGAATGAATGAAAGGCTTGAATGAAACCCACTATCTAAAAAGGGTTTGTGACATGTCTGAGCTAGAAGTCAGACTTCTGCCCTCGGGTGCTGAGGGATCCTTATCCTCAGAAGCTAATGCACCCCTCCTTCCGTTGTAAAGCGGAACATGAGGATAACAGCATTTATGTAAACACGTTGCGGTGCTGATGTAAATTTATGCCCCCCCCCAAATTGTTGCCATCTTTAGCTATTGAAAGCAGAGTCTTCTATACTTGTTTTTTACTTTCTTAATTGACAGGAAATTATCCTCTTGTAATGATCACTCTCATAATTTGTAAACCCATGCTATATTGTAAAAAAATGAGAAAATTTTTGAATTTTATCTTCTTTTAATTATAAGTGCATTTTTAATGCAATTTGTGAAAGCTTCATTCTCTTAACACATGATGCCGCGGCTTGCTGGCACAGATGTGGCGCGTCTGCCTCGTGTTCTGGAGGTCCCGCGTTCGAGTCCCGGTTCGAGCATGGTTGTTCTTCTGTGTGCTATCTGTGAGATGAGTGAATGTGCCCTCCTGTAAAAAGAGGCTGTGCAAGCGTATGTGTGTGTGTTTCATCTTCATTTGAGCTAGAATTCAGACTTCTGCCCTCGGGTGCTCAGGGGTTCATACCCTCAGAAGCTACTGCACCCCTCTTTCCGAGGAAGCGGACACGACATCATCATTATCAATACATATGACATCTTTTAACAACTTTCGCAATGACATTAACCTAATTTTAACCTAATATGCGAATATGCTTGTTAGGATTCAGTATACTTTATGAATTTTTTTTAAATAGTAAGTATATTTAAATCTTTAATTAAAATTATAATGATGTATTGAAATGTTTAATTATGATTATAATGACATGTTGAAATCCTTAATTTAAAACTATAATAATTAGAAAACAAAAAAAAATGTGTTAAATGCCTTGGCTTGTTGATCTAATATTTTGAGTATTTTTAAATGATTCGAAAAATTGCTTATTTTTTAAGTAAAAAAAGGAACTGAATTGTTGTTGTGTCAAATGGCACTTGTCATGGACAAGCCCGCTGCTGACCCAGCAGCAGATTTAAGCCGAATGAAGCGTCTCTTGTACTTGAGTAGCGCCAACTAGGGCCAAGAGTACGACTTTGCTACACACTCACCACATTCGCTTGCACAACCCCTTTTTACTGGGGGGGCACAGTCACACATCTCACAGATAGCACGCAGAAGAACAACCATGCCCGAACCGGGACTCAAACCCGGGACCTCCAGAACACGAGGCAGACGCGCTACCTCTGTGCCAGCAAGCCGGCAGGAACTGAATTACTCCAGTTATTGAAGAATTACATTACTTGATATTCCATCTATAATGTCTTAAAGTTATTAGTAATCTTAGAATTGTATTCTTTGACACAAATAAATATTTGAAAAAAAAAAAACTGAATATTATAAAGATCAAAAACATTTCCGATATTTTTAATACATTTAATATTACATCCTTCACTTTTCAGTAGCTTACATTTCAAGCAAAAGATGAAATATCGATACATTTTCATTATTATTCCTATTCTCAAAATTTTCTTAATCCGGTAGTGATGGTATGAAATTTGAACCCTTTCTTACAATAAATATCCCTATATATTACTCCTTTCATCGCAGAAAGCATTGATCTCCGTCAGGAAGGAATTCCCTAAAAACGAAATTAGAGAGAGCAATTTCCCTTTTACATCGCAGGAGGAAATAGACAATCACTCTCGCTTCCGAATCTCATTTACATAGGGTAGATTTCGGTTAAGCCGTTTAACGCACATTGCCTTTGACAGACGGCGAAAGAAATTCGACGGGACTGGTATTTACAGAACGGATTCAATGTGAAGATAGAATATTCTGCTGGATTTATTCAGGGAACTTAAGTTCGGGAAATTTATGATAGAGAGCGAAGTATGAATTCAATTAAATTATATTGCAAAGAGTATCTTTGAAATGCTGTTATATTTTGTTTGTGAGTTACTTTAAAAATCTGCAGAGTGTATTGGCTTATTATTCGATCATTTTTAACCCTTTCACAACCAATCCTGCCGAACCGGCCGTGCAAGTTTTAATCTGGAGGACTGGTTTCTGTTTCAAATGAGGGGTGAAAGATGTAAAGCAAGAATATCTTTGGCCATATATTTCATTTTACTATCAACACAACTGGTTTGAAACAGAAGTTGGTCTTTCAGGATAAAATTTGTACGGCCGCTTGGGCCGGTGTGGTAGTCAAAGAGTTGGCAAGACATAATTGATGGTAATTTACTCTTATAGAAGCATTGTATGATAAATTATACTAAAAGTAAAATACTGGGTGTCCAAAAAGTTCCCGTACTCCAAATTTAAAAAAGTCATTTTCCATTATTTTTTTTCAAGTATATTAAATTTTGCCATACGAGTAATGAAACCATGGACATGCTTGAAGCCTTTTTCGGCGATCGACTTATCTTAAAAAATCTTTGGCCACCTCGATCTCCTGATCTGACCATCCCGAACTTTTTCTGTGGGGATATTTAAAGGACAAAATTTATGAAGGTGATCCTCAAACAATAGATGATTTGAAAATCGCAATTACCCAAAGGATACAAGAAATCACTCCTAGCATGTTAAAACGCGTTTCGAAAAACATTCGCAAACGAGTTCAGCTTTGTCTCAGAGAAAGAGGTGGACATTTTGAACATTTATTATAAATGTAAGTTCAGTATTTTTTTCTTAGTTATGTTAAAAGTGCATTTTATCATTGGCATAAAAATAATTCTTTTTAAACCTATTGTTTTTGTAAAATAAATTCACAAATCATCAGTACGGGAACTATTTGGACACCCTATATTATCAACTTTAAGGTGGGAAAGCTGCATTGAAAAATCAATTTTTTGCGACATGATAATGATTTTATTTAATATTCTGAATCCTTGAACAAGTTTCTTTATGAAACCGTTTAAATTTTGTTTCTATGCCTATTTTCTCGGGGAAGTTACATTGTTTTTTATTTTTAAAATTACACATATTTTAATATTATTTTATGTTTTTAGATGCCTTTTTTAAAATTCTAACCTTTGGTATCATTTCTTATCAGATAACTTAAATTAATATATGACTCATGCTTTTGTACAATTTTGTTTGGTATGGTAATTGTTTTCAATCCATTTTATAATTCCTGAATAAAATATTCAGTAATCTTTTCATTTAGAAATATTTTATAATTGTTTTAAGGTTTCACAATGGTAAAAAATAGAAGCATTATCGTTATTTATCCTTTGAAACCCAATATTTTTTAAAAAATGGGTTGAAATAAGGTTTATTGTTTAGTTCAGGAACTAGATAATACGTTTCTTGAGCTGTCTTCAAATTTTAATAAAATTATTTGATAACTTCTTAATCTAAAGTAATTTTGCTTTATACTTCTTTTGAGTATCTTTTTTCCAAATTTAAAAAAAAATCCCCTTAATTAACCTATTTCGGTTTTATAAATATTTTTCAATCCTTTTAATGAAAAATTCTAAAATACAACTATTTTAGACCATTTTACAAAAAAATTTGTCTCGAACGATGTCACATGCCTTTAAGAATGTTTTAGACATATAAAAAATAATGTTAAAAGATTCAAAATTTTATTATTTTGGATATAGAAATCTATTTACATGTCTCTTTAACATTAAAAAACTCTGTTTTAAAAACAATATTAAAATGTTATATTTTTTTTCTCAATTTTCCATAATTTTTTTACTGATTAATTTTTAATTTCTATTTTTTTTTCATAACTTCAAAATGTATTCATACATTAGCTGTACGTATTATGCAAAAACTCTAAACTCTATCGAAAACTCTATGTAATGATGAATTTAGTTAATGTAGAATGAAATACCCAGTGGAGTACTGGATATTTATTATAGGTAAAACATAATAATTTTAGTTTGAAATTTTTTAAATAATAATTTAGATTCAATAATATTAATCGTATAAAGAAGCGAACAAAAGATTTATGTTACAAAATCTTTATCGTCTTTCTCATTGTGTAATTTTTTTATATAAAACTCTAACTGTTTTTTTTGTGTGTTATAAATGCATCAGATTCCGAAAGGGATGAATTCTTTGAAATAAAATCGAAAGGCAGTAATATCCCTTTTCATTTCGTAGAAGGTAATATACAGCTGTTCTTCTTTTTTCACATCTTATTTGAATCGAGGGGACTTCAGGTGAGCAATTTCGTGCATATTGCATTTGGAAGATGTCGGAAGCAATACAGTAGGGCTTATTTTGTCGAATAATATAAAGATGATGAGGTTTGGAAGATTTAGTTGTTATTTTTATAGTCAAAGTTACGATATTTTTAGAAATAAAAGGTACTATAAATTATTTTTAAAATTTGCAAGGGATTGAAAAAGTGAATATATCATTATACAGGGCTCTTATTGATTATTGTCGGGGTTTTCCGTACCTCATAACCTTCGAATAAAAAATATTACGTAAAATTGCGTAAATTACAACTCAAAGAATTGTACGTGACAACAATGCAATCTTAGAGCCTTTGCAGCCTGGGTAATTATGACATCAAAAATAAAAATGGCAATCGTGCAAGAAAAAGCAATGTGTGTATTGTGGTTTTCCGAAACCAAATCAATCATAACTACTCAATGTCACTTCCGGACGACGTACAAGAAAGATCCTCCTTCGGATAATTCTATCAGAAGCCAGTTAACACAATTTCAGGGAACTGGTAGCTTTCTACACCAAAAGGGAGCGGGAAGACAGAGCACCTCACAGGAAAATGTTGATCGCATCCAAGAAACGTTACCTTGTAGTTCACGAAAATCAACGAGACAATCAGCTGTGTAATTACAAATGACGCATATGATAATATGGAACGTTCTCCATAACCGCCTTCAGCTGTATGCCTACAAAGAGCAAATTGTGCAAGCTTTAGCATAAGCTTTTTGTGCACTTTAATATCATTAATAAAGTTATTCAAGTTATAATTTACGAATACGTAATCGTTTTTTACGAAATATTTTTTATTCGAAAGTTATGAGGTGTGGAAAACCCGACAATAATTAATGAAAACCTTACATACTAGATTTAACCCCCCCCGACTCCGTAAGCATGGAAAAGCACATAACTAATCTATATAAAATATATTTACAGTTTACTCCTGAAATAAAGCAAATCCGCAAATCAAGTACGGATTTCTTTAAAATCAAGCCAAATCTATTTTATTTATTGATCGGAATTCAGATGGCAGCAACAGTATTATACACATATTTTTAAAACTTTTGATTAAAACTAAAATACCATTGTCAACCATTACAACACACTGTATATGCGGGAATTTTCAATACCAATTGGACCAACGAAAATGCGCGAATTTTCTACGCCAGTTGAGGCAACGCAATATCTATAAGAAATATTTAGTTTCCTTTATTCTGTTTTATTTAAATTTAAAAGTACATAAAAATAAATCCGAAAAATCGATTAATTAATGCTATTTATTTTAAAGGCATTAAAAATACTAAGAAAACAAACAGAATCGTTTGAAATATTCAGTCAAAAAGCCTAACCCTATTAGCACGGGGGAAAAACTGAAGTGTTACTCAATTGGCGGTGGTGAAATGAAGATTTTGGGCAGGAAAGTCAGTTTTAAATTAATAAAAAATTAACTACTCAACTAACCGGAATAAATATTTGACTATGTTCTATTTTACACTATAGTCTATCTACCTGCTAAATTTTATCCAAATTTGTTCAGCTGTTCTGGCGTAATTAATTTACTAACATCATCCATCCAAACTGTCGCATTTATAATAGTAGTATAGATTAATATTTTTTTATCATTTTAATGCCGAGGTGAAATTGTATAATGAATAATCTGGATGTTTCTGATTTAATCTATAGTTTTCTTTCGTCTTTTATGTATTTGATGCGACCAAATAATTAATGTTCCACGATCGTTCCATCTACATTTAAAGAACATGAATAACTATTTAGCAATCTAAAGAGACCGATTTTGAATAAATGTCTGGCGATCTAAAGATTAACATCTTTGAAAACTATCTTGAATATCTATGTTGTGTTCAGTCATTAAAACTGGTTGACTGAAAACACCACATTGCCACGAAAGCGCATTTTATACACATTTATGCAACATGCAAGATATATTTTCTTAATCAGTGCTTTTCACAATAAAGATATACTTGTTAATTTTTTAAAAACTTTTTTTCAACTCAATAGATAGCGCTCAGATCGTTGAAATATTTTATTTGATGACGAAACACTTTGTAGGTGTTTCAAGCTAGCTCTAAGCGCGAGAAAGTTGAATTTAGTTTGATATAATTCTCTATAGTGATAAGTTTAATTTTCTTTATGAAAGTTTTCGAATTATTTCTCCATCCAACTGGTATGTTCTTTAGTTTTATATCTTATCGATACTTTTATTTTATAATTTGATAATATAATATATTTAAGTGCAAAATGTTTTAATTTTTTTATCGTTTAAAAGTTTTGATGACTTCTAAAAAATATTTTACTTGATAAACGAATTGTGAAACCCGTATACCATTTCAAAACTTCAATACATTATATTTTTGATCTTTTAAATCTTAGTTATTTATTTTACTTAGAGTTACTATTGATTTCCACATATGCGGATTTTATTTTATTGCCAGTGATTTCATTAAAAAATAATTGAAATGGTATGCATCTTTTTAGGGTATTCGTTTGGGTATATTCTTTCCAAATGGAAGAAATGATTGAAGGTTCTTTCACTTATCATATTAATAATATTGCTGATTTTTTTCAAAACTGTAGCTTGTTTAAATAATTTATTTTAAAAGAATAAATATGAAACAAGCAGGCAAAATTCTTATTTCATCTAAGCAGTGGTCAGATTATTTTTAAAATTTGCATTTTAAAAATTCTTTGACCATAATCTTAAAAATTTGGTATGTCCTCTTTAAACCGTATAGCTGCCTAAAATTATCACCAGTTTTCTAACAATATTCATTCTTATAATTTATAATTGTGTAGTGCCCTTTTCATAAATTTGTAGGAATGCTTTTTAAAATACGACTACAAATATTTTTATTCATCTTGTACTTAAATTACGCTAATCAATGATATTTCTACATAGTTTTATTCATTTGATAAGAGATGAATTATTGAAAATATAATTATAAAGAGTAACTTTCTGTTTCTTTCACAAGAAGAAATAGATAATCGTTATTTATTTTTTATTTCATTTATATCAGAAGTATTTCAGTTAAAAAATTTTACGCATACTGCATATGAAAGAAGTCAATAGAAACTGTACCTATCTGATATTTATGAAGTATGGGGGAGGGCATCTTATTAATCTGTGTTGTTATCATGTCAAGTATAATGGTGGTCTCTAGAAGATGAAAAAAAGAATGGACGAAAGGATATAAATGTTCAAAGAAGATTGTATCTTATTTTCTATTATGCATATGCAATTTAATTTTAAAATATTTCAAAATCCTATGTTATAGTAGAGTACTCTACCGCTTTTAAAATTTTGAAGTTCAGCTTTAAAAAGAGAAGTTAAAACGCATCATAATTAGTTGTAACATAAAAAGCGCATCATAATAGTTTTAACATAGTATCCAAATTTTGGTTTCAGATTACTGTTTATTATTTATAAGTGGTTTAAAATTAAAGGGTATTTCTCTTAATGCGTCTGTTTTTAAGAACTGGATTTTTTAAGAACTCAATAATAGTCATTAAGAAGAAATATGTCAGCGTCCTGGCACCGAGGTAGCGAATCTTCCTCGTGATCTGCGCGTCCCGGGTTCGAGTCCCGATTAGGGCACGGTTGCTACGTGTACTATCTGTGAGGTTCGAATGTACTCCCTCTGTAAAAGGGGGCTGTGCAAGCGGATGTGCTGAGTGAGTAGCTAAGTTGTACTCTTGGCCCTAGTTGGCGCTACTCAAATACAAGAGACGCTCATTCAGCACTTATTAGCAAGTGTTATTTAACAATAACAACAACAAGAAATATTCAGTTTAACAATCAGCAACAATTTACATCTATCATTTACTAAAAAATAATATTTGTATAATTTGATACGCATATAATACGTTATCCAGTAAGGATAGTTAGAAATCTTAAGGCATCTATGCGTATGTTTTCTTCCTTACATTGTTTACATTTAATCTACTAAGAAATAAGTATGCTTTATATTTTAATCCTCGTTTCAAGGTGACTTATAGGATGCAGACAAACCAATGATTTACTTCTTTTACTTTTGATTTACAGTTTATATTGAAATTAAATGGAGTCATTATTTTGCTCAAACAATATGGCAAATTAAAATATTTTATTATTCTAAGTTTCAAAAAATTAATTTATTTTTAATTATTTTATTTACAGCATTTATTTGGAAGAAATTTTGAAAATTGCCTTATCTCTTATCATGAACGCATTTCATAATTAGAAGAATCTACGTATAGAGTCTAATATTATATTTTACATTTTATTTACGAATTAAATTATGAATTTTATTTACGAATTAATCTTGTACAAGATCTTAAAAAATTCAGAATGTTTCTCCTTTATTTAATAAAAATTTTTCTTCAAAATCGTATTTAAAGTTTAGTAGAAACTCTTTTCAATTTGTATATGGTTAAAAATGTTAAGAATACATTAGACACCGAATACATCTATTTTGCATTTTTTATAACAATTTGAAAATACAGTTGTTGGCAGTTTTGATTGGATTCCAATAGGAATTCACGACTGCGTTGCTCTTTTTCCTGTTATATCATCCTTTAAGCCACAACTCTAGTCTGAACATAACATATGAAAACTATTTTGAAGGATAGAGGGGGGCTCATGAATAACTACTGTGGATTAAAATCATACAAACTGTTTTAAAATATTTCACTCTGATAGGTCAGATATCCCTCGTATCCTTCTTAGAAAAAAATTTAAATGTTTATTTCAAAATTAAGAATAAAGGGAACTGGATGCAAAATGTCGGCACTTTGAAGTCGATTTGAACTTGCTATTTTATGGCAGAAAAGCGAAATTTATCTAATTTGCCCCACATTCTTGAGTTTAAAATATTTGTGTCAATTTATATTAAGATGAAAGTATGGGAGGTTTGCAAAACCCAAATGTCTAAAAGCGTAAAACTGTGAGCCATTAAAAAGCGTAACAATGATGTAAGGCAAGATACTACTTTAAAAAGGGCGGTTAATGCTTATATGTGTTTATAAAAAAACATATATTTTTTAAAACTAAAAAGGCCAGCAATCGAGGTTTTGGACAGCAACTCGCCCAATTCAGGGCGAGAACTTAGAAAACATGCGCGGAGCTGGATAGAAAACAGTGAACACTTCAAAGAAAGTGTGAAACAGAGAGGATTATTATACATTGAACCAAATGGTGCTTGGTTACCCATTAACAAATGTCGGTGATATTTCTTTTCAAAATTTTGGAAAGAAATCCAAAATAAAATTTTAGCCTCTTAAAGAATAAAGAGGAGTTATCTTGACGTTAAAAATATTTAACAGGAAAGGAAAATGTTTTCTGTTTTGTTTCTTGACTTATCCTCACTCTTTCACTCAAGTTATATGCATTCTTTTTTTTATTATTATTTTACAAAATTGTAGCAGCGCCACAAATCCTTCTGCACATTTTTCCAACTTTATCCCACGCTAATGCAGAGAAGTTGAGAACTTTCTAACGTGGTATCTTAATCATGAATAATGGTGCCTTTGTCCGGAAGCGCTCTTAACTCACCCGAAATATAGTTAGTTTCAGAAGGCTTATTCGTGCATGAAAACTATTTGCGTTTAAGGCTGATGCTTCATCAGACGGTTGGTAAGGTATGCCTTAAAATGTTAGAGTGCTTTATATTTTGGCGCTGTCTAATTTTTTTCAACAACGAATGCAAGTATTACTAAAGTCTCGGTATTTAAAATTATAAATAGCTTAATTAAATAATTATAATCGTATTATATATAATAGTAAGGAAAAAATACTTTTAAAATTTAGTGCTTTAAATTAGGGAAACAAAATTTTTGAAGCAGCAATTTAGAGTTTTATGGATAGACAAGAAGAGTTTTAAAGGAACCGGAGCAGAGATACAAAATCGTGGCTAAAATTTAAAATGGTAATATACTAAAAATTATATATAGAGAGTATTGGTAATTATTACAATAAATGTCTGAACTTAGAAATCTTACTTTCAACGACAATATTTAATATAAAATAGATAAAAATAAGTTACTAATGGATAAATCAATAGCCTTTATGCAACTTTGTCAAATAGTACTATACTAAAAATAATATATATAGGTTGTTCGCAATTATTACAATAAATGTCTGAACTTTGAAATCTTTATTTCAATAATAAAATTTTAATATAAAATAGATAAAAATAAGTTATTAAAGAATAAATTATTAACATTTATTAAATGGTACTATACTAAAAATAATATACAGAGAGAGTTGGTGATTATTACAATAAATGTCTGAACTTAGAAATCTTATTTTCAATGACAATATTTTAATATAAAATAGATAAAAATAAGTTATTAAAGAATAAATCAATAACTTTTATGGAAGTTGAGGAATACCATTTAACGAAGTTTTGAGACTCTTTATGAAAAAAATAATCGAAGAAATCGAGTAAATATTGTGGAAATAATATCGGTAAAATTATAATAAAATATTAATTATAGAAAGAATAAAAAACTCGGCAAAAAATGTATTTTGGCACTTCATATTGAATTTTATCGAAAAAAAAGGCATTTTCTTGTACTTCTTAAATTTAGATACGGTAATTTTTTTTATCGCTGCATGCCTATTGCAGCGATAAAAAAATCTAAATTTTTCTAGTTTATATAAATAAATGATAAATAGAAAATTTTGTAGAAAATGCCTCATTCATTTCTAAATATTATTAAAGTAACTTTTTCAAATAAATTTGCTGGCACTTCAATATAGAAGTAGTTGAATTTGTATATTTTAATATGTCAGCATATAAAAATGTATTTCAAAAATGAATACTCATTTGTAATGGATCCTATACCGATACATAAAAAAAGTATGTGATTTTTAAAAAGTTGAAATTGAGGAAATTTAAATTACTGTGCATTTAATTTTAAATAAATGTATATTATTGAAAGTTATAAAAAGATTCATTTTTTAAAATTATTTTTAAAACGACTTTTCGCAATTTTATTGCTAAAGCCTTATATTAGAACTATAATTTTTCATAAATGTAAATAACAACCAATCGTCAGTTTTCGGTTAAATTGATAATTTTCTTTTGAAAATGGAACCCGATGGCAATTTAGTGATTATTTATCATTTTTTCAGTACATACAAATGCAGAACTCATTTCATTTTGTTTTGAGAGTTCCTTGAGAGATCTTAAATAAAATAGTTGTGCTTATGAATTCACAATCAGGATATAACATTTAAGTATTAAATTTATTTTTAGAAGAATGGAGCACCTATACCACCATTATTGAGATATTATGCAATTACTTCATAGAATACTGATTTTTAAATGATTAGATAAAATATTCCACTTCTAAACACTATTTATGTTTGCATCTGGAATGATATTATATTCGCGAGTATGAAATAATATCAGATAATAAAACTATGAATATTTTAAAATCAAGAAACTGAAGGCATTCACTAACAGAGAGAGAATCCAACTGTAAAATGATATATGAAGGGACATTTTGTTTTTTCTCTCCGTTTTTTTTTAATTAGCTTACGTGAAATAAATATAATTCGAATTTTGTGTTAATGAAAATATTTCTATATTTGTAAAACTTAATTTTGCTTCAAATTTTAATCACGTTATTAAATTATGTTATTACTCCTAATTAATTGTATTTTTTATATCTTGGGCCATATTACAATATGATGCAATTTTAAACTCGGGATTTTTCGTAATAAATTGGGATAATAAAATTTAATTTAATTTTTTTCTTGAACTTAGAATTACTTAATTTATTTAAAGGAAGCAAGCAAATAAAATATTTTTATAAAGCTTAGTAAAAAGAACCATACATTTTTAAAATTTTTTATTTATTTAAAATTTTGTAATATTAGTAAAATTAATTCTTTTGTTTATCAGCTTGAAATGAAATCTTTTGAATTATTAGAATTCTGAATTATTATATTTCAATTATTATAATATTGTGAATTATTAATATATTTTAATTATTATAATATTGTGAATTATTAATATATTTTAATTATACTAATACTGTGAATTATTATTATATTTTTTAATTCATTATTTACTTTTGCATCTTTAAATTACTTTCTTGACTTTACTAGTTGTAACTTAAAAAGCATATTTAATATAAACAGTGCTAATTTTATAAATTGCTTATTAAATTATTATTTTTGAAAATCGCTTATTTATTTTTCAATTTCTATATAATCTCTTAACACCCTATAATAATTTAAGTACTGATTACAATTAAATAATGTATGTAAAAAGTTACAAAAAATTAAATATGCATTAATATGCTATATAAATATTTTCTTAAACAATGTAAAAAAATATATGAACAGTATCTAATTGAAAGTCGGAAAAATATTATTTATCAATGAGTAAGTATTCTTATCCAAATAACATTTTAAAATTTAGGACAAAATCATTAACCGTAATGCTCAAATATTATTTGTATATATTAAACCAAATATTATTTATGTATATTATTTATATTATTAATATTATTTATGCATATCATTATTATTAAATAAATGCCCATATATATTTATATATATTAAACATTTTTAGAATTTTATATACATATTTTATATTAAAAAATAAGTTTCCTTTCTATTAATCTGTTTTCTTAAATTATGCAAAACTTGTTTTCATTTCAATGAAAAAGAAATCTTTCTAAATTATACAGTCATTTATTTTCAGTATTAAATTTAAACTGTTATGCATTTTTTACTCTGTGGAAACATAATATATTGTATGTTTATGTTTGTTGTTGTTGGTTCGCGAATAAACTCTTCGTTTACCAACAAGTTTACCACAAGGTTTACAGATGTAATCATTTCACAATTAATAGTAAAATAAATTTTAAAATATAGAGACATATGCAAAGAAAAATGAGGTGAAAAGCAAATACACAAAATGAATGGACAAAATTGCTCACATACTAGCAGAAATACACAGTAGATGATATAATATAGTTGAAAAAGTACGATGAATTAAAAATAAATTATTCAAAATTCAAATAAAAAAGAATTTATACAAATATCTGTAGACAAAAATACTGAAATAAAGTTTAAATGATACGGGAGGAAAATACTATATATGTTTATAAAAGAGGAAAAGTCTTGAGTTAGAAAATAACTATAATACTTATTTTCTTTTTATAGTAAAGTTCGGGCCGGGGATGGCCTGGTTTGTTGAACGTTGGACTCGTACTCCTTAGATTACGAGTTCAAAACTCAACTAGCCAAAAGATTCCCCGGGTCTGTGGCAGCTGGCACTCGTTAAATCTGTTCGTGGTCACAGAGTCCCCCATGTCGAGATTAATGCCACTGAGTGTACTGCGTCAGAAGTGATTGCACTGTGTTCTAGGTCTAAATTACGATCTGAGATGAATGAATGAATTCGCATGAATGAAGCCTTCCCTCTAAAAAGGGTTGTGACGTGTGAGAAGCTAAGTCGCACTCTTGGCCCTAGAGATCGCTACTTGTAAAACAAAGAGACGCATTTCTTAGGCTTAAAATCTGATGATCGTATCAACGGGGGCTTAACCAAGGCAAGTGCCATTAGTCACACAACAACACATAGTAAAGTCCCGAAACGAAATGTTTAAAAGTTGATTTTAATTTTACTAAATCATAAACCAGACAAAAAAGCCATATTAAATAATATTCAATATTTTATTAAATCAGATACTATTAAAAAGTTTAAATGGAGCGTTAAATGTTTGAAGTACTTCTCATTAAACATGATGGAAAGTCGTACAAACAATGAGTAATAGTTTTGTACGCCGTGCCTTGCATGTAAGAGCAAAATCATTGAAATTCGGGTCCAGTTCCTTGGGATTTTATCTTTTACTATTTGAAGAGACTCCGAATACTCTCAGAGACACAACCCATTTGGAATTCACTGCTTGTAAACAGATAACTGCGAAAAGAAAACAAAATGTACTTTGGAAGGAAGGGGCATAAAAGAAAGAACGAGAAAGGATATCAAAAAATGAAACTTTGGAAAGTGTAAGTGATTTGCGGTCCGTGCACTTTCGAAATAAAGCAGATTTATTTCTAAAAAAGACAGAAAAATAATAGGGTCAAAAGAAATGGACATTTTTATTGATAATACATTTAAAAAAATCTTATTCATTTTTATTTGCGAATGTTACATTTTTACGCGTTTTTTTTGTTGTTATTTCGATTTAAATTAATAATGGAACATCATTGTAGGACTCATATGCAAATCAGTGCTCATTGGGTTTTATAATTTTCATATTTATGAAGCCTTTTTATTGTTAAAATTATCATTTGGTCATAAGTCACTGACTTTGTGCTGCAACAAGAAATGGCTATCCGATGATATTAGTCTTTCACTAATTGTTTAAAAAGCAAAAATCTCTTTTTCGCTGTTCCATCTAATGACAGCCAAAGCACATAGAGATGGTCAGTTTTTGACCACTTTGGGGACTATTTATCTCGAAGAGAATATCAGTTTGAATGACTCGGTCAATGCAAGGATGGACATTGCTACCTTCCGCAGTCGGCCACAACAAATCCTTTCGATGCTGCTACGTTCAGTGGAGGAGGGATGGTTGGCTGTACACGAAAAGAAGTCAAAGCAAAAAGGCGACGATTTTTCACATGCATTGACTAGCATTTGGAATGGAGCTCCCCAAAGAGAATGTTCTTCCACTAATTGTTTAAGAAGTAGTGGAAACACATTTTCAATGTTTTTCGAGTTAATGAGTTACAATTAGTGACAACTAACGCACATAGTGAACAATCATTCACATGCATTGACTAGCGCTTGGAATTTTACTTAGGGAACCTCATGGTAAAGTGTAATAAGGAAATTGTCAAATTTTGGCAAGAAAGGAAAAATTTTGTAAGTGATGATTGATGTCTTTAACATTAATGCATACTGAAGCTTTAACTACTAATTGAAAACTATGATTATGATATTGATATCTTTAATATATCTTATATTATTAATATAATGTAAGTTATAACGACTTTACTAAAACTCTCTATAATTTTCTTAGTGGGAAAATCACCAACACTATATAAGATAAATGAGATCTGAGCTTTCAGATTTGATCAGAGTTTAATTTGTTAAGGAGAGGTTTATTCCCTTCTTATCATCACAGTATTTAGGTTATTATTTATCTTTAACAATAATTACTTGGATAAGAAATTGTTGAATTATAAAATAAGCTATACCTCATTCTGGAGGTTTAGTCAAAGTTTAAAAATTGGAGTCGTGTTACCTCATTTACAAAGACTGTATGCATTCTATACGTGAGGGTTGAATCGTTATTAATAAAAATCTTTTAAAGCTCTACACTCAATTGATATGCCGAAAAGGTTATGACTATCATTCGAATTATTCCCTAAACTTAACTTGAGTTTCTGAGTTTTCCAGTTATGGATACACATTGTTATAATGGACAAATGTTTATTAGTGTATTGAAAGAAAGGAAGTAATTTTTAACCGACATTTGATAGGTAAAACAGTTGTCCAAGTATGACGAGATTTTAATTTTAATTGCATATATAAACTATTTGTGTTTTAAATGGATTTATATTGAATTTTCTTACTTGATATTCTTCAATTTCTTTTAAAACGTCATGATTTTAGAAATATTGGGATCGTTGTATTTTTGATTAATATAATTTCTATATAAGTAAGCACTCATTTCTTAAACCTATTAATTTTCAATGAAAGTTAGTCTTTTTTTATATTTAGTTTCTGTTTTTTTATTAATATTAACATAATTTTTCATTGTAGTAACTGCAAAATCTGGTTTTAAGGTTTTTATTATCCTATGGCATTAAGTTTTTATATAATTAATGACACCCTAAAAGTTTCCTTGTTTTTATTATTATCTTTCAATGAAATAATATCAGGAAAAAAAAACATTTTATCAAATTGTTTTTTTAAGAATTCGCCGATTAAATTTTCTAAGACTAATATAAAACAAATTATCCAGTTTCTACTTAAAGTCATAAATAAAATTACCTAGAAAAGTTAATTTTTTTTTTCCGATTAAGAAAAGAAACCCTCATAAACTTTTAAAGTACGTTTCCTTTCACACTCACAAAATAACGGAACACATCCTATTCTGCATCTTACCTGCCTAACTTAACGCTAATGCAGAGAAACTATGAGCTAGCTTAGTCATGAAAAATTGTGGTGCTGACCTTCAATGACCTTAGATCTCATGACGAGTAACAAGTATTAGTGAGCTTATCGGCGCGTCAATGAGATTTGGGTGTACTGACTGAAGCTTTATAAGATGTCTGGTAAGATTTGGGTTAAGACATACCTGAATTTTTGTTTCGCCTTTTAATGCCACGGCAACTCTTTAGCTAATGTTTGAAATGGCAAAATAGATATGCAATTAATTTTATAAAATATGAACAATCATTTGAAATTAAAAATATTTAGTTACGATTATTTCAATCTTTTCGAAAAGAGAAATAAATATTATATCTAAGTATAAATATGTTTATTTGGAGGTTAACTAAATAGTAATAGGCGGTCTGGATATAAATTGTAGATTCCACATATGACCATAAAATGTTTTATAATGTTATTTCAGAATTACATTTTTTGCCAAGTTTTAGACAGAATTTTTGGAATTTGAATATTTATAAATATCTCTAAGGTCTGAAATCTGAAAATACTGAAACACCATAACGTTTTTCTTTCAGAGATAAGGAAACTCTCTCTCAAGCGGACCCCCCCCCCCAGAATGACAATTTTTATTTTTTTACGGGTGTACGGTATGGCAAGACATGCCTGGACTTTGTTTATAGTTATGAGCTCTTCCACTCTTCTGGGCATGCTTTTTAAGAATATAAACGCACGTCTCGGATTATATAACATTGGCATTAAAGAAACATGTAATTTAAAATTTAATAGGAAGATTCGAGTGAACTTTGGGTTTTTCTCGGACAAGCGTTTCTTGTCTCCAGTATCGAAAGAGTAAGTAAATAATATACATTACTGAGTAAGTAAATAATATACATTACTAAGTAAGTAAATAATATACATTACTGAGTAAGTAAATAATATACATTACTAAGTAAGTAAATAATATACATTACTGAGTAAGTAAATAATATACATTA
>JAOUZG010015602.1:5832027-5864150 GCA_026289955.1 Argiope argentata | reverse complement strand
ATATATATATATACCTTTTTTTCTGAATTCAGATTAAATGTTTAAAATCTGCATTTTTCATTAATGATTAATTTAAATTAGATTGTTTCTTTATCGAACTTACCTTATTTATTAGTAAAATTTAAGTTCTGCGTATATAAGCAGCTTGTGTTAGTATAATTTGTATTCCATTCCAACGCATAATATTGAAACATTTTTTAAACGAAGATATGTTGTAGTTGTTACTAAAGGCACTTGCCACGGACAAACGCACTGACGTCCATCAGCCATTTTAAGCCGAAAGAGCGTTTCTTTATTTTGAAGTAGCAATAATTAGGACCAAGAGTACGACTTATCACATGCTCATCACATACGCTTGCACAACCCCTTTTTTACTAGGGTGGGGCATATTCAGAAACCTCACTGATAGTACACAGAAGAACAACCATGCCCTATCCGGGACACCCAGATCATGAGGAAGACGCGCTACCTCTGTGCTAGGACACCATAAAAAGTTACTTAATTTAAAAAGGTACTTAGTTATCAAAAACTAGGACATAATATAAAGTTACTTGGTTTGAATCATTTCTAAATTGTATCTTATATTCTAAAATTACTAGTTGCATGTTTAAATTCAATAAAAATATATATTTAAAACAGAGATAAGCTTGTTAAATTTATTTTTTGAAATCGTAAGATACAGTGCCAATCTGATCGCTCATCAATTCAACTTCATGATGATTTGTAACTTTGCTATCCTAATGTCAAAATTTCAATGTAATATTGTTAAAATGTTTCAGAAGTGGAAAGAGTAACAATGGATCCTTTGGCATATATATTAGCTAATGCATTTTCGGGTTAGCTTAGAAATGAAATGGAGAGAATAAAGGATTCGGAATGTCTGCCTGATTCATAATGTCATATAAAATTTGAGACATCTATAGTTTGAAGGTCAAAAGGTCATATGGACTATTATGTAGTTGGCTGAACTCACGACTTTTTTTATATTCACATCAAATAAATACAGACGGAGTCAATCTATCGTGGATTATGTTCAAATTAATAGGTATCCGTTTCAATTTGGGGAATGAAATTTGACATAGGAAATTCTTTTTTTTTAATTAATTCGGTTTATCGTATTAATTCTATTTAAAGTAATCAATAGTGATGGAAATCTGTAAATTTTTTCGTATACTTAAAAATAAATAAAATTTAAAATATGGTTTTTAAATTAACAAAAAATATCAAAGTAACATATTTAACAAAAAAACATATTCATCAACGAAAAAATGTCCTGTATTATTCAAATTATTACTATCAATAATAATGGATACCTCAGAGTTAAAACACATCGATGTTAGTAACAGGAGAATGTGCACAGTTCTTTATTTAGTTTTGCATTTTTCATGCGATTATGAAGAAATTATGAGATTTTGAAATCTAGAATTTTTTGATGAATTACAAATGTGAATGCACGAATAAACAAATTTTATGGATTTTCCATCTAGTGAATGAGTAATGAGTTTTTATTATAAAAACTGAGATTCTATCAAAAAAGTGGAAAAACAAGAAGTTATTTTGGCGCAAAAGTAATAACAATTTTAGAAATTAAAATATTGATTGCCAAGTTAGTTGATATTAATCTTCTTCAAGGTAATAGAATTTTGTGGAGAAATATAGAAAAAAATTAAAATCCCTGATGAGACGTATCAATCGCAATAACAAAAGAAGATATGACAATGTTCTGTCATACATATCCATAAAACTTGAATCTTCCCTGGAAAGTCTTGCGGAAATAAATATGATACAGTATATGAACGAAAGTAGATTCAAAGTGTCTAACAAGTCAGACAAGCTATCTGACGTCCAAACATCTTTCAGAATTAAGAAAATATGAAAAAAATTGAAAAAATAATTCAATGAATATCTTTGTAACAATATTTAAAATTCGTAAAAATAGCATATAAGCATAAAATAATGATGAATATATCAATATATAGAAATAAAAATCAATGTGTGTGTAAAACATATTGGTACTTTTCCGTTAGCCAGGCGCCAGCGAAAAATCACCAAAGAAATTTGGCGGAAGTGATATTATTTGGCGATTTTTCGCTTTAAAATCACTGTAAGAAATATGGCTGGATTCTATATTATTTAGCTATTTTTCGCTTTAAAATCGTTTTTAGAAATATGGTGGGATTATGCATTATTTGGCACTTTTTTGCTTTTAAAAAAACATATCGGGATTCTACATTATTTGGCGATTTTTCGCTTTTAAAAGTATGGCGGGACTCTAAATTATTTGGCGATTTTTCTCTTTAAAATCGTTGTAAGAAATATGGTGGGATTCTACATTATTTGGCAATTTATCGCTTTTAAATCAGTAAGAAATCGGTTGAATTCATTATTTGGCGATTTTTCGTTGGCTCCCAGCCATCTGAAAAATACCAACATGTCTTTAAAAAAGTTTCGTGACCTGTAGGAAGACTTTTAAAAAGTCATTTTATTTCAAGTAGAAAAGGTATAATTTATACACAAGAAAGTAGAGACGAAATACGTCTTTTTGAGACACAGATAAGAGCAAAAAAGCGAAAAGAAACCGAAATATTTTGCCTCATGATTAGCTACTGTGAGTTTCTGATAGCGATTCTTTGACACATGTCGAACTAGTAAGAGAAATGTAGGTATCTTTTAAAAAATTTTCTTTAATGTGACAAATTTTTATTCTTTCACGTGAAGCTTGTGAATGTTTTGATCAGAGCAATTTCACAAAGCCCAAGTATCATTAATTAAATAAAAAGACGAATCTTGATTAAGAAATAAAACAATTTAAAATTAAGTTAATAAGGGTTAAAGAAAGATAAAAAACTTGGAAAACTATTTAGAATTTAAAATATATGAAACAATATTTTATGTATGAAAAATGAATAAAAATGGCAATACAGGCAAATAAAATGCAAGAATATGCAATACATGCAGAAAAGTAGAAAAACACTCGATAAAATCAAAAAACAAAACAAGAAAGAATCTGAATTGGGACAATCTTACGTCCCAAAAATAAGAAACATTTTTAATAGTATTTGAGGTTTAATTATGCGTTAGTTTAAATTTGAGTTTTGTTTACATTTTTTTAAAGAAATGAAGGCGAAATAAGTGATATCAAATATAATGAGACAAACAAAATCTGCTATTTAATATCTAATTATTATATGAGTTATTCTTTATTGATGAAAGGATAATAATAGTACTAAATTCTTTTATCTATTTGCTTTTGAATGGGTTATTCCTTTTTTCATTTTCATATCTTTTTTAAAAATTCATTCATTTAAAAAATCATTTCAATTTTTTTTAAAAAGCATTTTTGTTTTATTTCTTTTCAATTGTTTGTTTTAAGTTATACTTAGTGAATGCAACCGACCAATATATCTCGTAGTAAAATAGTAAACTGAATTACATTAAGAGATATGCCACAAAAGATTGAAGGACAAAAATGATATATTTTAAAAAAATTTATCCATAAATGCGAAAAATTCAAAGACGAAATCCACCTACAAGAATCAATACACTACGGACTTCTTTTCAAAAAGCGAAATATGGAACAAAAGTGGAAAAGGAATTTTGCAAATTGCGAGGCATTTTATTTGGAAAGAAGATCACAAGTTGAAAATCTATATACGGATAGACATTTTTCTGGAAAAATGGAGTGACTAGAAGTATGAGTTTAGTAGGACTAGAATATTGCAAATAAGCGTGCATTTTCTGGAAATTTCATGAATATAAGAATATATCTGAAAGATATGCATGAAGCAATTCTTTATAGGGTATTTTTGGGTATTTGTTCCATTTGTTTTTATGTAATAAAATTCTGAAAATTTTATATTTTTAGGACAGAGCATCACGGTATATATATGAAGTATCAAAGAGAGAATAAAAGAATTATTCTTAATTAGTACTGGTAATTTTCTAGTACCGCCGTGTTTCTTTTTAAAATAAAAATTCAGTTTTAATGGAAATGAGAATGAATTTTTGCTTATTTAACTAGAAAATTTTTTATATGGTACTACGAGCATTTCATTACAATATAAATAAAAATTATGTTTAATGAATAAAATTCACTGAATCAGAGAGGAATTCCAACTTACTTTCAAAAACATATCTCGTTATAAATAAATTAAAAACTAGAAATCACTTTAAAAGAAGATTTGAAATTGGAATATTATATGTGTTTGTTTTTTAAATCCTTTTTTAAAAGAATCTTTTTTTTTGTCTTTTCCGCTACTTTTTCTTGTGCATTTAAGTTCTTTTACATCATTAATTTTTATATTACATTTATTGATCACTATTCAACAAAAAGATTTTTATTCAAAAAAAAAAACCCACATATTTTAATAAGCCTTATATATAAATTAGCTTTCATATGCAAGTATTTTTAAGATTCGTTCAGGTCCAATATTGGAATTTCCAATATTGGAAAAACATTATGAGTTTTATTTTTTAATGCTCTCTCTCATAATATAGGCTATTTTTTTCATATTTTTAAGGAAGTGTGAGATTTTTAAACAATTTTTCATTTAAAATTTATTTGGATTATTTTTGATTTATGAAAATATTTTTGTGTACATTACTTTATTTTTTAAGATATCATAATCAATTAAAATAGCATTTCAATATCCGACTAATTTCATTTTACCCTTTAATGATTGATGCTTATTAAGGCGACAAGAGACTTTTAAAATGACTTTTTGAAATTTTCACCTTAGCACCTAAATTGAAATTTTCACCTAATTGTGAATATCTAAAAAATGAATGATGGAATATGGTGAAACATATAAAAAATTCCTATAAAAATTTTTCTGTTTCTAAAATTCAATATATTTTTTAATTTTTTTATCATATTCAACAAAAACGTTTTTTTCTAAATGTAATTTTTGAGACAAAATATAACAAATTTGATATAAAGCAAATTAATCATGGAAGCAAAATAAAATTCTATTTATTACTGAAAAATATACTGGTGAATTTAAGTTTTTGCTGGAAAGTTCTTTAAACATATTTAAAATACTTTCAAAGCTTATGAATTTCTAGAAAAAATGCTTTATTAAAGACTTGAAATTTTAAAAAAAGTTTCTTCTTTCACGAAAAGAAAAAAAAAGAAAAGAAATCGCAATATTTTACTAACCGCAATGCATTTTTTTTCTCTAAAAAGTTAAAAGAAAAATATCCTTTATAGTTTTAATTCAATAGATTGCTATTTAAAATAAGTTTCTAGAATTTTGTATATAAATAAAAGAAACATCAATTTTGAACTTTAAAAAAACATCTTGTTGTATTTGTCATTTTTTAAATATTCTCAAAATTGTTTATTATTTAATTACATTATTATTACTTCAAGCATGAGAAAGAATAAATAAAATATCCATGTATTATTCTGAATTTTCAAAATAGAATACGAGTTAAATCCATTATAAAGAAACATAAAAATAAAGCTAAACAGTATATATATATTGTTTAGCTAGTTATAATATTAACAAATTCACTCAGATCTGTTTTTAAGAAAATATTACGATTAAATTTGTTGTAATCCACGAAGTACACAACCCTTAAATAGGCAATCTATTTACTAAATTGTGCATTAATTTTTTGTAATCAAAAATTTTCTCGGCAAAAAGAAAAAAAAATCTTCAATGGTCCAGTTTTTCTTAAACTTTTAGACTTCTCTCTACCTTTCTAAATAGAGCAAAAAGAAAACCTGTATTTCTCTGTAAGATAAAATATGTCTTGATAATCCATTCGAGAAATAATTTGCGATTAAGAAAAAAGATTCTGGAGAACAAGTGGACAGTCTGCAAGAAGTGGGCTTAAAATAAGAAACAGTTTCTCAGGAATGAGATCCATTTAGCTTTTCGGGTCAATTTCTTTCGAGAACGGAAGAGTTTTCGTTACAAAGAAATGTGGTTTAACAGTATTTTATCCCACAATCGAATAATTTTTTAAAGTTTTTATCATTAATCAGAACTGGTGAAAATAAAAAGATAACGACAAAAATGGTTCAGTTCATTGTTCTTTACTTGTATCTTTTGCTCTTCAGTTCATTGTTTTATATGATTTTTAGCTTAAATCAGCAACAATTTGTATTCTTTGACGTCCATTGTTGTTTACTTGTACCTAATATATAAATTATTGAATTTTCTTAGATTTTTTTTAAAAATTCTTATATCTGTTTTCAAACCATATAAATACATTGAAAGTACCGAGTTTATGCAGTTAAAAGAACTTTCTAAATGATTTGCATTTATTAAAAATCAGAATAATGAACTCAATTAATTACAAATAAACAATAATGCTTCAAAAACTGAAGTGGAATTATTTATACATATTTATTAATGAATGAGAAATGCTAATATTTCTTTTCGTATGACTTTGAATTTTTTCCGAAAACTATTAATTGATTTCATATAAAAGTATTATCGAAGTAACATTCCTTCTTTTACTGATCTTATCCACTGAGAAAGAGGTAAGTATTCTTTGTCAAAGTAAAAAAAATACCCATGTTTGATTAAATTTTCAACTTCAATTTCATTATTCGAAAATTTATTGATTACATCTGAACTGGTACACAATGCTTATGAAAACAGATTTCTCACATTTTACATTTAATATAAAAGAATATTCTCAATTAATATTCATTGAAAAGCGATATTTTTGTCACATTTAAGTATAAATTTCTAAATTTCTTCTTCAATTTCTTTAGAATACCAAACAGCCTGCTTGGAAAATACTAATTTTGTATTGATTTTTTCCTTTTGATAGCCTCTCTAAACCTGATGATCACTTATCTTAGCCATAAACAAATTACAGGAAAGAGCAATCTTATTGAGCACCTCATAAATCTTGACTATTTAAAAACGGCAGGTCAACAAAGTTTTAAGTGCTTCTCATCAAAGAAGACGACAAGTTGTTCGAACAAGAGGCCGTTTTCCTAGAAAGTAGTTTCAAACGTCATGCCTTGAATTTTAGAGCAGCACCATTGAAATTCTTTACAAGTTTTCCGGCATTTTGTCCTTTACTATTTGAAGATGTACCCTCAAATAGTAAGTTGATTGAAATTACGCGAAGGTTGTAGCTAACAATAAAAACGAAGCAGAAAAATTCAGGGGAAGAATGATACTAGTAAAAAAAGTTTCGAAAAATAAAAAAAAAGTAATATAAAAAAATTAAGTTGAATTCATACTAAGAACAACAAAGACAAATTTTATTTTATTTTTCAATTAAATAATTACAATTAATATTAATAATTTATCAAAATAATTATTAATTTTCGTAAGTATTGAGCTCGCCTTCTTCATTTTTACGGGAAAAATACTGAAATCCTCGCGTTTTACCGATCCAGCTGCTGCCTGTTGATTTCAATTTTCATAAAAAAAACTGCTAAAACTTTATTTAAAGTATTAAAAATTAATTAAATTTAATTAATGAATGAATATTTGAAAAAACTGTATTAGCATTCATAACTGTCACTTACGTAAATTGTAAGGGACATCCAATACAAGTTTAAAAAAGGTATTTGAACTTGAATGGATGAATAAAAAATATTTTATTAACGATCGAAAATTTGAACAATGCATATAAATGTATATAGGGAGAGAGTGCGAACTAATAGCAGGAATTGAAAAATAACACGAAGAGTTAGAATGCTCAATAATTTCCCTTATGTAATTTCGGTAAATTATAAACATCTTCTTTTAAATAATAAAAAAAATTAAAAGTCAGGGGAAATTTTCATGTTCAAAAAAAATTTAGAATCAACTATCATTTAAGTCATGCTCATCTCCATCGCAATATAGTATACACAGTGGTGTAATCGTAAATATGAGTATTGGTCACCCTATGTATATTTATATTGTGTGAGACTTCAAGCTGTGGCCGTGTAATATATTTAGTAACTCTTTCGGATTGTTCTTGAATGAACTGATTAGATAGCTAGAAATCACTGGTAACTTAATTCAGTTGTTGTAAGTTGGTTTTGAATACGGTATGAAAATATTCTATAATATTGCACTTATAGAAATAAAGGGATAACTATTATTTAAAAGACAAAAATAATGGGTACTTAATTATTTTACCGTCTTCGTCAGTGATCGCCAACGGTTTAGTAACTCATTGGCAACGGATTTAAATTTGGCGATAAAGATCAACGGATTACACCAATTTCGGATTGCCATATTTCGCGGTTTAGAAACTCGGTTGCTACAACTTCAAATTTGGCGATAAAATTGAACAGTATAATACGTAAGTACCAAATAAATCTTAGAATTGAAAAATAATTTACTTTTCTAGTAATATGGTCAACTGATACCAGCAAGATACAAAATAGTTTCCAAATTAAAAAAAATGTCTCAAAGTAAAAATAAAGAATTTCTCGAAAAGAATTTGTAGCTAGATTAAAGCATTTTATCATCTATTTCTACACTTATGTTTTTCAATACTAAAATGCCAATTTATCAACTCTGAACAAAATTCTATTTTTGAAAATTGATGCTACTAATTTAAAAACCTTTTCGATTTTTAATTGTCATTTGTTTATTTAGGTAGATCCTACTGATGTTCTACAAAAATTTTAATCAATTTCCTATTACTTTAAACGCGGTTTATTTGTAAAATGTCATACTAAAATAATTTTCTTGTTGAGAAGGAATAAATCTTAGTGGAATAAAACGTATGGATTTTTTTCTCTTTAAAAGAATAAAAAAAGATTAAAATGAAATCTGCTATCCATATTTTAATGTATCATGTCAGAACATCATTTCTTGAACAGCCAAGCACCACGTGCTCGTGCAAGGTGAATTACATTTTTATACGTTTTAATGGTTTCATCGAATGAGTCACTTTAGTATTGCAAACGATCCATAAAGCTTTGTCTTGCATTAATTGTACAAAAAATATCGTTTTTCCTATTTATTTCATTTTGTATAGTCACGCGCTCAAAATGACATGTTTCTAGGTTTTATTTGTTGTAGAAATTAACTTATTTTTTTAATCTGAGCTTTTGTAAATGTGATGGCAACGCTTTATTAAAAACTTATTGTTTGAGATTCTCTTGCAGATTATAAAATTTAAATTTTTTCCCTACGGGTTTTTGTTGACATCAAAAACTTCATCTCAAGAACAATGTCATGTTCTGACATGATAAAACTAAAGTGAATAAAAGTGGTAATTCATCTCAGATCCCTCTAACTTAGGAATCTTATTTATTATTTTAATTTTTTCAATCTAAGAAAATTATACTGTGAATATTTCAAAAGCTAAGCAATTAAATGAATTTTAAATTCTCTATTTTTTAAAGAAAAATATTTTTTATGTATTCTAAGAAATATAATTGGATTTTAAATTATGCAAAATATATAATTTATTTTACTATATATTTTTAAATAACAAAGAAAATAAACATTAAACTTTAACAGATTAATTAATTAATTATTTATTTAAATATTCCATAAGGTTTGTTTTCAGTTTCCTTTAATCGGAAAAAAAGAGCAAAAGTTACTTAATATTGTAGCTGCAAAATTTTTGAGAAAGGTAGAAAATATTTTATTTTCCTTTCTGTATGGTATTTTATCACAAACACGCTGTCATATGTTTTTTTTTTGTTACCGCATTGTTTTACTTGTAGTTTAAAATAAATTACAAAACATATCAAAATGCATCTTCTGTAATTGATTTTAAATAATTAATATTGCAGAATAAAAAAATTAGGGAAAAGCGGAAAACAGAACAAATATTAATATAGTTCTTTCACTACATTAATATTTTCCCCTTAAAACTGTGCAACTCCATTGCTTTATTCATAATTTTAAAAAATATTTAAAAAAATATTAAAATGCATCTTCCATATTATATTTTCAATAGATCAACGAGTTAACAATGGAAGAAAAAACTTGGAATTTTAATTGTCAGTTAAAGCAAGGAAAAGTTATATAAGAATACGAATTGAATATCATCATCTATTCATATATTCATAAGCTATTCAAAAGATAAAATGAGATTTTTCATAAGATTTCTTCAAGGGGTTTGGAAATAATAAGGTGAATTATGAAGGGATTTTATTTCTTAAAATTTTCTATTAACTCATATGTAAATGAAGCGTTTATTTCCAAAAATGCAAATTCAGCATATCATCAATGAACTGATAAGCATATAAATGAATTTTGAATGATGTGTATTTTTACACTACGTAGATTAATTTCTACAGAAGATATATTTGAAAAAAATATTAAATTTCTCTTGCAATTGCCCATTAAAGTTAAAATTCGTATTGTTGCTAAAAATCTTGGGATTTATTAATGAAGTAAGATAAAATGGTACGACAAGTTTGTTCAAACACCTTTTTATAAGTAATATTTTATTTACATATAAGGGATGTATAAATTTATCTGTTCTAACTTTCGTGAAGAATTATATAATTGAACCTGAGATTATTCGTAATTTTCTCATTCACATTTTTTTACAAATTATTAATCCTTTATTTTGTTCAATTCCTACTATTAGTTCACACTCTATCTTTATATATATATATATATCTTGTTCAAATTTCCAATCATTAATAAGGTACTTTTTTTCTCATCCAATCATGTTCAAGTACATTTTTTTAAGCTTGTAGTGGATGGCATTTGTTGTTAATACAGTTTATTCAAATATTAGCTATTTAAGTTTGTATTACTTAAATAAAAACTAACTTTCCAACCAAAAATGTTAATTTTCCTTCCTACAAATAAGTAACGAATTCGGCTCGTTTTTTCCGCACATTAATGAGAATAGGCTTGACATGTTTTCGGCCGATTATTTTAAACGATTCTGTTTATTTTCATAATGTTTGATGCTTTGAAAACTAAACACAGTGAATTAATAGATTTTTCCGATTCTTTCTGAAGTACTTTCTAATTAAAATAATACAGAAAAGAGAAAATTAGAAATTTCTAATCTGTATTACATAACCAGAACTGGTGTAGAAAATTCATGTATTTTGCGTTGCCAAAATTGGCGCTGAAAATTCTATGCTAATATAATTTTTGATAAATTATTTATAATAATTGTAATTGTTTGGCCGGGATAGCTGTATTATTTTTTCTTAGTGAATTGAAAGGATAAAAAAATAAGGAAAAATAAATAGACTCTATATTTATAACTTTTTAGATAATGAGACTCTATATTCATAACCTTTAGATAATGAGACTCTATATTTATAACCTTTTAGATAATGAGACTCTATATTTATAAGCTTTTAGATCATGAGACTCTATATTTATAACCTTTTAGATAATGTGACTCTATATTTATAACCTTTTAGATAATGAAACTCTATATTTATAACCTTTTAGATAATGAGACTCTATATAACAAAATGTTTTTTATATTAAATAACTTTGAATATATTAATATTAAAAAACTCAGAATCGTTGTTTTATTTCATTATTTCTAATCATAATATAATTTAGTAAAAAGACAAAATTGATAACTTATATAGCTATGAAATTTGCATTATGAATTTTAAGGCGATTAGGGACCTTTAAAATGGGTTTTTTGCAGTTTTCGCCATAGCAATTTGAAAATTTACAGGCGTTAAGCGTAACACTATAGGAGAGGGCACACAAAATTGTAAAGCATTATGTTAATTTATTTATGATTTGGGCTGCTTAATATAACATAATGTTAGAAATAAATAAAGTTAATGAAAAATGTTCAATGTGCCCCAAATTTGTTCGAAAGTGCCCCAATTTTTATTATTACTTACCATAACCCTTTCAAACTAATTTTGGGATTAAACTTGATGTTTGAGTGCAAAATGCTAAAATTAACCAATATTATAACTTAATATTACTGATTAACAAAATTAAGTAGTTTTGGGTTATTACATCGGTTAATTTTGATATTTCGAACTGAAACTTCAAGATTAATCCCAATTTTTATTTCAAAATGGTTAAAGAAAGTAATAATAAAAATTGGAAAGTTTTTGAGTAAATTTGGAGCGCATGGAACATTTTTCATTAACTTTATTTATTTCTAATATTATGTTATATTAAACCCCCTAACTCATAAATAAGTTAACATAATACTTTAAAATTTTGTGTGTCATCTCCTATAGTGTTACTCTTAATCCCTGTAAAATTTTAAATTACTTAGCTGAAAATTGCAAAAATCCCTTTCAAAGTCCCTGGTCGCCTTTATGAAAAGCAGCTCACTCTTAAAATGTACAACCTAATTAAATGTTTTTAACCCATAACTCCTTTAACGAGATAAAAAGAAAATAAATATGTTCCCTCCTCACTGTTCCAATTTCTAGAGATATCGAGACTCTCCAGATAAGCATATAAAACACTTTATTAGGTCCTCTCCCAAACCTTAAGAGACATCTGATAAGGCATTTCCCTACGTGAAGATCTCACTCACGGCCTGATAAACACCCTGATACTACCAGTGCATCACGTCACCCACCGAAGAGTGCTGAAGCACGGAAACCCATTATTCATGGTTAAGGAAACACGGCGTGAAGTTCATGGCTTTGCTGTATTACTCTGAAATAACTAGAGTAGGAGCGAAGTGATAGGTGTTGTGGTATTTTCGACAGCACAGAATGTGAAAAGATATATGTTTACCTCTACTAAAAGCTTTCTAAGAGGCTTTAAGACAAAAATAGTATATATTTCGCATTTAGGTAGAAGAATTTTGCTGGAGACTCAATGTATAAGAGTGAAATATCATAAGTTGTTAAACTGTTTTTGGTATAACCAGAAAGAAGTTTTTGTATGAATTAACATAACCAAATATGCCACTGATAAATATTTATGTTCTATAGTTATTGCCATCCTGTAAGTAGATTTAGTTTTATGCTACAAAAGATTTATTTGTATATATATAATCATGAAAGCATCATATTTGATGCAGATTTCTATTATTCGGACGTAAAGGATCCAGAATATTCAAAAATCTTGGAACGACTTGAACCAAATCAATGAAATGTGTGATATAACGAATGAGTCAATCGAATTGATCACTAGTGAATAATTGAATGAAATCTTTCTATAGATGGTTTATTTCCTAAAGTTTTCTAGAAATGCTTTTCGAGGCCGGAATGGCCTGGTATGTAGAGCATTGGACTCGTACTCCTTAGGTTACGAGTTCAAAACTCACCGGCCAAAAGATTCCCCGAGTGTGTGGCAGCTGGCGCTCGTTAAATCTGTCATGGTCGCAAAGTCCTACATGTCAAGAGTAACACGACTGGGGGTACTGGGTCAGAGGTGATCGTTCTCTATTCCAGGTCTAAATTACGATCTGAGATGTACGAATGAATTTGCGTGAATGAAGTCCGCTCCCTATAAAGGATTGTGACGTGTGTGTAGCTAAGTCGTACTCTTGGGTCTAGATGGCGCTACTTTAAAAAAAAAGAGAGGCGCATTTCTTGGTCTTAATTATCTGCTGATTGTATCAGTGGGGGGTTGTCCAAGGCAAGTACCATTAGTCACAGCAATGAAATGCTTTGTGCTTTTATTATTATTTATTATCGTCTTGTTTCTTACTGTCGCTGTTTACTATTTTGTGTGTCCCTGTTGCTTTTTTGCGTACGCTTCGTTTATGTTTTGTTAAAATGTCTTCAAGTTCTATGTAGGATATAGAGTTTACTTTTTATTAACCTTTTCATCTCACATCTACTCGGATGGGTTTTAATTTTCGGCATGCCGTACAATGCCATTTCATTCGAATTTCAATAAATTGATATGAAAAAAAATAATTCATTCCATCATTTTATTTTCACGTCAAGTATTTTTAGATTTCCCTAACATTATTATCAAGTTTTGAAACTGAAAATTGGTTATTTCAGGCATAATTTCAAAATTTCAAACAGCGATCAAGTGACATGAATAGACGTTTAAATTCAATTTTTTTCCGCACCTGGAAAATCCAAAAATTTTCTAAGTTGACCTTAAATGGGGATAAATTTGGATTGCTCCTTTTCCATTCATTATCAGAAAAGTTGTTTATAATTTTAAAATTACTTCGGCGAATTTCGATATATCTGAACTGAAAGTATGTTTAGCTCCAATGTAGGAAATGAACAACTGGAAATTTGATTGTTACTTTGTTATTCTTAAACATTTATTTTATTTCAATATACTTTGTCATTACCTTAATAATAGTACTCGTATAATTTTTTCAGAGCTGAGTTTTATCATGATCAGATGGAATTGTAGGGATATGATAAATTATTCTATTGACTCTTTATTTTTTTATTGTTAATTCCTCTCTGCCCTATTTTAAAATTTTTTTGGTTGTGTGAAATAAGCATATGAAATTTGTGCTGAGTATTAAAGCATAGCTTATGTAATACCAAGCATCGTTTTTTTTCGACGTTCCTTGTGACCTCAAGGCTTACAGATGCAAGTCATTTTAAAATTGATAGAAAAATTAATTTCAAATATAAGAACATAGACACAGGTTCAAAGAAAAATGGAAAGGTAAATACTCAAACACAAATTAAAATGAAACAAAATTGCTCTCACACTAATAAAAACACACGGTAAATGATATAAAACAATTGAAGAAACATTTTCAAATAAAAACAGGATATTCAAAATACAAATACAAAAGATATGCATATATACATATAGGCAAACACACTGATATAAAGTTTAAATAATACAGATAAGAATACTATTAATATATGTACAAAAGGAAATGAAAGACTCTTTGCACAACGGCAGATAAATGAGGAGGCCAAGCTATATTTTCTTTTAAAAGGTGGCTTCTGAGTTTACGTCTTTCGGGAATAAATTTGGTGCACTCAAATATCAAATGTTTGGAAAGTAATTCTTTTTGTATTTTTTAGTAAAAGAATGATAAATGGTTTCATTAACTGTCAAAAATTCTCTTTAATAAACTTCCTTATATTTTAATATTAATGAAAAAATAATTTATACTTTCGTCAAATATGAAAAAGCTAAAATCTACATAAACTTATATTCGATGGAATTAGAAAACACTTATTAAGTAACTTATTTTAATGCACGGTATTATTTTACATAGAAAGTTATAATGTAAAAAATCATTACAATATGTGCAAATGTTTTTTTTAAATAAAAATGTATTTTACCGAAATATATATTGATAACTTGTTTTTCCTGAAAGTCTTGTAGTCTTTCAAAGAATTCTAATTTTTTTTCCGATGAATTATTTTGAAAAAAGAATGCAAATTCTAGTTAGAGTTAACTTAAATATATATTTATCATTGAGAAAATACGGTAGCTATTTTCAAATGTTAATCTTCACCAACCGTTAAAAGAAGGAAGTTTTAAATAATTTGTCAAGTAACGGGAAACTTTAAAACATTTTTCCAAGTTAAAGAAACATATTTAGTGCCAATAAAGCACAATTTCTATAAATATCTATCTTGCCCATTATTTAGAATTTTCTACAATATTTTCTAAACAAGTTGTGGGCAACATCATACTGTTTTCGGGCATAATACTACGCATGAGGAAAAGAAACATAACATTTAATTAAAAGAAATAATTTATTTAACTAATTGCTTAAAAAGTTCTCTGAAATTTTTCTTATGCTTCAGACTATTTTCAAAAAAAAATAAAGCAAACAAATCATTGATTTTGTTTCCTCAATCTAAAAAAAATTAATTATTAATTGCATATATTTAGTAACATTAAAAATAATAAAACTTTCTTTATATTGATTTAAGAATTTAAATTTTTATCAATGTAATATTATGACAGTAGGTTCTATTACTAATTAATGGTTCCATTACTGTGTTCAAAATATCTTGTAAATCTCAAAACTAAGCATCGATTAGAAATATATATCATAAACTAATATCAATTTCCATAATGTATATGATTAATTATTATCTTGCTTTAAGAATATGAAATGTACCATTATTAGCAATTCCAATTGAATTTTTTCAGTATTTCTGTCTATTCTAAAAACATAAAATTGCATAAAAAATCTTCCAACTAAGAAGCTACCGCCATACAAGTTGTCAAAAAGAGTTTTCTGGGTAACGTAGAGGAAAATAAAGCAGATTTGAAATATGTCATTGCTTATCGACTTTTATGAAAAGTGATGATAAAAGCGGTTTATTTTTTGAATGACTTCTTTAGAGTCGAAGGATTAAATTTAAAGAAAACACCATCTTTGAAAAATTTTAGTTTGTTTCTTTTTGCTGATCCACTGCAATAATAATAATAATATGAATTATTTTTAGTAAAACTTTAAATTCTAAAGAAAGGAATATATGCGATAGTACAAACGATAATATGGCAGAAAGAAATAAAAGAAGCAAAATTCAACATTAAAGTATATAAGTAGAATAGAACTAAAAAGGAAAATGGAAAAAAGTAAAAAAATATTTTAAGTTCAATGTTCTTATAAAATATAAAACTCTGATCCATTATCCTTTTCCACTGAGCAATTAGAAACTTCGATTCTAGATAAAGTGAAGAAAATAGTGTTAACGATAACTATGCAGCCTCAAAATAATATATATTATAATATATTATATGGTTTTTAGAAATTTTACATAATTTATTTTATTGTAAAATTACGATGAAAATGCAAAGCATGGTTATAAAAATAGAGTTGAAATGTTTAGATTTATAAAACTGAAATATGATATGAAAATGTGTAAAAAAATCATTTCCTCCAATAAATCTTATAAACATCTTCATTTACTTTTATACAACTTCTATATTAAATATTTGATTTTCTCTTAAATATTCATTTAAAAGTTAACAATAATAGATAAGCTGGATTTTGAAGATTGACAAATAAGTATTTATTTCGAAAAAAAGTCGAATAAATTTTTCCCAAATTTAATAAGAAATATATTAATAAAAATATATTTTTCTTTCTAATAATCGTATATAATATTAAACGAGAAAAGAGTTTAATACAATAATAAAATTGCTTATTATATTTTTAAAAATGGCAATATGAAAACCATTATTCTAAAAAAGAATGCATCATGAAGTTTCAAAATTTTACTTCCAAAATATATTAAGTAGCTTATGCTTCGTTATTCATACTTAAAAGAAAATATTCACATATTGTGTTTTAATATTGGTCGTGTTTCTAGATCGTTTCTTTTCTCTATAGATTCATTGTTTCTGAAAATATTTATATAGGATTACTATTGTTATTGCTTATGGAATTTTACAAGCTCAGTGACGGATCTGTCAATGGTTTAAGCCGAGTGAGAGTCTTTTTTTTAAGAGCGTAGGTTTTTTCAGTACCCCTTTTTTCTGTGGGGACACATATACACGTCTTACAGACAGAATTCAGAAGAAGAACAACCATGACCGAACTGGTACTCGAAAACTGGAAGCCAGGCTCATAGAAATTTAGAAATTATGTCTTGCATCAAAATCCATTATTCAGCATTTTGATATATATTGAATATGCTAAATATTTCATGAATATGATACTGAATATGCAAAATGTTTATTATTTTTCATAATAACTGTGAAGTTTCTATGAAAAAATAAAAACTTTACAACTTTTTAATACAAATATTGAAATTTAAAAAATATGCGGAGGATGAAACTTCATTCTAACACTGAAAGAGCGTGTATACAAACTAAGTCAGCATTTGATAAGAATTCTGTGAAAATTCTTTTCTTGTTTCGAAATTTTACACCTTCAAAATGTGTATATAGTTGAATAATTAATCTTAAAATATATTGTATATAAGTAATCTTAAAATACTAATGTACATCTTGTATGGAATTTATAGTTAAATATCGCTAGTTTGTGAAGCTTAATATACGAATAATGTAAATTTTTAAAATCGATAATAGTATCGATTTTTATGTTAAAATTTAATTAAACTAAACGCTTATAAACACATCTAAAAACAACTTGCATACATTTGTGTGGAACTTAACAATGGGAAACAGAATATTCCGAATTGGAAACTTTTAGAGTTGTCTTTCCTTTATCAAATAATTTCCATTTCTGCAAACATAACCACCTGACACCAAGGGGGCATGAAATCGTTTTTCCCTTTCCATGTCTGGGAAACAATCAATACCTTTAATAGTTTCATGCTTTGAACTCCATTTCTATGAAAAATATCGAAAACCAATGCGTTGAACTTGCAGAAATGATTTAATCCCATGAAGCTTCGATTGAAACAATGTTTAAGTGTGCTTTTCGCAAGTTCTTGCATCGTTTCTGACAATTTACTTTTCGTACTGTTCACTAAAAATCGATATTTCACTTCAGAAAACTAGTAACAAAGTTTTTAAATTTATTTGAGAACTTTCACTTCGGTATTTGGCAAAGCTTTGGTTATAAAATCAAATATACAGGTATCTCAAATTGGATATCTATCTAATTTTTAAGCTATAAAGTATACTGCTACAAAATTTCATATATTTTGTATTCTTATGTATTCTGACAATGATTAGGTGAAAGTGGTTTTACACCGGTAAAAAAAAACTCAAAATTTAGATAAAGAGAAAAAAATATAGAATTGAAATAGCTGTCAAAGGACTAGATATTCAAAAAAAAGTTTATATGCTTAAATATTAGAAGCTAAAACATCCAAAGAAAAAAAGGGGAGGGAGAAAAAGAGAGTAGGCATAAAAAGAAAAAAATCAGAAGAAAAGAAGAGACTGCTTATTATTCCACAACTACAATATCACTGGAGCATAATTAGTAAATAATAAGAATTACCAAATATAGGCAACTAAATTTTGAAAACGAAAAAATAAAATTAAAAAAACAAGCAAATAGAAAAATATAAACAATCAAAATAAAAAAATAAGTAAATAAATGAAAAAAAAATATACAGTGGCTCAGTCTAAGGTAGAGTTCAAAATCAGGAACAAAGGCCTGATAGAGTTCTTTTTACCTTTTTTCTTATTCTTATACTGTTCACTTTTAGCAGTTCTTGACAAACCAGGATCAATTATTATTCAATTTGGAAAATCCTATTTTCATTATGATGTAGAAAATCCAATATATTTTGAGCTTCTAAATTGACTTTTTTTAGCAAATCATTGCAATGAGCTCATATGTAATCACAGACTCGTATTCTTTATTAAAGAATCAAAAAATGAAATTTTCTAATGCGAATTTTAAGTTATCAGGTGAGATTATATATATTTTTTAAATCACATAGTATGAACCCGAAAAAATCATCATAATCTCCTCACATGATTTGTATTTAGCAATCATTAGCAATTAGAAAACAGATTAGTTTTGACCATATCAAATATGATTACTTAAAATAATAAGCAAAGCATGAATTTAAATGATTATTTGAAATAATGAACAAAAAGAATCTAACATTTAAAATGAATCAGTAATAAATTTTCATTACAGAGTAATACAAAAGTTATATAATAAGAATATATTTCAATGATAATTATTTTCTTCAAATATTTGTATACAAATAGTTTAACTATCAATAAAGAACGGTAGGAAGGGAGGAATGATAGTTAATTTCAAATAGTTTAACTATCATTTCTCCCTTCCTAATTGCTTCCCTTTACTTGAATTATTGTGTAAAATATTTTTAAGCGTCTGGTTCGATTTTTGATGTCAATTTTCTTTATATTCTTCTGTTGTTTAAAAATATCAGTTTTTTTTACATGAATCTCAACTTTTGAATAAAAAATTAACATTAGTTCCGATTACGAGAATTTAGTCTTGTTTTGATACATAAAGTTTTCACACTAATGACAGTACAGTTTAATAATTTCCACACTAATGCCAATATTATGTTTTTAAAATATAATATCCTAAATAAAGAAAAGGCATTTAAATTCAATTCAATGCAAAGCTATTATAGTAAAAATTATGCGATAACAGTATCTCTTTGTTGCGCAAAATTAATCTCAAGGAGATTTTAACTGCGATTTGTCAAAAATCAAAGTTCGTATTTCGTCAAAATGAAATTTTTCTATTTGTTGGAAAAGTCATAAAAGAAAATTTTCAATTTTCCGTTTTGTTGGAAAATCCACAAAATCCGTTAACCGACGTTAATGGAGGTCCTGCCGTTTTCAAATCATTGGGCTATTCATTGTTAGGTACTTGTTAATTGCAATTACAATCATCTTTACAAATTTTGAAATTGTTATAACTATCATGTTTGTTGCACCTGAAAACACTTTCATTTTTCTTTGTAAAATTCACAAAAAATTTCTAAAAACTCGTCCGTTCTATATTTTTAAAATGTATAAAAACCAATGAAGAAATTTAGTTTAATATGCAACATAAAATAGTGGCAAAATGAACAGTTCTTGAATGTACTATGTTGCTCCAAAATAATTTTTAAGGCATCAATTTAATTCATTAATTAAGAGGGGTGGGGTTTAAACTTACATTGTATACATTCTTCAGTCTTTTGTTCCAAGTCTTTGAAAAAAGTTTTGAAATTTAAAATATATATGCATATATTCTTCCAGTCTGTAATGGAAAATTTTCAAATTAACTTCATTTCTATGGAAATCTATCATAATATAATAAAAGCAGTCATGCTTAGTTAAAAATGCCGAGATATCTAATTGAATTTGAATAGTGTTTATATTTTTGTGTTTATTATATTCTCACTCATATGTACTTATGAGTAGTAATGCAGCATATAAACAGCATTTATTTATTTCTAATTCATTCTCAAATGCACATAATTTAATTTTTACTATATACATTTTAGTACTTTACTTTATTACTAACTATTACCATAAATGCCATAGAAGAAATAATAAAAATTTAATCAAATTGACAAAAAATGATTGATAAAACTTCGATATTCATTGAGGATATTAAAAAATTTCTAATACAGCCCACCTTGCTTTTGAACGATCTGAGCGCGAATTCTCAAGAGACAGAAAAAAATTCTTTATCATATATTTTTTTAAATATTCATCTGCTTTAACAGAAGAGAATGCATAATTTATCTCCATAACATAGACGTTTGTGATGAAATTAAAATTTGGGGTTGAATATTCCATGCAAAAAAATTAGAAAAAAATAATCTTAATTAATTTCCTCCTCAACACTAAGAAAAGCAAAAGCGCCGCAGGATGAAGTAATTTAATGAATATTAAGCTTTCTTAAAAACTTTGTGCTTGGTTTCGTTCTTTAGAAAAAGGTAAAATATATCAATACATGGTATATTTATATAAGTAAAATAAATTGTAATAAACATGGCTTCCTTATCAATGTTTTTGTTCCGTTGCGATTATACATATTTATTGTGATGAATTTCATGTATAATAAAATAAATGGGTTATTTGATAACTAAGGCTTTCCTTATAAATACAGGGTACTATATTTTGGTCCAGACAGTAGGATCAGGATTTTTGAGGAATACGAAACCTGTTGCAAAAAATGTTTCAGAGGACCATGATAAAAATTTGATGAAAATAATAAATAATTAGAACATTTTTAAGCTTTACCATTTAGTCAATAGGATCAGGATCTATTGAGGAGTATAAAGAATGGTGGAAACAATGATTTTGAAGACCCTTGAAATAAATTTCGTAAAATGGATTTTTTATTTTTTCTATTTCAATATATATTGTATTAGGCATATTAATTTAATAAGGACTGTATAAATAGATGCAAATGATAAATAATTAAAATATGCTAAAGTCTTATCCGTAAGCCTTTATAATCGATATCTATAAGGATCATTTTAAGCCTTAGGTTTGAGCTCTTAGAATCAGGATCTGTGAAAAATACATATAAAGCCTGTTACAAACGATGCTCCGAACCCTGAAATAAATTTTGTGTAATAGAATAATTAACTTTTTCATTTCATTATCTATTACATAATACATACCAGGGTAATAAAGATTTAAGGAAATGATGAAAATTATAAGCATTTAATGAGCTAATTTAACACAATAAGCATTTTTAAGTCTCTAATGGATACTTTTTATGAATTTCCTATTTTATAATTTTTATAATTTAAAATTGTTATAGGTTTCTGAAAAAAAATCAACAGACCTTTTAGATAAAAATAGATTTGAATGCTAATTAATTAAATTTAAAAAAAATTAAAATCAAGATATTTTATTGCAGTGTGAGTTGCAGAAATGGAGCATCGTGACATTTATTTTAACAAAAACTGTGGTTGAAAACTTGTATAACCAATTACAAAATTATGCATTAAAGAATTGGTAAATATGGTATCATAAATTTATTAATATTCATGAATGCGCAAAGAGCTAAATTAGCATTTCCGTCAGAAAAATAATCTTTAATATGTATAAAGACAAAACTAATTAAGTCATTACCACATTAAATAAAAAATGATTTCGAATTATTGTAAAACAACTTTTTTTTTCCTTAAATATTTTATAATACGTCTATTGATTACGTGAAAAGAATGTTTATTATTTTCTATTTTCTAATTACATGAAAAGAATTTATCTTTTATTTTCTAATTTTCTATTTACATGAAAAGAATTTCTCTTTTACAATTTTCTAATTACATGAAGAAAAGAATTTTTATTTTCTAATTACACGAAAACAATTTTTCTTTTATTTTCTAATTTTCTAATTACATGAAGAAAAGAACTTTTATTTTATATATTTCTAATTACATGAAGAAAAGAATTTTTATTTTATATATTTCTAATTACATGAAAAGAATTTTTCTTTCATTTTCTAATTTTCTAATTACATGAATATAATTTTTCTTTTTATAATTTTCTAATTACATGAAAAGAATAGTCCTTTTATTTTCTAATTCTTATCTGATAAATAAATACGTACGGAGCAATTCGTCATCAAATATTTTACATTCTTGCTTAGGGTGAAAAGGAAAGTACTGTAATCCTACATGAAATGTAAACTCAAGATTATGACGAATCTACATATTTCAGACTTCCCTGAGACGGAACCTAAAGTTTTTATACCCTGTGTATGAATGTATAATTTTTTCCCCCTGTATATGAATGTGATTGCTCGAAAATGCGTTAACCCTAATTGATGAAACTCGGTATTTGATCTTTACGCCGAATTTTCTAATATCTTTCAAGTTTAAAAGAAATTCATTTAGGGTAAATACATTTTTCCGAATGTTTTGAGCAAATGAATCGGGATAATTGAAAAAAGTATAGAGAGCTAGATCGATAAAATTTAGTACATAAAATTAGTATTAAAAAAGTGAATTCTTATAAAGTTTTAAACCAAATCTATCAAAGTAGTTAATAATTTGTTTATGCTTGAGAAAGCAAAAATTCATAAATACAAAGTGGCATGTCGATATTTCTTGTAAAAAAGTAACTATCTTTAAAAACCTTTTAGTATGAAAAAAAATATTCCGTAATCACAATAATATCTCAAAAATGAAACATTTTCAATAAGATTTCATTCTTTTTGCATCAAGCAGTTTTATTTTATTCATTTTAAAACTGGCAGAGTTACCATTTTGTTTCTATTCAAGTAAAGCAGCAATAGTGTGAATATAGATATTGAAAATTATGCGCTTTTCGAAGCTATTGAAAAGATAAAAGAATTATTCCTTGAATCTTACATAACTATTTTTCAGAGTTTGCTATCTTTTTTCTGAAGTAAAAGCCTTTTTAAAAATTGCAAACATTTTTGCTCCAAATAAATAGCAGGTAAATTTTGGATTTCAAAATAGAATTATTTCGAGAAAAATAGCAGCACTCGTTTTACCATTTTAGAAAGATAAGGATTTAGCAAATAAACAAACGTTTAGCTAAGTTTTAGTCTGCACGCTCTAAAACAGGAATTTTCCGAAAGGTTTGCCTTTTATATCTCACTTGGCCAAATAATGTGGCATTTAGACTTAAAATATAAGATATTTTATAAAAAGCGAAATTTTTTTTCCATCAAGTTCCATGAACAAAATAATGAATATTTTCCCATATATTTATGTATAAAAATTGGACTTTTGCTGACTATTAATAATTATTATTCAACATTTTTTTTCCAAAAATCAACCTTATTTTCTTTCAGAATTTCCATATGAATAAATAATTTTTTTAAAATTATTTTTAAAACTAAGATTAAATTTTTTTTGAAAATGCTCCAAACCCAATAATCGAAAAAATGCTATGTAAACATCGATTTTAAAAAAAGCGTTAAACTTGCAAGACATTCTGTATGAATTCAATTATGTTTCGATTATTGTGAGCTAATTTGTTTACCGAAATTAATAGACGATATAAATTTTAGTTAAATATTTCGGATAACTATATATTATTAACTCCTTCAGAAATATATTTCTAAATTTCCCATTTTAATGGAAATATTTTATGTTAAATAATTATGTTCATGCTGTTGTCCATTTTTCTAATTTTATGTCTATATCTTAATAATCCCAATTATGCACTTATTTAATATAAAGTAACTGAAATAAATTTTTTTTGACTTTTTAGGAATTAACTTTAATTTTTTCATGTTACTTGTTAAGAAGAAATTCTATGCCCTTTACTTTGAAATATAATTCAGCAGTTAATACATAGTCTTTTTTAGTTAAAGAGAAGTTAATAATTCGACAACCATTAACATATATTGAAATTCCAAATCAATTTTTGTATTATTGACTAGAAACTATAAATATACTTTTGTAAACATCAAATGACCCAGCTATAATTTGAACAACAACTGTGATTTCTTAAAGCTAATAATGACTGTAAGAGATTCTCTTATTCCAAGCTTTTTCTTAAGAAAGCTTGCGTTCCATATTTGTAATCTGTATATATCACTTAATTATATAGTGACATATACAGATTCCAAATATGGAACGCAGACAATATAAAAATAGTATTGAAGATGATAGATTTTGTCTGAATATTTTCCTATGTTTAGAACGTTTGATGTAATACTTATAAATGTATATGGTTTATCACAGATATGAATGTAAATATTCCTATTTATGAAGGTTTGATTTCAGAATAATGGTGGCATCATAATTGTATATTCTGGACAACAGCAGTACATTAATGTATGAATATTCCAAACAGAATATTTTGGATAAAAATTTATGAATATATTTTTCCTATTTATTATACAAAGTATATAAAAAATATTGTAATCAAACATGATGCATTCAAATAAATTATATAAAGATTACATTGTGATGGGGATAAAATGTATTAAAATAACTCATAAATAATCAAATATTAGTTCCTTCAAAAAAAATTGAGGGGATGGATATTTTCATAAAAATGTCTATATAAAATATTGATTTTAGTGCTCAAATGATAATTTAATACAATTAATAAAGTATTTAACAGATTAAAATATTGATTTATTTAACGTATTACTTTTTCTTTCAATGGCTCTGTACATATATTAATATAGTTTTTTGTTGAAGATTTATTGAACGCATTTCATATTAACATATTTCAAAAGAGATTCACATATACGTCTGCAGGGATCATTTCGTAAATGTCATTAGTGCCTGAATTATCATGATGTTTACCTAGAGATGGTTGCCCTAGTTAATAAGTAAATACAAATTAGAGCAAGGGATTATATTTATGATTTATAAATACTTGTTTCTTTTTCTGTTTTATTACATGTGTAATTCAGATCTACATTTTCTGAAATATATCTCATTTTGTTTAGTGCAGCTATTTCTACTAGTTTATTTACTTGCACTTATCTGTAAAACTGGATATATTAATCAAAGTTCATATTCAATTAATAAACTTAATAATTTATGTGTAACCTCATTCTAGTACAGACCATTAATATATTGATATATTTTTAAAAAGTAGTTTTATTTCATAGACTTTTTAGTTATGAGATTATCGATTAATAAGATAACAGTTGTTTTCATTTCATTATAAGAAAATTGTAGACAAAATTCATGATCTCATTTTAATCCAACCACATCCATTGTCATTTCCGTATATAACTTTTATAAATGTCTAGGCTGATTTCAAAAAAAATTCCACTGTTATTCTTTAAAACAAGCAGAAGAATATCATCGATCTACTCTCACAAACAAATTATACAATCAACAAATCTTCAGTTCGCATTTCAGAATGCAAAACTTAATTAAATATTAGATTAACCAATAAAAATTTTCCTACTTTTCTACAACAATTTCAGAGCAAATAGGCTTACAAGAAAAATGTTAATATTTTAAAATGTAACATTATATGTTTTCAATGATGCCAATTCCTTCTTATACAGTTTGTTTTTCAGCTTTTACTAACCCGATTACAATTTAATGCAAACGATTTTTGAATAACAGAAAAATAAATACAAGACAAATATATGTCTCTCTTTGGGGATTTTATTTAATTAACTGGTTTGATAATAATATCTGTAAACGACTATTGTATTGTTTTTAACTAGGTATTTAAAAATATCTAAAGGAAATGAAAGACAGAAATCATATTTCTTTTCTAATATAATTAATGTTTTTGTATTATATTAATTTATAAGGAGTTACTGTTTACTTTGAAAATACTATATACCAAAGTATATTAATTCTAAACAATATTTATTGATTAATTACAAAATTTTGGCATCCTATTCAATAAGAAAAAATCATGTTGTCTTTATAGAAAGACTCTGACCACAAGACAATCCTTTTACTTCAGATGGGATAGTCAAAGAGAATTCCCTTTTTCTATTTCCACCCAGGAAATGTTTCCCGAAGCTGTTGAATAATAAACAAAGAAAACAAATCCTTCTTTTACCATGATTTCATTCCTGTTCCGACTGCATTCTTTCCGGCATCGTTGCCACCTGGAGTGGTAAGGGCGAGAAATCATTCCTAAGACATTTCGATCCTGTTTTGGTTTCTCACTCTTTTCCTCTTTCCTCAATTTATTTATGCTTATTCTTTCATTTATGTGTTGTGTTGTGTTTTGGTCGGAACAATGAATGCATTTTGACTGTAGAAGTACACCGATTTCTCTCAAGCAATATCAGTGTTGTATAGTAATATGGGAAATATATTTCCATACATTAGCATGCATTTGTTCCTTTATTTCAATGTAAAGGGAAAATGTAATGCTTATTGTAAAATAAACGATATTTGAGCCTGAAGGATAAGTGTACGCAACAGAGAATATATCAAAATTCTTTGTTTACTGTTTCGTTAGGGTAAAATATAAAATGATAATATGTAATTGGCTATAGAGAAAAGACACATTTCTTAAAATATTGATTCAGTTTTAGCAAAAATACTTTTTAAATGGGATTCTTACTTTTTTGCTAGTGGTATATTTAATCCATTTATCAAACAATCATGCTAATTGATAAGAATTATTTCAATACAAATACATACAAATCACTTCGATTGTTAGATTATGTACAAGAGGTTTCACACACACACACAAACACACAAACACACACACACACAAACACACACACACACACACACACACACACACAGAGAGAGAGAGAGAGAGAGAGAGAGAGAAAGAGAAATTTATAGAAATTTTATTATTATTATTTATATTACAGCATAGAAATTTATTTATTTCAAACATTAATGGATATTTTTAATCAATAATAATAACCAAAAATAAATAGCATATATTTAATTACTAATAGTTTTAATTTATAAGAAAAATGTCATGCTTAATTTGGAAGAATATACCGAAATTATACTATTCAATAATAAATAATATTATAATATTCAAACTATTGTCAAAACACTGATTTTTAAAAAAAGAAATATGTCTGTTTCTTTTACGAACATTCAGTTTTTATTCAAATATTAGTCTCGACTAGCTGATTTAACTTAGATATGGTTATATTTAATTTTAAATAAATCCTTTAGGTGTGATTTTTATGTTCATCGAATTGAAATTCATTCAATTCGTGTTAATCCGTGATTCAATTGTCTTACATCTTTTTGTTCATTGTAAACTACTCTTAGAAAGAACGTATGGCATCATAGCGCTATTAAAAACGGAGAATATACGATTCGTGCATCTTCCAACACGAATCGTATATTCTCCGTATCCGTATATTCTAGATCCTATCCGTTTCCGTATATTTTAGATAAAGTGACTTCAATCTCTTGTAAATTGCAAAGATATTAGACAAAATCTTCGTTCATAGCTTTAAAAACTGCAAGAAAATCATGTGATTAAATATTTGATAAATCAATGAAAAAAAGTTATAATTTCAAAGCAACTATCTAATTTAAGGATGAAAATAAGACAAGACAATTAACAAAGTTACCAAAATTTTGTAAACTAAAATTCACGATATTTCATTTAAAATTATTAAGAAAAATTTAAGTTGTTAAACATGAAAAAATTATATTTATGCAACAATATTTTTGGAAACTATCGTGTGGAAACATTAATATACTGGTTAATTTTGCCGTTTTTCTGGCACAAAGGTAGCGAGTCTTCCCCGTGTTCTGGGTGTCCCGGGTTCGAGTCCCGGTTTGGGCATGGTTGATCTACTGTGTGCTATCTGTGAGATGTGTGGCTGTGCCCCCCTGTAAAAAGGGGCTGTGCAAAGAAATGTGGTGAGTGTGTAGCTATGTCGTACTCTTGGCCCTAGTTGGTCCTACTTAAAAAACAAGAGATGCTCCTTTCGGCTTAAATTTGCTGCTGTATCAGTGGGGGGCTTTTCAATAACAAGTGTCATAAGTAACAACAACAGAGATTAATTTTAAATTAAAATTCTATTTAAAGTTTCAGAATACTTACTCAGAGGTATAAATTTCTGTAAATCAAACAATTTGGACTGCGTTGAGTTAATAAATATATACATTCATGTTTATTATTAGTACGGATTTATTGTTTATCAATTAATGACATAGGTATGACACTATCTTCAATCGGATATTGAAAGGATAAATTCTTCAGATATAAGTCTCTACCAAAAAAAAATCCTTGTTACAAATTATTAAATAAATAAATATAATTCTAATATCTACTTAAATCTAATTCTAAGGTTTCCAGCAATCTCATGACCCATTATCACAGAATTATTGAATAATAAACAAAGACAGCTTATCATTCCTTATGATGGCTTCTTTATAACTCTGAAGCATAATTCTTAGCTATCGCTGAGGAATTATACAGATTGGATATTGTATCCCATTTCTCCAATAATCCAGAGAATCCATCTTGAAATCCAAATATACATGTATTCGGAACTCAAAGAAGTATCCAGATCAGCCAGAAATTAAATGAGTAAATTTCTCAAAGGCAAATTTTTACATAAACAGATGCAAGAAGCACAGAGGAGATACATTTATTTTCTTCACGTTTTTATACAGAAATTATTTTCTTTATCCTTTCCTGCTGAATAATAAACAAGTAATCATTCCTTTACCATGTTTTTAATCCTTTATGGAATGCGGTTTCCCCACTATACCTTATTGTGAGATCAGAAGGTGGAAGTTTATAAAATATTCATTTTCCATCAGTTAGGATTTCTTTCTTCTTATAACTTTTCTTTATGTTTATTTGAATTTACTTCTATCATCTGGTTTCTTAGGCCTAAATGTGATTAAGTATTTGAGCTAGACCAAATTTGAATTTTTAGAAGCGGAATACCTGAAAACTGTTAAATACATTTAACAAAAGTGAGAAAAAAATTGATAATGCTTTCGTTTTTAAATTTTTTTGATTTGTTAATTTAATTAAAAAGTACATTAACTCCAAAACATTTTTTTTAAAATTTTGGTGTCCTAAATTTATTTTAAAAATATATAAAGTCGTAAAATTATTTTTTAAATTTTTGATGCGTTAATTTAACTAAAAAAGTACATAAAATCAAAAAAAAGTATTAATTTTTTTTGGTTTGTTAATTTAATTAAAATAGTGCATAATTGGTCCATTAGTTCATTTCATAGTATTCTATGAATTATTTAAGTTATAAAGTAATTTATAGTTTTCTTTTTGATTTTTATAGGATTCAACAATTGATTCCTTTTTTCAATAATATCGATAAAGCAAAAAGAAACGTATCGACCATCCTATAAGTTTTCTTTCATCTTGCTTTTATTATCATGTGTGAACATGATGTTTTGGTTGAGCGTTTTGAAGCCTCAAAATGCGTAGGCAACAAATTGGCTATTAATCGTTTTTTAAGCTTCATTTTTTTGCATTTTTTCGCATTAGAAAATAATCCAGAAACCTTCTTTATTTCTCGATTAATCGACAAAACATTAATTAAAAATAGAAATTTAGTATGTAATTGAAAAGTTTAAATCAATATACGTTGTTTCCTTTTTGTTGTTGTTGTTAAAATGTTTTGTATCATGTTAGAATTGTATTGATTTGAGATTTTAATCTAAAAACACAAAATGAACGGGCAGAAAATTTGTGATTTATCTCTTTTGGAGAATCAATTTTCCGCTTTTAGAGTTATCAGAAAATTGTAAAGATGGTTGTCACATTAGGCGGTTTATCACCAACAAAAAGTAACAACTTAGCACAAATTTACGCCATGCACCCGATTCTCGATATATCGACGCATACGTATTCTGATAGTCACATGATTGTTTCAAACTTGTTTACATTTGTGATGACTAAAATTAAGACAATTCCTTAAAAACAATAATGTTCTCAAGTGATAACATGAAATTTGAGATAGCAGACTTCATTTTTATCAGTTTTTTATTGTTTTTAGTAAAAGACGATCTATTCATCGGGATTATCTTAAATATTGATTTTAAGTTAGTTTTCTTATTATAAATATTATTTGAAATATATTACATTCTTACGATATTGATAGGTATTTTGTACTTCATTTATTTTGGAAAAAATGTTACAGTCAAAGCGTCAATTGTTTTTATTTTTATAAAAGAAGTCCCTTACAGTCTTTAATATTTTACACAAAGGTTATTATTATAGTAAAAATATTAATAAATGAAATTAAATTCATTAAGGGTAACACTGAGTATAGCAGCCAAAAAATAATAAAAATTTATGGAATTTTCTAAAAATCGATATTCATTGAAAGAAAGTCTTCTGCTTCCAAAACATCGAAGACAAAAGAAAATTCTTTTCTTCACATTTTCGCCCAGAAAATACGTTCCAGGTTGTGAGTAATGAGCAGCAAAGACAAAAAACTTTCTTCGCCATGATTTCATTCCTATTCTGAAAACATTCTTGCCACCAGCGTTGACTTAGGCTTAAGGGTAGAAGGGCAAAGATAGCTTTTGTTCACAATAAATACGAACAACAACAACGCGGAATTCGAGGCAGCAATTTATTCGGTTGTATTTGTCCTCCCCCTTAGCCCCGCCCCCTTTTTTGTTCTGCTCTATACATTTATGCATGATTTTCTTTTCAGCATTTATTGTATTTTGATAGGACTTATATTGTATTTTGATAGGACTTATATTGCATTTTATTAGAAGATAATTATTTCCTAAGAATTAGCTCTATTATTTAAAAAAAAAGACTCAAGAAATATCAACTATGACAAACTATTATATAAGAATTAAAGTCAACTACTCAAATTTTATATCAATCAAAGAATATTTTCTTTTTAATATTTTTCTGACGTTTTATTTTATATAAAATTAAACGTAACTAGAAACTTAAGTTACGTAATGAAAGAAGTTTCAACTAATTTGTTATGAACTTGAAACTAATTTAGACTTGATCATTTAAACAATAAAGAAGTGAATATTTTTTTTTCTTATTTGAAACGGATAATATAAAAGAAAATATTGCAAAATTAATAATTAATGAAGGAATCTATTCTATCTTATTTTTTAGTTCCAGCTATTAGCTTACACTCTCTCTACACACACATGCACATATATATAATACATCTTGTTCAAAATTTCAATCGTTAATAAAATACTGTTTATTCATCCAATCAAATTCAAGTAAATTTTTTAAAACTTGTAGGTGATAATATTTGATGTTAAGCAATTTTTTAAAAATATTAATTCATTAATTTGTTTATTTATTAATTAAAAACTAACTTTCTATTCTAATTCCTTATTTCAAACGATTATAATTATTTTCATAGTGTTTGATGCAATTAAAATTGAACATGTTAATTAATCAATTTTACCGATTTATTTTGATGTACTTTCGAATTAAAATAATCTAGAATAAAGAAAATGAAAAATTTCTAATCTGTATGGCGTTACCCTTACTGGCTGGTGTAGAAAATTCACGCATTTTGCGTTGTCTCTGAATCAT
>JAOUZG010015602.1:5799509-5832017 GCA_026289955.1 Argiope argentata | reverse complement strand
CTCATTCCTGCAAAAAAGCTAGTGAAATTTTGATGCAAGTTTTGCAATCGTATGCTAGATACGACAAATATTGTTTCAGTTAGCCTCAAAACATTTTGATAAAACAGTATTTATTATAAAATATTTTTAAATTTTAAAGGAAATCTTATTTTAGTTTCCGAATTCTCCAGTTTCTATCATGCCGTGTTTCATAGAACTGTTCAAACTGTTCATTCGTTGCTGTGACATTTCGAGTGACTCTACAAGACATATCATTATTTAAGGATCAATAATGCTAAATTTTTATTTTGAAAAAGATTTGCATGAAAATCCCCCCAAAAAATCTGTGTTTTTAAAGCAAAATGCACTGATGACAGCGATGTCAGTTTTTCGAGAATTTTGTTGTAAGATGAAAGTACTTTAGGTTTATATTCTACCTTTACAAAACATCCTAATAAAGGGAATCCTTGAAGCTTAAAAAACTTGTTGTAAAACTAAAAATTATTGTTCAATTGTGACGGTTTTAACACGGCAAAGTGTAAAATACCATTTGAAAAGTCAAAAACATTCTCTATTCTTAAAATAAACAAAGCATTTAATGATATTTTTCTTTCAAAATTGTATTAACGTCGGTTTTAATTATGCTAACTATTTGAAATGAGCAAACCTTACATTTATTAACTAGTCATTTTATAAACAATTGTATATTCCATAATTACAGTTTTATCTGATCTACAGGCTTAAAACTAATACTTCGCCCATTCCTTTGATCTATCATTATTGCATAAATTATTTGCAGTAGTAATCTTATTGAAGTCTATTTATTATAATTATCCACTGGACTTGCAAATATATTTATATTCTGTAATTATAGTTGTATTCTATATTTGATCCAAAGACTGTATTTCATACCCTTCCAGATGCCTTTCTTCGACCTACCATGAAAATGTTAATTATGTGGAATAATCTAGTTCATCTACGAAGCTTATTTTTTAAATAAAATTATTGATTCACTTTTCAATTGGATGCATAAGGAATTAGTCTTGTATGAAAGTAAAATAATATTTAGTTTTTCCTAGAATATAAATTGAGAATTTTTAGCCTATTACTATTCAGCAATAACTTATCTGCTTGAAATTAGAAATAATAACTTCGCGAAACTGTGAAATTATAATGTTACCAGAGATTCTTATTTGATTTCTTAGGCGGAACATTTTTGAATATAAGTTTTGTCACCTTGTAGTTTACACCCCTTAAGAAAAAGCAAAACAATTAATTGTTTGCAGCATAATTTTAACATCTTTCAGTTAATTTTATATAGTTTCATATACACTATCAAATTATCAGGTGGTTTAAGCTAAAAGGACATTCATGAAAAGATGAATTTATATCCCAGCACCTTAATATATGACGAAAAATGCAACATTTTCTATTCTTCAATATTTATATAAAATTAGGTTGAACCTTACTATGCATATATATCTTAAATTGAAAAATTTCTTTAATTAGAAGATTTATCTTTTTAAATCAATATTAATAGCTATCTCTATACGTCAATTGACTATTTGTATAAGTATCTTCTAATTATATTGATTGGTCAATATTACACACTTAAACTCAACATTTTATTGGACAATCTTTTGCACGGATAACTGCTCTGATTCGTTTGTGCTTTAAGTATAGAAGCTTCTGGAGTGCATTTAATCCAGTGAATGTCATGCATTGACTATGAAGTTTTTTAGATCTTGTAAATTATATTGAAGAAGATAGTGCCGGTTAAAAATTCCGGGATATCCGGTGGCCAGAGAAGGTGTCAGACTGATGTTCATCGAACCAATTTTGAACACTTCTGCCACGATGTACAGTTGCAATATCGTCCATGAAGTATCCATCGCCGTCAGGATAAAAATCCAACATTGCAGGGTACACTTGATCTGCCAGTATATCTAGGTATCGCATGGCTGCTTGTTTACCCCTAAAAAACACCAGGGCAAGAAATCTCATGATATTCACTCCAGACTCTTGTGCGAGTAAGGCAAGATCGATCCATGGTTTCGTGGGGTTCTCACCACATTCGATTTCCTTCATCAGTGCAAAATAAGGTATAACATGATTAATCTGACCGCATTACTCCGTTTCCAATCCTCAGATGCCCAGTGCCTTCTTTCCCGATACCACTACAAACGAATTTTTTCGTGTTGGGCAGAAATGAGTGGTTTTCTCAATGGCAATTGATTATGTATTCCTATTCTCTGAAAATCTCTGCGAGCTGAAATTTGTTGGAAAGAGCCTTGGTTCACGATTTGTGTCAGTGGAATTACAGTAGAGTCCCTGTTCTGCCGTACGATTCGGCAGAGACGGCGTCGATCATGATCTTGGAAAACTGTACTTAAACCGCAGTTACGTCTTCTAGAGAAGAGTTATGGGTTCTGATTCCAACTTTTGAAAACCTTTGAAATGGCCCTTTTGAGAAACCTGTGAGATCTGCCGTCTTCGACATCGAGACACCTTCTAAATATGCACCAGCAATAAGTCCTTTTTCAAATGGTGAAAGACCTGTCCTTTTTCCCATTTTACTTCATTTATAGCGAAAAGAATTCTTACACCTTACTTACACTGAAGTGACAAGTCATGGGATGACTGTTAATATTGTGTCGGTCCTCCTTTTGCCCGGCGAAGTGCAACAACTCGACGTGTCATTTAGTCCACAAGTCGTTGGAAGTCCTCTGCAGGAATATTGAGCCATGCTGTCTGTATAGACGTCCATAATTGTGAAAGTGTGGATGGTGCAGGAGTTTGGGCACGAACGGACCTTTCGATGAAGTCAAATAAATGCTGAATGGGATTCACATCGGGCGATCTAGGTGGCCAGATCATGCGTTGGAATTGTCCGGAATGTTCTTCAAACCAATCGCGGACAGTTCTGGCCCGGTGACATGGCGCATTGTCATCCATAAAAATCCCATCGTTGTGTGGGTACGTGAAGTCCATGAATGGCCACAAGTGATCTGCAAGCAGCTGAACATAACCATTTCCAGTCAATGATCGGTTCAGTTGCACCAGAGGACCGAGTGGATGCCATGTAAAAACAGCCCACACCATTATGCAGCCACCACCAGCTTGAACAGTGCCTTGCTGACAGTTTGGGTCCATGGCTTCGTGGGGTCTGCGCCACACTCGAACTCTACCATCAGCTCGTAACAACTGAAATCGTGACTCATCTGACCACGCCACGGTTTTCCACTGGTCTAGGAACCAGTCGATATGCTCACGAGCCCAGGAGAGTCACTGCAGGCGATGTCGAGCTGTCAGTAAAGGCACTCGAGTCGGTCTTCTGCTGTCATAGCCCAAAGAAGAAAAATTTCGTCGCACAGTCCTGTCGGACACGTCCCTCGTACGTCCCACATTGATTCCTGCATTTATTTGACGAAGTTTTGTGTGTCTATTAACATTGACCATTCTACACAGACGTCGGCGGTCTCGGTCGTTAAGTGCAGGTGGTCGCCCACTGCGCTGTCCATGATGGGATGGGATGCCTGAAATTTCATACTCTCGGCACACTCTTGATATTGGGGATCTCGGAATGTTGAATTCACTAACGATATCTGTATTGGAATGACCCATGCGTCTAGCTCCAACTAACATTCCACGTTCAAAGTCTGTTAATTCTCGTCGTGCCGCCATAAATCACGAAAAACCTGTTCACATGAATAATTTAAACACAAATGAAAGCTCTGGAAAACGAACTGCGCATTTATACTTTTTCACTGTGATACTACTGCCATCTGTATGTTTGCATATTGCTATCCCATGACTTTTGTCACTTCAGTGTATACTAGCATTCTAACCACGTGTATTCCACATCATAACAAAAAAATTGCATACTTCATCCCTAGCATGCATTCAAATGCAAATTTTAAAGGTTTTTAATTCATTGGCCAGCGAATGTAATAGGACAATATTTATAAAAAAATGTAAAATGCTTTTGTAAAACTTTTCTGGTTATTGTTGAATTTCTTGTTACAGCTACTGTGACCCGGAAATTATTATGTGGTTTTATAATTATAACATCAATTAGGTCACATTTTATGGACAATAAACTACCGTGGAAGAAGGTTTTGTACAATTTGTGCAATGGCAGATATACTCCTAAGAGTGCTGAAAATTTAACCCATCTAGATGTGGGATTATACATGGGAAACTTCAATCATTATTTTATTAGTTTTCATTGTATTCACATTACATTGCCAAGTAAACATTTAAAATAAGGTACAATTTACTTTTCTTTTTACAACAAAATACATCCAAACTTGATATTTCCCGGATTATCAGTCATCTGAAAAGCTGAATTGTTATACGGGGAAAATATTTTTAAGAAAAAAAACTGAGTTAAAGTTTACAATAACAACGCAACAACTATGCACAATACAATATTGAATTAAAGGGAGTATTTGGTGTTGTCTATGAGTTCAAGAATTTTTATATATTAATATTGGTTTGCGAAGAACTGGAGGAAAGAGAAAAAAATTACTCTAGTCTTAGGTCTGGGAAAATCAGATATTCGTTATCCTGCAGAAATTGCCCAAGATTTCTAATTTTGATTTTGGACATTCGTATGCCATTACGTTGATTCACCACGTCATTAGTGATCATGGATAGATTTGCAAAAATGGAAAAATGTGGTGAGAGGGTGAGATAGTGGCATACAGTGTCCTTTTCAAATGCGATAAGAAAATAAGAAATTCATCAACGAACAAGAGAAGCGACGGATTTAGGCATTTTCTTAGTACAATATAGAATGTTCATAACAGAATTTTTAAAATCCTATTTTAATAGCATAAATCACCTCTAATAAAGGGATTAAGGTGGAACAATATATTGTAATTGCTTAATTCTGCCCGATCAAATAATAGGGTAGCGTTTAAAGACAATTTCTTTATTTACAGCCTTATGTGCATAAAAACCACTCTTTCTCATTTAAATGAATGTAACTGATAATATTTAACAACAGTTGACAGTTATACATGAATAGTTCTCCGATTAATTTCGGAGAAACAACCTCACAAAAAACGCTGATAGCTGTTAGACCATTACACTACTATAGGTGTAGCTTAAGGAATGCACCGATCTTTATCGAGTGAAGATACGATTTGTTTTCCTTCAACGATGGAAAACGTGTGGTTCTTGATCCAGGCTCGACTTATGTCCAAATGATCCCAATAGGAGAGGGAATCCCCGATCTGATAGTCTGGAGACATTTAACACTGAGAGGGTGTTACACAGTTGATGTCCCAGCTGGCCAGAAATTCAAATTATGAAGTGTGGGAACAAGGAACGTTCCAACAATCTCCAGTTGACAGTGGAAATATAGTTAATGGTTCACCCTCGTCACTGACCCTCCACAATAAGAGAAAGATTTTCATCCGAAGGGTTTGATACCCTCCAAATTTTAAGATACGATTTATTTCCCTGGAATTATGGAAAACTTGTAGTTCTTGATCCAGACTCGACTAACTTCCAAATGATCCAATAGGGGAGAGAATCTACCATCTTATAGTCTGGAGATATTTAACAATGCGAGGGTGTTACACAGTTGAGGACCCAGCTGGCCAGAAATGCAAATTATCAAGAGTAGGAACCAAGGAATGTAACAGAGGTCAAACAGGGTATGAATCTTTACAATATCTTCAAATAACTTCATAATATGGAAATATTCGTATCTTGAAAAATATAACCTTTTTGTATGTATCCTATTTACTTTTTTCACCTTCTAGTAATTGTCTATAAATAAAAAAAAAATATAAATGCATAAAATTAAGCTATAATTAGGCAATAAATTTTAAAAACATGTGTGATGCCACATACGTGTATTGCTAAATTCAACTGTTTTTACACAATATTAAAGTTTCGTTTAAAAGTAATTAAAGGTCTAATAATTTAGAATGGAATTTATTTGAATCTTTATTAATGCAAGAGAACGGCATTTATATCTTTTTATACTTATACAGCATTCTCTTTTTTTAGCAATTAGATATGAACTAAAAAATATTAATCAATAAAAATAAACTATAATTAGGCTTGAGGTATTTGAGTTGCCATACAATGTGTCTTGCTAAATTTAACAGTTTTTAGCTATATTAATGTTTTGTTTAGAAGTAATTTACAACTAATTTAAAATAGACTCGTTATTTTGAAACATTATTATAATATAGGAATGATACTTGAGGCGATACTATCCCAAACTTCTATGTGGCACTGAGGGGAGGGGATGCTTGATTTAGAACTGATATAACTTCCTTTACGCACTTCTACATGGATATTCTTAAGTGGCATTGATATAAGAAATTTCAACGCCAAGAAACGTCAATGCAGTTTATGAAAAAATTGATCCCAAGCTCATTTTTATGAAAAGTTTTCATTTAAATTGAATTGAATACTCTAGTGTTTTATCGGGTAGACATGGTACTAGGGGATGGATATAAATAAGGTAATTTTCCATCATCCGGGCATAAACAAAAAATCACCAAGAAATTTGGCGGAATTCTACATTTTTGGCGATTTTTTGTTTGCGCCCAACTTGCGGAAAGGTACCAAAATAGAACTAAAGATCCATTTCCTGCATAATGTTTATATTCATTTTGAATGTACTCCAATAGAAATCCAGGCAGCATGCCTATCACCGGCGGGGAGATCAATACCTGAAAGTGATAAGAACGATATTTGGCGCTTTTACATCCCTGCAATCGAAGAATCGTAAATGTCACGCCAGAAAATGACATTTTCCTGTTCCGCTCTGGAAACGCTAAAAGCCCCGTAATGAGATGAAAGCAGAAAGTGCCTTTCGCAAGGACACGCCATTCTACAATCTTATCGAGTATGACCTTGGATGAAATAGGTTGTTCGATGTGTCCGGGATATGATATAGGACAAATAAAAGGGAGATTTATTTCTTTGGCAAATCGATTCAGGGTCTTTTATTCTTAATAGGGTGCATTATGTCTGGAAGAAAGGTAAGGTAAGGTACAACGATCAAAAATTGTAATTTGTTGGGATGGTAATATTGTCGTTGGACACGTTTTGAATGTCTCTGGGAGCAGAGATTATGCAGCCATGTCGTTTTTGATTGAGCGCTTCTTTGTAATTTAGCTCATTAATGGTTTTGGTGAATTATTCAGTAGTGATCAATTTTCCGTCAATAGAATAAAATTTGTTTTTTTTTTTAATTTGCTAGAAGAAGTTAATAGAATAGGTTGGATATGTATATGCAAAAACTAATATGAATAGAAAACTTTGAAAAATTTAATTAGAATCTAATTTGATGATCATTAAATATAAACAGCTTTATATGCTTAGATGTGTTTCATTTTTCAATTCCTACTATTAACTCCTTACTCTCTCTCTATATATGCATACATATTATTCAAATATTCAATCGTTAATCAAATACTTTTTGTTCCTCCAATCATATTCAAGTAAATGTTTTTAAACTTGCAATGGTGATGTTAATACAGTTTTTTCCAATATCCAATCATTAAAAACTAACCTTCTCGCTAAAAATCACTGGTGAAGAAAATTCATGCAATTAGCCTTGCCACAATTGGCTATGAATCGTCAATTGGCGTTAAAAATTCAACGCTAGTATAATGTTTAGATAAATTGTTTATAGTAACTGTAATGGTTAGGTCTCAATTGCCTGGTTCGTAGGACATTGGATTCGCATCCCTTGGAATGCGAGTTCCAACCTGCAAGCCGAAGATTCTCCATGTGGTTGTTAAATCTGTCGCAGTGACAAAATTCTCCATTTGAAGAGCAATACCATTAGGGATACTGGGTCAAAAGTGATCTTTCTCTTTTTCAGATCTAAATTACGATCTGTGGATGAATGAATAAAATGTTTGAATGAAGTTTACCCCATAAAGAGGGTTTGTGACATATGTGAGCTAGAAGTCAGACTTCTACTCTCGGGTGCTCAAGTAACCATAACCTCAGAAACTACTGCATCGCTACTTCGGTTGCAAAGCAGAACACGACAACAAAAGCAATTATAAATATTTAATAAAAAGTAGCTAAAATGAAAAAAAAAATTCTAATTACCTAAGTAGGAATTAATTTTTAAAAATTGTTCTTTTTATATAATTTGTTTGTGGTATATTTACATTTTTGTTCATTTTGATAACTACTTCTACAAAAAGTGAATAATTTTATTAATATTCTTCCGTTTTTATTAAGCTCTTTGCATATTGATCCACTCGCCAAAAAATATAATGAAATAAATTTTGTGGTAATTCTTTTTCCAAAAATAATTTTAATTTTTAAGTGCAATTATTTAATGAAAATTATATTTAAGAATGATATTGAAACCTCTTCTAATCATTAAGTAGATAAAATAGCAATATTTACCTTTGAACAGTAATCTTTTAGCTATTTTTAATGCATTGCTTCATATGACTTGTTTCATGTTTGTAAAAATGAAATTTTTGAATTGAAATTGCATTCACTTTTTTGATGCCACAAATTTTTGCATACCGAACTATTTGTTCTCTACGAATATTTAATTGAAGTTTAAATTATCGATTCTATTAAGTTACAAAAAATAATATTTATCTATTTTAATAAAAATGGATCGCGAAATGCGTTGCTAAGCGCAAAACTAGAGAACGGCTCGACCGATTCGGCTAATTTTTTAAAAATATTTTCGTTAAGACATGAGGATGGTTCTTACGGAAAGAAAAAATGAAAAAAACTGCGAGGAAAATAGTTAAAACGACACTTTTTTATTTTCCCGCCAAAAATCTTCATACTCCTCCCCCACATCAAATGAGTAACATACCAGGAAGTAATGATTTGTTGAGAAAAAAAACGCGTAGTCAGTTGGTTTTCATTTATAGATAACGGGAAGTTTAAAAAAGAAAGAAAATAATTTCTTTAATGCAGCTGATTAAAAACATTCTTCCAAATGGACGTGAATATCATTTTCGTTTTTATTTGATGATGTTTCATTTTTTAATGTTGCTATTGATGTGCTCTGATATAAAGTTGGGTTTTTTTTGTTGTTGTTCTTAAAGATAAAAATTCTTTTTTATATAAAAATGCGTCATTAAGAGCTCTTAATGTGTTTATTTTATTCTTGAAACGGTATATGTATTAAACGATTCTTTTTATTTTCTTAGTGTTTAGTCTGTATGAATATTTAATCTGTACCTGCCCAAAATAAAATCTGGGCAGGGGAGAAAAAAAAAGGTTTCTAGATAGAAAAGTAATGAAGAAAAAAAAAAGGGTTTGCAGAAAGAAAAAAAGAAAAGAAAAAAAAAGAGTGTGTGTGTCACCATTATTTCCTCTATGCGCGGCATTTTGCAAGCTGTTTTTAAACTTTTGCATCTCTTAAAAACCAATTGTGTCTTTATTTAATTAGTGTGTTTACATTTATTAAAAATTGAATCTCATTATTTTATTAAAATGTAGAATTTTAGACTTTTCCCTCCACCATTTAAGTAAAATATCAATTCCGGGACTATCAATGCACATATAGAAAGAGATAGATAAGTAGTACAATGAACAGAACATCTGAAGAAAATAATACTATAAATGAATGACAATCAAAATTTGTTTGGTTTAAAAATACTTTGGTGAAAAAACTGTTATGACACAACTGTTATGACAGCTACATAAAATATGTGAAAATTTTAGCGAGAATTAACAATGGCGAACCGACTGGTCGCCAAAGGCGGCTAATTTATAATAATTATCATACATGTTATCGCAACTCCTACATAATTAATTTTATGTTTTAATTATCACTTTATTTTTGAAATTCTTTATTAATTTTGATGGCAAAGCCCGGTAAATAAAGAAAGCAAAATTAACAACTGGATCCTTTTTATTTCACGCTAATCAATATTAACCCTTCGCAGTCCGATGGTGCCTCTGACTCGACATTCAAGATTGTGCATCATTTTGACGTTTTATTTATTCATTTTTTCAAATTTAATTGTTAAAAACGACAACATAATGGTTAAGAGATATAGATTAATTTTTCAAAGAAATTCGACTTAAAAGAAATATGTATATATATTTTTATATAAATTAACAAATATTTGTATTAGGTGAGTATTTTTGTATCTAATTATTTTTCGGACTGCGAAGGGTCAAAGGATCGGATCAATGTGGCTGCGGTGAAGCACGCGATTCCTTTCATTATGCACTAATTGACCTCTCACCGCATCTTTCCATATCAAAAAGCCCGCCCGTGACCTAGAAAGAATCTGGTGGATCTATGTTATGGAAAAAAAGATGTCCAAGGTCAAAATTAGAAATCTTGTACGGCTCCTACAAGACAACCAGAAATTGATCCAGCCAGACCCAAGCCCTGTATAAATTTTCTCTCATATCTCAAACAAGTTCTTCTCTAGAATAATATTAACGTCAATTCTGTTCATCTGCTCATACTCCTCACCAAACACTCCCTTCATCATCATCATCATTATATAGTATGTAGTTGCTTTTTTTCTTTGTACCGTACGCAAACTATTTTTTTTTCCTTAATAAATAATTCCATGTATAATCAAGGGTCTCCATGTAAGTTCGGAGACATTTGGTGGCGAAAAAAAAAGAAAGCTATAAGAGCTGAAAGTTATCACTTCTAAAAACAGGAGGGATATTGGGAAAATACGACTGCTCACTCAACACCTTTTCCTACGTATCTGTATATCTAATGGAGAGATATCTTCTGCGTATCTGCGTATCATAACTCAACGCCTTTTCTTGCGTAGGATACTTAAGAAAAATGGAAGAACATACACACGCACACACACGCACACACACTATTGGTTTATTTACGAACACGTTAAATTCTTTAATTAATAATATACAAACAATTTATTGTCCCTTGTTGATAGTTCGTAGGAAAAATTAAGTTATGCTATTTTAACAATATAAAAAATATATTTATGCAACTTTTGACATATGCCAACGATGTTACGCATTAATTACCATTTTCTTCTCTATGCTTCTTCGAGCAATAATTTATTACGATCCTGTCCTTTATTGGCCCGACAGGAGAATCGGATACACGGCAGACTTTCGCGCCAAGTTGTAACTTTTTTTTGCGATAAGTCGACAAATGTGACGACTTTTTATCATGCCAGAACATGGTGTTATTTTGAGAATGAGGTGGATAAAAATACGTAGGCGAAAAATAAAAAAAATCGTGATCAAAAAAATGAAATTTTATTATCTGCACGAGCATCGCAGTAAATCAGCATTTAATAACACGTTGTCATTGCATTTACAAGAGTTCTGATTAAAAAAAAATAGTTATCGAATGCAGCAAATAAAACCTAGAAAAATGTCACTTTGAGCACGCGATTATGTGAAATGAAATGAAATGATATAGGAAATGTGATATTTTTTAAAAACAATAAATGCCAGACAAAGTTTTTTTTGTATCGTTGACAATTCTAAAGTGACTCATTCAAGGAAACAATTAAAATGAATAAAAATATAGTTTAACTTGCACGAGCACGTGCTGCTTGGCCTTTCAAGAAATTAATGTTCTGACATGATACATCGAAATATGCATACCAGATTTCCTTTTAATTTTTTATATTTTTTTTTCTAATAGCCCTAAAAGCGAAAAGCTAATGCCTTAAAAGTGTTAAATCACCAATTTTCTATCCGTACATTTTGTGGCTTTAAAAACTTCAAACCAAAACATCATGTTCTCATTTCCTAATGCAAACTTAAAGTGTATCTGCTAAGATCATGTTTTGATAGTACAATATTAAAACCTTTAAACTTTAAATGATTAATTTCATCAAATCATTTATGTTAACGAGTAAAATTCCTTTCCAAATATTTTTCTTGGATCCATTCGTAAATTTACCATTCCTATACTTATAATCTTATCCATTCCAACTCATAAACCCAAGAACATGAATATTATCTTAGCCAAGGATCTATACATCGTGCAACCAATCGATCTAAACCAAAGCCTCGCGTTACATCGCGAGACCTGTGCAATTGAAGTGATGCGTAATGATGATTCGGATGAATGAAGGTAACAGAACTGGCGATTATAGGAGAAGATCCTTCTCCTGTCAGGAGAGCACATCTTTCGACAGAGTAATCAGACTTCAGATTACTCGTGACAATTCCGGTTCTCCACGGATTTGGAGGTACCTTGCTGAATTAATAGGAGTATTTGCTTTGTTCAATTGGTTAGAGTAAACGCATAATTCATATTTCGACACAGTACATGATTAATTCTGATTGACTGTATGAATAAAGTAATAACTATGCTTTATAAAAATGATGTCATTGAAACACGTTGACACAAATACATTGCATACACAAATGCACACACATTGATAAACACGAATTGAAGTAAACACGTATTTATTGTATGATTTATAAGTAAGAATATTTGATTTAATAATTATTTTATTTCTTAAGTACTAAAATATTGTAATGAAAAAGAAGTAATTTTTTTCTGAAAAAGCATTTGATCTTTCAAACTTTTTTATGGAATTCCGTTAAAAGAATTGTACGTAGTATTCAATATTGGATAATTTTAGTGAATAGTGTAAAATTAGAATGACATTACATTCAATAATTTTAAATAAGGTTTATTTCTGTTAAAGATTCAAGTTTTATAGCAATTACTATAATAATTATATTAATATTCTCAGATCCTATAGTCAATAGAAATATAGCACTGTAAATTTTGTATTATACAGGGTAAGTCAAAATGAATATAGCGATTACAAACGGCTATAACTATTTAATGAAAAAAGATATATCGATAAGATTTACACAGAATGTAGACGGAACTTCAAAATTTATTAACGTAAAGCGCACGTGCAGCCAAGCGGATGCCTGCGCATGCGCGAAATCGAACTTCGCAACGACAAGAAACCTGTTCAGCGCGGCGTCTCATTAGTGGAAATGGCTAGTCCCGTGCAGAAAGCATTCTCTGTGTTGGAATTTCACAGTTGCCGTTCTGTTATTACAGTGCAGAGAAAATTTCGTCAGCGGTACAATGAAGAACCTCCAAATGCGAACAACATACGCAGATGGCATCGGATGTTTGAGGAAACAGGATGTTTGTGCAAAGGAAAATGTAGCGGAAGGCCACGTGTTTCATCGGAAAACGTTGAAAAAATTCGCGAAACGTATCAACAAAGCCCACGGAAATCGACGTACGAAGGTAGTAGGGAGTTAAACATTCCACAAAAAACTGTATGGCGTGAAATGGAATACCGATTAGATGTTGTCCGTGTGACCAAGGGAAGTCACATAGAACATCTATGACTTCTGTATATAAAATTTTGAAGATTCTTCTACATTCTGTGTAAATCTTATCGATAAATATTTTTTCATTAAATAGTTATAGCCGTTTGTAATCGCTATATTCATTTTGACTTACCCTGTATATATGAATTAGTAGTAGTTGCCATGCTCATTTCAGGGAAAAAAAAAGTAATTATTTAGAGAAAATATACTAATGTATTTGCAAATTAAGATAGAAAAAAATGAATCTAGGCGTTCCATGTATTTTCATTAGTACATATTATTAAGAATTTCTCATCAAAGTTGTAAAAAAAATACTATTAAACTGCCGAAATATGGATACTTGGAAGGTAAAATGGTGGGAACAATTTTTTTATTTTCAACAAAACTTCCTTATCCTTTTTCTGCCTTTATTGATAAATGTCCCTAGTAAATGGTAAAAAAGCAAATGTTTAATGTACATTTTTCTAAATACTAAGTGCTCTGACAAAAATAAATGGATATCAAATAGTTTCAACTCAAGAAGAAATTATTAAGGAATTCTTTGAAAATTCTGAAGAATCCGATTTAGATTCTTTAGTTAAGTATATCCGTCATTTCAAAAAGTTGCAAATTATCTAACTTTTTTAGAAAATAATTCTATTAGAGTAGAAATGATTAAAGTTTGCCAAAAGAATAATTCGGAAAGAAAAATTTGGGAAAGTTTCTTTTATTAGAAATGTGATTAATTCATTAAAATTCGACATTTTTTCTCTTCTTCATAGCTTTTTTGCCTGTGTTTGTAATAATTGTGTTCTTGTAAAAGTATTTGGAAGGGAAATCAATTCAGCGGAACACTTTCAAAATTTTGTAAATAGTAAATATCACCAGTACAAGATTATTTCTTACCAGTAAGTATCCTTTCAACTTTATAACCTTTTTTTATTGATGTCATTTTGAAATCAGAAATTTTGAGTAAATTTCTGTATATTTAGACTAGAAATAGTTATGAGTTTTTATCTACTCATTCAATTTCGAAAACTTTTTTCTGTTTAGAACATTAATAAAAAATATGATTAATTAACCTGGAAATATTTTTTTATACTCAAATCAATTAAACATTTTCAAAATTGTTTAAAATTATTAGGTATTAAGTGTTTAAAAGATAAATTCTTGAAATGTGAAGTGATAAAAGTGATTAAATATTTATGATAGAAAAAATACTATAAACTAATGTATGTGTAATTAAAATTTGAAACTATGATCTTACGACCAATTTATTTCTTTTCCTTAATAAAAGTTAAATAATTATGCAGTTTTAAAAATAAGTTATAAGGAAAATCAAAGTTCACATATGAATTCGTGTCTTAAGTGCTTAACCTTTTTAATAAATGCTCGTTTATATTACCATTCTTTGCATGATAAACTAAGCCTTTTTTTAGAATCCTCTTCGAGTTTCAATTAATTTAATAAAGTCTTTTATTTGCTATATTCATTTCAATGTCATGTGAGATAAATTAATCAAAGACGAAACGATTCCAAATTATTACATTTTTTTTCTGTTTACAATTACTACTTCGGTTTTAAGATTAATGTATTAAACATTTAATTAATTTCATATTGAAAATAACTAATCTAAATACAATTTATCGTCGAGATCATATAACATTTATGGCAAATAATTAAATATTAATTATATCCAGTCATTCTTTAATGCTCTTTATATTTAATAATCAAACAAGGAAGAAGGTATTTTTAAATTTTTTTGAAATCCATTTTTTTATGAATTACGAAAAGATGAATAGATTATTTTTAATATTTCAAAGGTTATAAATTCAATTTAATTTATTTATTAGGAAAAATTAATTTAGAGAATATAATAGAATCAACTGAAAAGAAGAAATCCTCAACTCGTCGGAAGTAAGAAATTGGCTTTACATTCCGGATGTTTGAGAACTTTATTCTAAATTAATTCGGTATTCTTCTTTAAGAATTTATGTAAAAATCTTTTAATCGAAGATTTTTCATTTAAATTGGATGAAGTATTTGCTTCACTTTCCTTCTTTTACTTTTTTCCATTTTTTAACTCCTTGATGATTTTAATTCCTTTTGGTTATTTTGAATGTTATGATTTATTTTTCTTTTAATTATTACGAAACGAAAATGCAGTGCATATTTTTTAATTTCATCCTTTAATAAAAGATTAAATTAAAATCATAATGTAATTTCGTAATTGCTTTATAATTGATATTTGTTACAAATCTATATTTATATGTCTTTTTTTCATTTCATTCTTGCTCAGAATAAAAATTTTCAATGTATATTTATCAGAATATTAGCATTCAACGGCAATATTTTTATATTAGAAAAAATATTCTCATCTACGATAATTCTTTAAAAACAATATTACAATACTTTTCTTTATGGTAAATATAAAATTTCCATTTTACCCAGTATTGAACGATATATTTCAGTCGATCAATCTTTTCTTTGCAATTTCATAATACATAAAACATCATATGTTTCTATATATTATGGGAAAACGAAACTACTCTTAATTTTCATTGGTATTTTAGGGCTTTTCTAATATTTAATTAGGAATAATTTTCTAAATCTTTACTTCTGGGAAACAAGTAGAATGTCCTCTAAGATCTGGAATATCCTCTTTTGTAATGGATCTTTTTCTTGTCTAGAATATTCTCTTAAGAATTTAAAATAAAGAATAGTTTTTAAACTAAATTCTGTATTTATATCAACTATCCAAAATATGCAACCTTGCAATAAGCAATAAAATAGGCTTTTAACAAATTCGCGCTAACAAAATGTATCTTGAAAAGAAAAATAGTAGAATAGTGAGACGCAGTGCATATAGGCGAGAAGTCTGGTGTTAGTCGCAAGTAGTAATATAAGTACAAAAATGACACTGCCACAAACAGTTATATTATTTAAGGAATTGTAAGGAAACCAAAATTGCAAAAAAATAAAAATAGTACTAGAAAACAGTACATTAAAAAACAGTATATCAAAAAAAAATGACATAGCATAAAAAAGTTATTCAATTCCTACTATTAGCTCACACTCAAACAGGCCGTTCTACATATAATACCGAAAGTTTCTATCTACGCTGCCAACTGGAACAGAGTGTACTGGACAATACCCATTCCCAACATACCTTTACAGATTCCATCTAACCAACTCTCCTTATTGTAGCTGTGGGGAAATAGGATCTCCAATTCACTATGCCACAGAATGCCTACTCACTCTCTCATGGCACATGAGAAAGCCAAGAGCAACACTAGTGGATCTTTCTCGTAGTGGCTCCCTATGAGAATGGATCGGTCTATTAAAAACGTAGGTGGGGAAAGAGGGAAATGAAGATGACGCTAGCGGAAGAAGGAAATGGAAATGATGAAATAATCGAAAATACATTCGAAATATTTCAGAAGAAATTACAATCCGCATGCTATCAGATCGTTTTTTTATTTTAAATTAATTATATACAATCCTATTTCCGTCACACATATAAATGATCGAAACTGCATTTGAAATATTTCCAGCACAGACAAAGTCACATTTGAAAGTAATCGAAAAATAGATTCTAAACAATCTTTCAGCAGTCAAAAAATGTCGGGCCCAGCCACATCGCTGCTTGGGATAGGAATAATATAATAAGTTACTATTCTGGAGATTTTCCCCCTCTTTCCCCACCTACGTTTTTAATAGACTGATCCATTCTCATAGGGGGCCACTACGAGAAAGATCCACTAGTCAGGAACAACCCCTGAAGAAGAATGGTACAGGAGAGTTGTATCAGATGCCCTTTCACGTGGCAAAATCCTCTCGATAGTAAACCATATTCATAAATACCAAGACCTCTTCAAGACCTACCATAGTTGATACCAGAATTCGCTACGAATTTCTGACTCTATAGTGATTGTTTAGTTGTCCTACATATGTTCACAATTTAATTTGTCAAGTTTTCCCCCTTTTCACTTGGTGATCTAATTCTCCTGTAAGTCCAACCCATAATCACCATTTTTTGTGTCAGTGTTCTTGTCCCCTCTATCCAGTTATAACTTCAGAAAAAAATTGAACAGATTCGTGTAAGATCTGACACCGATGGCATTCTCTCTGAAAATCCCTGAATTCTGAATCGTCTGTTTAATTGTTCCTTTAACAAATTTTTACTTTTCTCTCTCTCTCTCCCATCTTGTGCTCATCCAACTGGTTAGATAGCGTTATAGGCACCGCGAGCATGCACAAGATGGTGTTTATATATATATATATATATATATATATATATATAATATTTTGAATTCATCCAATCAAATTCAAGTAAATGTTTTTTAACTTTTAGTGTAGGACACTTGATGTTAATACAGTTTTTTCAAATATTAATTCATTAGTTTAGGTTAGTTAGTTTAGTTAATTCATTAGTTTATTAATTAAAAACTATTTTTTCTCGCCTTTATAGTAGTTTTTTATAGTAGTTGTAAATGTTAGGTCGGATAGCCTTGTTAGTAGAGCTTTGAATTCTCATCACTTGTGCTGTGAGTTCGAACCTGGACGCGGAATTTTCAATGCCGAGTGTAATACCACTGGGAATATTACTCAAAAGTGATCGTTATTCGGGTGCTCAAGGGACTATACTCTCAGAAGCTACTGCACCCCTCCTTCCATTGTAAAATGGAACACGGGAACAAACATTGTTATTATTTAATAAAAAGTAACTAAAGTAAAATTTTTCCTAAAATTTAAAGTAGGAACTTATTTCAATTTTTTTTATATTACTTGCTTTTAGTAAAAGAAATCGATTCAAAAATATATCGTCTTATTTTAAAGCAACTTAATTCATACAACATGTTATAAAACGTGAAATAAATGAAAAATTAATGAGTTATATTCAGAGATATTTTTTCAAAATTTAATGAATTATTGATAAATGATTCTTGTTTCGCTTTTTCCTTATTTCTTATATTTATTTTATGTAAATTTTTATCTTTTGAATATCATACGATTCCTTTTCAGAGAAAACACTAATTTCCTGTTACAAAGGCAGATAAACAACGTGAAAATAAACGCCTAACTACAATAATTAGCCCTTTACAAGGCAAAAATCTAACATTCAGTAGACAAAAATATATAATGTTTCAGATGAAATGGCTTGAAATATATTTTTTCATGAACTGGATGTTCGATATCGCAGAATTTTGATTGCGCATACAAAAGTGCGAGGGCAACAAACAAATATGAAGGACTGTTTTTATATTGAATTTTTGTAATTTGACATTTTATTTTACCGTTAAAATCAAATCAAAATAAAATTGAAACCTTTAAAAGTTTTCTTTGTGATTTTGCATTTAAGTCCCTTTTTTACCGATATATTTCTGTTTCATTCAATCAAAAATTTTAATTAATATTTAGCTAAATTTATTTCATTTCAACCTAAAATGAAACTATTCTTTAATTTTTTACATAATGAAACACCTCAACTTGTTTTATCGATCATTTTTATTCGTGTTCGTCAATTGATTAAAAAAATTAGTTGAAAATAGCTGTAATGATCTCATATTTTCGCTTTGAAAGTATCAAATAAATAAACATTTTTGTTTAAAAATATTGATATTTGTCAATTTAAAACACTGACGACTACTTAATCAAAATTGTCAGCATAAAAGTTTTTGCTTCGAGAAATTGTCTTGAATTCTGATTCTCAGATTAAAATTCTAACTTTTATATGGAAATAAATTAGAATTAAATACTAAAAAGATGGTTTCACGTTAATCTTTTTTTATTGTGAAAATAAATTCAGGAGCCAGTTACTTTTATATTTTAAGAGAATCCTATATTTGAGGTGCTTATTGTAATATTCATATATATGGTATAGGATATGGAATATATAAAAAATATACATCAAAATCATATAAATAATGTAATAAAATACAAGAAATCCAATTAGTATATAAGAAATAGAAGTAATTTAAAGAATAAAGAATTATTTAGTTTAAATTTAACCAGTAAATCTGCAGACAACAAAATTTACCTGTAAACTATTTAAAATATTCATAAATCTTTATTTACAGACATAGTAAAAAGGTAAGGAAAAGGTATTACAGATTCGTAACACTAGATTCGCATAAAAGAAAACAAATGTTATCATTAACAAAAATAAAAAGTGTTCTCACTAGTTATACTTAAATACAAATTTTTTTAAATGTTTTTGACAAAAAAAATCTACGTCAAAATTATTTATCCATATAAAAGTGTTTTCTTTGTCTATAATAATTAGATCATTATAAAAGTTGAGACGTATTGAATCAAATTCAATTATATGCTTAGTTTAATTTTAGTCATATTAATTTTGTATTTTATTTGTCGTTCGATTAATATTGGTTTAATTTGGGATAATCTGGTAATAATATCCCAACCGAAAAAGATTATACTTAAAATTACAATCTTCATCGTATTTCTGTACCACAAGAATGGAAAACCTATTGATTTTGTATTCAAATTTTAAGCAGCATCATACCAGTATACAGATGGATCTTCATCGGAATCAGGGCTAGATATAGAAAAGGAGAACATATTATAAAGCTGCGATAACTTTTTGAAATTGAGAGGAAATGATAGAAAAACCAAATTCAAAAAAGCTGCTATGATTCTTTCAAAGCGCGAGTAAAATTTTTTCTTGACCAATTATTCACAAATGGAAAGGATTAGATGTTTAGAGGAAATAAATTTTAAAAGAATACTCAGAGAATATACAATATGTTCAGCAAAAAAAAAGCAATTAAAAGTATATTTTAAAAACTTTTATGTTAACTAAATAGATTAGGTCAATACAAGATTCGAACTATCTGAAATAACAATATTAATGCTTTCCACCTGAGAAACGTCAAATTAATTGACTGAAAAATTAATTTCAAGCTGTATAGTCTGGAGTACACTCAATTAAAACTACGGGATTATAAGCATTCAAAACAGCAATTAATTCATACTTCCTACAATTCTGAAATCAGTTAATGGCACCTCCGAGCTTAATTGAATAGAAATCTGTGAAAGCACCGTGAAATTCGGAATGCAAAGGACTCAATCAGTCTTAAAATGGAAGCTTAATGTCTAGATCAGATGGCCGGTGTCTAGATCAGATAGACTTTCTAGACGATTGGTTATTAAGCTTCATACAGAGCTTTCGAATATGTCGAAACTACAAGCTGCAGACTTCGAGTGATATCTAGAAAACAGTACATATGTTTAACCCTTCAAGCGGCTGAAACGTAGAAAGTCGCTCCAGGGTGTCTCTTGAAAACCGGCAGGAACGTAGAAATCCTCTCCAACGAGTCGCTTTAAAACCGCCAGGAACGTAGAAAGTCTCCATCCGCAAATATCTCTTAACACGGCTTCCCCGTAGAAAGTCGCCATTGCTTTCCCCCCGTAAGTGTAATAAACGAGGTGGGAGATCGGCTTGTTAGAGCTCATTTTCTGGTTTCCGCTGGCTGTTAGAATGCGGGTGGTCCCTCCAATTAGGGGAATAGGAAATCCCCCCTGAGAATAGGACATCACTTTCTTGTAAGAATTCGCGATAACAGAACCGATTGGTGATATGAGCTGTATACTTCATTCTTTCTTTCAATATTTCATTTCGAATCCAAAAAAAAAAAAAAAAACTATTATACTTATTACAGATAGGGAAACTCTCATATTTACATGCCATAATTATGTATAATAGTTTATTAAAAAAAAGCGAGTTTTCAAAAGCGGGTTTGAATTTTCTGTATTTGTCTAATGAAATATTAAAAAATCACGTTTGAACTGTTAATAATACTCTTATTAATTAAAAAAAAACCTTATATATTTATTTATAAAAAACCTTATCAATTTGTTTTCATCCCAATTAATTAGCGACAAAAATATTTATAAATAAATGTCATTGTAACTATTGCTTAAACTTTGTATGTAGAATTTGGGCAAGCATTTACTACGCAAGGGAAGACAAATTTGAAAATTTTTGGATATAATTATTTATTTATTGTTGACTTTTTAAACTTAACTTTAGTAAAAATGTTGTTAATTCTTTTTATAAATGCTTTTATTTAATGTATCTAGATAACTATAGTTCTTTTTTTTACTGTTTAATATTATTTTTTATTTTACTAAGTTAATGCATGCGTTATTTACTACTTTTGCGCAAATCATAGTTTTCTTTCTTTTCGGGAGGAGGGGGGCAGATGGAAAAAAAACTGTTTCTTTTATAAATATAAAAAATATTTTTTTGGAAATTATATATATTTATAATATAAAGAAAATAATAAAAAAAGAAAAGAAATATTTTTATTTTTATAAAAAATTATAAATATAAAAACATTTTTTTTAAACTATGTATTTCAAATATACATTTCTATTATAAATATATATGTGAAATCTCTATAAAAAATCAAAACAAATTCATATGAGAGGAAGTTTTGTGTCTTGTGATGGACTACTAAAAGCATAAATGAAAAAAAAAAAAATACACAGAAATAATGCGGATTATTAAAAAAGTTTAGTATATGAAAGAAGTATATATATATATATATATATAATAAAGCACAATGTGTGTGTGTTCGCGCTGTACAAGACAGACCGTTTGACCAACAGCTACCAAATGTGGTACATGTATACCTAGGGTGCCGGGAATGTGCACGTCAGAGCCCCTTTTTTTATTTTTAAATAAAATTTTAATTAACTAAAAAATAAGCCAAATTTTGAATTTTTTTCTCTATAGCTTCCGAAAATATTACAGTACAAAATTGATTTTTGCATCAAGTTAAAGCTAAAAAAATTAGCTTTTCAATGATACTGATGCTTTGACCTATAAATTAAAACTCTATTTTTAATGAATTTTTAAACATTCAATTTAATCGTTTTTTTTCAACAATTTATTTCACATAAAATAAAAATAATTTTTTTTCTTTTCGAGGATATAAAATAAATCAGCTTATAATAATATGCTGCCTATAGATTTCAGAAGTTCTGATTAAAAAAATAAGTTAATTACTACCAAAAACAAAACAGAAAAATATAATTTTCATCACGTGATTATACTAAATGAAATAAATAGGAAGTGTGATATTTTTTAAACAATAAATGCAAGAAAAAAAATTTCTTGATCGTTTGCAATATCAAAATTATTAATTCAATTAAAGAATTAAAATGAATAAAAATACATAATAAAAATATATTATAAAAGTGTGACAGTTAAAACAGAAAAAGAATTTTTAAAAAACCACCAAATGATAATCTTCTGAGAGCGAGATTATTTATTAAAAAGTAAGAAATCTTAAACGAACTCGAAGATGACGTCATTTCAAAGAAACGACGAACAAAAAGCAATTGATAATAAGTAGAAATAAAATATATTTGCATTCGTGATTTTTTTAAAAATTTTTCAAACAAGAAGACATGTTTTGAATTGTTACTTTTACTTATGTGAAGGAGATATATTGTGCAAATCAAAGAATTCGCCTTCGTGATTGTAAATTATCTCCACATTTTAATGAATCATACGAAATAAAAATGCATCTGCTTTCAACGTTAAGCATACGCAATATTAAAGCTATACTGGTAAAACCAGGTTAGTTATTTGAAAACGCATCTTCTTTCAAACAAGTATACGTAAAAATCAATAATGCAAAATTTATAAAATCAGATAAAAATATTATTTACCCGTATATTTCGGAGATATCAATATTTTCTAACCAAAACAATATCATGTTCTCAGGTGAGAAAAAATAAATCAACTATCATTCCAAATTAAACATATAAAAATGTCATTTTAGGCACGTGTCTGCATAAAATGAAACAAATATGAAACATGGTATTTTGGGGAAATAAATGCATGGAAACGTTTTCTGTGATATTTTACTATACATTTATTACTAATCCAATTAAACAGTTTTATTTAAGGAAAATATGGCTTAACATCTACAAGGTATCTTCTGTAATCGGAGCCCAACATCTAATTTCTTAATTTTTTTGGAAGAGACATACATCTCTTAACAAATGCTCTAAGTGAAATATAAAATTAGTAGATTGAGAGAAGAAATGGTGATGAATTACGACTTTTAAATTTTTACATATATCATCTGCTATGTGAATCATATTTAACAAAATATTCTACAGACAATAAGTCCTCCTTAAAATAAAAAAGTGGCACTCCAATCAACTAAATCAATTATCCAAGCTGATCGATCTATGCAAATTTCAATATAACTATTCGATAAAAATTGGAGATTTCAGATCACTTTATCAAGATCTTAAAGAAGCCAATCATGGTTACTCTAGAATAATTGGCCTAGAATATGAAAATGATGATTGTTCTAAATGTGCAAGAATTGATAAAGAAGATAAGTACTGAATAAATCAGTCATATTTGAAGAAGATAGAAATGTTTATTTATTTACTGAGAAGTTGAAATATTAAGAATATTTTACAGAATATGAATCTATAAGACCAAAGGAATTGAAACCATAATTTTTTTAAATATATTTATAAACCAAAAAATATGTATCATTAAAATTGAGATCATTTATATACATCTAAAAATAAAATTAAAAACTGAATGTTTCATTTAATTTGGGAAATTTTTGCTGAACAATTCTTTGAGATATTATAAATTATAAAAAAATTATAACTTTTCAATTTCTGTAGTGAACATAAAACATCAACTACTCTGCTCTCAATTCTTAGTTTTATTTAATGACATACTTAGATTGAGTAAAGAAATCTTTATATTAATGGAATCTTCATTTCAATTTTAATTTAAAACTGAATTTTGCGTGCACTGATAGAAAATCAGAGAGAGACGCGGAGTTCAAAGATAGGACAGATTAAGGCCTATATAATAATGCAAGTGAATCATATGGCTATCGAAATTTAGAGCTTAAAAAATATTTTGCTGGAAAACTTATTATGAGACTTAGTTAAAATTCATCGAACCCTTTTGTCCGAATAAATATTGAAGAATCGGCTGGTCGCCAAATGCGGCTAGTTTATAATAAACGGAAAATTATTATACAAGGTGGCCAGAAATAAAACACCCCTACTCTGACCTCCATGGATATCGAACTACTCAGTGTAAAGGCTCAAAATTTTGTACACATACTATTCAAAATATGGGGAAACGGATTTCACGAAAAAAAAATTAGTTCCTGAAATCACCGATAGGTGGCGCTGCACAACTGGAACTATGATCAAAAGACACAAATAATAATAAAAATTAAAATGTTTATGCGGAATGGAATGCTTCCATGCTTCCTTTTTAATTTTTCTGCCCCTTATGGAAAATAAAAATAGTAAAGAAGCTAGAACTCCCGTTGTAACTGCAATTTCATACTGTAACCAGAAAAATTTGCATAAAGCATGGTTAGAAGCCATGTTAAAAGGTGGGGAATGTCATTCTTATTAGTGATGGCTGTCACGCTGCCAGAACGCGCTTTGCTTGTGAAGTTGTTTTACGAGAATAAAGAAAATGCTCCAGCAGCACTTCGAGAGTTTCGCCGACTTAAGGATTTGCGTAAGGGACCATTGCTTCCACAAGCTCTCAGGAGAATGATCGCTCGATTCGAGGAAACTGGACATCTTGGAGTTCAGCCTGGTCGAGGACGCAAACCGGTTCGTTCAGATGTCGTTGAAGATGTTGCCACCGGTATTGTTGAACAGTCAATGGATAATGTTTTAGGCTGCAGTAGTGCACGTGCAGTGTCACGACACTTGGGTGTTCCCTATAGCACAGTGTGGAACGTACTCAGAAAAATGGTGCATTGTTTCCCGTACAAAATCCGCCCTAATCAACAATTGCTGGCCACAGACAGGGAGATGCGACTGACCTTTGCATTGACATTTCTTGCTAGAGTTGAAGTGGATGCATCGTGGCCGTGGCAGATTCTGTGGAGCGATGAGGCCCATTTCCACCTCAGTGGAACAGTGAACACCCATAACTGTCGCATATGGGACACGACAAACCCCCGTACCTTCCAAGAGATTCCACTCCACTCACCGAAAGTTACAGTCTGGTGTGGATTCACAGCCACATTCATCCTTGGACCGTTCTTTTTCGAAGAGGTTACTTCCAATGGCCTTGAGACATGTACCGTGACGGCCAACAGGTACAAAAGGATGCTCGAAACATTTGTTGTACCCCATTTGCAGCAGCGCCAATGCCTTGACACCATTACTTTTATGCAAGATGGAGCACCTCCACACATTGGACTCCCTGTGCAACAGTTTCTTCGCCAACATTTCACCACTGACAGAATAATCAGTCGCGCGTTTCCGACAACTTGGCCATCTCGTTCACCGGATCTTAATCCGTGTGATTTTTGGCTTTGGGGACACTTAAAAAACCTTGTTTATCGAGAACGTCTGATAACCTTGGCAGATTTGAAAGAGAGTATCAGTCTGCATGTGAGAAGCATCTCAGATGACCAGTTACGATCCGCAGTTGAACAAGCTGTCCACAGACTTCACATTTTACATCTTCAGGAAGGGAACCATATTGAGCAGCATTCCCTGCATCGATAACGTCCTTGTTTCATGTATGCTTGGTACTTTCAAATAAAATGTGTTTAAAACGTGTTTTTGTGTCTTTTCAGCATACGTCCAGTGGTACAGCGCCACCTATCGGTGATTTCTGGAACTAAATTTTTTTTTCGTGAAATCCGTTTCCCCATTTTTTGAATAGTATGTCCACAAATTTTCAAGCCTTTACACTGAGTAGTTCGATATCCAGGGAGGTCAGAGTAGGGGTGTTTTATTTCTGGCCACCCGGTATAAACATTTATTTGTATTCAACAAAATTCGATTATTGAATTGCATATTGCTTTGAATAATGAAATGAGTAAATGTCCAATTATAATTAATAATAATGAATAATATTAATAATAATTAATAATATTAATAATAATGAATAATATTAATATTCAATAATATTAATAATAATTAATAAAATTAATAATAATGAATAATATTAATACTCAATAATATTAATAATAATTAATAATATTAATTATAATTAATAATGAATAAATATCCAATTACAATTAATACTTTGCATTAAAACAAAGTTAGTCTTAGATATTAATGAAATTAAACAAATGCAATAAAGGCTGAATTACATACATTCTATTTAAACCTATTACAAGGCTGCGAATTCAGAACTTAATCATGAGTACTGATTTACATGCATGCTTAAAAATTAAAGTAAAAAAATGCCATTACAAATTAAAAATTAAAAATTACAGTGTTTTTATATATCTTTAACATTGCTGCTGATAATCAGTACCATATAAATATTTTAAAATGTCGTCTAGAAGAAATTTTAAGCCTAATAAAATAACAAGAAAGTTGTGCTTAAAATAGATCTTATACTGTAGTACCATGTTTCAGCAGATTTGGGCATTATTCCTTGCCGTAAAAGGAAACCAAAAAGTAGATGTAGTTTTTTTTATATCTGTATTTTTCCAATTTAATACTTTCAAGGATGTTGTCAAATTGGATTTGTTGAAAAAGGCTTCAACACATTTATTTGCTTCTTCCATAATGTAATTTATCACTGTGTTACGAAAAAAAATTCTGAAAAACATCATCGAATCATCTAAATCCCAAGGAAAATTTTTTTACCCATGCACTGATACTAAGAGTCGAAGTAAATTGAAAATTTGGAGGAGCATTGGAAGGTCCTTGCCAGCCAATAGGACACCTACAGCGAGCTGCATTTAAAGTATCATCATCAGATTCACTTTCCGATTTAGAGTATTAATCTTCAGAAGATAAAATTAATTCATCACAGTCAGAATCGTTAGAATTTAAATCCATATTAAGCTCAACAATTTTCGCATAAATATAATGTTAATTAAATTTAGTGCAAGAAATCAATAGTAAATTTCAGTAATATAATAAAAAAGCTTGATGATATATATTTCATAAAGGTAATCAACACTTATTTAATTAAAAAATATTCGTAAGGTCAACTCAAGTTCCCTAAGCAGTGCACTTCACTCGAGTTTCTAGACCTTTCAAAAAGAAAATTATAGCCAGGAAAAATTAATAACCTTTGGAATTAAAATCTAAAAATAAGAATCCTATTGAATGATTACATAAGTCAAACTGTTATAAAAATACCAATGAGAAATTAGAATTTGACCATGTGACCAATATGAAAGCAGAGGCAAATAAAAGTGATAACGGATTTATTTAGAGATCCCTTTGCCCTCATGTGAAAGACCTTTTTATCATGCCAGAACATGGTATTATTATTGGGATGAGGTTTTTTGGCATCAACAAAAATCTGTAAGCGAAAAATAAAAAATTTATTATCTGCACGATTGATGTAAAATATATTTCAATTAGATAAATTAATACACAAATTTCCAATTAGTTAATTTATTTTTTTTAGAGTTACACCGGAAAATTTTTAATTAAAATTTTTAACATGCTTTAAGAATTAATAATTTACGAAAATATTAGCTTTTAAATTTTTAAAAGATATTTGTGAATATTATTTTTGCTTTGATAAAAAAATAATTACAAATGATAAGAAGATTTTAACATCAAGAGAACTCCGATGATACATCTATGACTAGACCACCAATAACTTGCTGCTTTACCACAGCAACATGATTCCCAAACCCAGATTTTACCAATTAATTCTATAATAAAAAATTCACGATCCTCTGTATTTATCTTTATATATAAATTAATTATGATTTAGCACAATATTCAAATTTTTGTATTGCCATTTTTAAGCCACTTTTCTCCCATCTGAGTTTTATGACTGGAAGTAAAAATCACTTAAATGAAAAACTCTGATCATCCTTCACAAACTGGCAAAACTATTATAGATTCATTAATATCTATAATTTTTGTTTGTTTTAATTAATGGACTAAAATGTGTAGCAATTATTTTTATTATTTCAATGAACTAAAAACCTAATTTTTCACTCACGGTTTTTGCTGAAGTTATGATTACGTACTCTAAAGTGTTTATTATTATTATTTTACTGAGCATCCATCTTTTGAAATTCACATGCAGAGAAATATTGTAAATGAAATTTTTGAAATTATCCAAGCACGATGAACATGGAAGAAACGTTCTGAAAGGGGTAATTTTTAATTGGTCGATACTTGCAGCTGTCTCCTTTTTATCTACAAGATTTCACAATTTATGAAGTTTCACAAAAATTCATAATGTTGTAATTTAATAAAGTGGATACAATTGAAATTTTGATTCCATTACGTAAGTTAAATAAAGAAAAGGTTTTTAGCAATATTTGTTGGCAGAGAAATGCATGGATTTATGAAAATATTACTGTGCAAACTGTGAGTAATTTTTACAAATAATTGGGACAAGTTTAAGAATGATATAATAAATTGACATTCAAAATATTCACCTACTAAAAATAAGAATGAAATGATAATTTTTAAACGATATAAGCCATTTTCACAAATGGATGCTTTATTATTTTTTCTTATTTCAATATTAAAATTAACTTTAAAAACTTATTATCTCAACTTACATCTTAATTATTTCAAAATAAGATAATAAGTCAAAAATATCCAAATTAATAATATTTTAATAAACATATTATTACTAAAATATTTACTTGCTATACATTGACAAAAGATTGTTTTATTAAAAAAAAATGAAAAAAATTTCCACATTTTTATTTTAAAATTTTTGATAACAGCTATATATTTTCAAAAATGAACGTAGTATTTTTAATATTAAGTATTAAAAAATATTAATAAATTTTTTATATTCTATTTTAATCAGTGTACCATATATATCCTTTTATTTTAATTTCCAATGCCAAATATGCCAGCAAAATGCTTAAAACTAAATATCGGGAAAAACTAAGAAAGATTCTCTGAGTGTTGGCAAAAAGAAAGTATTATGTTCGTAATGCAATTTGATGAATAATAATTCCTCTAAATAATTCATTAAACATCTTTTTCAATTTTTTACACAAATTTATAAAATCATATTGCTGGATTTTTAAAATTTATTTTTGAACAAATTATATTTTCTGAAAACATTACAAATTAAAAGAGAAGATCTTAGTTCTCAGAGCGAAAACCAAATTCTTATCTGAAAAACCGCCCGGTAATTGTCGTGCTTCGACAGATTTACGACTCAAATTGTCACTCTGTTCCCTGGGACACACGATTCCTCGCATTTCGGGTGGTATTATTGTTAAAAAGCGGGGTAGATTACCCCCCGCTGTTACTGCTCGGGGAAAGCAAAACACACCATGCCGGTTTAGGAACGTCCTGACAATTTCTTATCTTGTAAATTGTGTTCAACCTTTATTTTGACCGCCGCCGTTTTAAGAACAAACTTGCGCTAGACAGCCGACGCTCGATGGGTTAAAATTATTCAGTTCTACTTTATTCAGCATTGAATTGTATTACCTTTTAAATGCAAAATAGAATGTTTAATGATTTTTCCTATTCTTTTGACCATAAATATTAAATAAATAAGGTTGGAAACCCATGCGTTTCAGATTTTTATCATGTCAAAACATGATGTTGTTTTTTGGGATGGAATTTATGGCGTCAACAAAAATACATTGGCCAAAAATAAAAATATTATCTGCACGAGCATCTAAAAAAAATCAGCTTTTAATAACGTGTTGCCATTGCATTTACAAAAGCTCTGATTTTAAAAAATAAGTTAATGATTACAGCAAATAAAATCTAGAAAAAATATCATTTTGAGCGCGCGATTATATAAAAAGAAATAAATAGGTAATGGGATATGTATTTTTACATAATAAATGCGAGACAACGTTTTTTGGATCTTTGGCAATACTAAAGTGACTCATTCAATGACGCAATTAAAATGAATAAAAATATAATTTAACTTGCACGAGCACGTGTTGCTTGACCGTTCAAGAACTTATATTCTGACATGATACATTAAAATTAGATAGCGGATTTCATTTTAATCTTTATATTAGTATTGTGCTTTATTTGTAGGCAGAAAACATAGAATTATTAATGACAAATAATTACAAATTATATTTTTAGCATTTCAATTCAAGCTCTCATTATTGCCACTGAATTGGAATGTTTTTAATGTAAAATAACCTTAAAAATGTATAAAGGTATTTGAAAATTATCAAATAAAAATGTTGATCGGAACAGTAAAAGTGGTATCTCCAAATTTGTTTCTCGTATTTAGAAAAAAAAGGGCTTGCTTCCTCTCCCTGCAGAAAGTTATAGACTTTGCAGACTCTTAATGTCTTGCATGCAATTGGCGAAGAGTGGTTGGAAATAAATTTCTAGATATAAATTTTATCTAGAAATTTTAATAACATCCACATTTTTGGATACATTTTACCCGATTGATTAAAACTGATAAAAAAAACTATGGCTGTAATTATAAGACAACATTCCGTATATCGTTGAATCATTCCAATCTCGAATTTAAATTCTGAATATTACAATACATTCACTCTCCTTTCTTTACGAGGAAATAAAACATGCGAAAACACATACACAGTAATGGTCATCTCTTTGACAGATTTAATTCACAATATGATACGAATTTGCATTTTATATATTTATTGAATTGTTTGTCAAATTTTATCTCTCTTGGTCTTTATATTTATCAGTTATCTTGTAATCTTGTAGTTGAAAAGCCTAACAGACTTCCTGTAAAGATATTTTATTTAAATATTGATAGACTCAACAGATTTAATCTAGAGTCTTTGTACTAAGAACATATCCATCTGCCGGCCTTCTGGCTCAGAGGTAGCGCGTCTTCCTCGTGTTCTGGGAGTTCCGGGTTCAAGTTCCGGTTAGAGCATGTTGTTTTTCTGTCAGATGAGTTACTGTCCCCCCCTGTAAAAAGGGGTTGTGCAAGCGAATGTGGTGAGTGTGTAGCAAAGTCGTACTCTTGGCGATAGTTGGCGCTACTCAAATACAAGAGACGCTTCATTCGGCTTAAATCTGTTGCTGGGTTAGCAGCGGGCTTGTCCATGACAAGTGCCATTTGGCACAACAACAACAACAACTTCAAAAACAAGAGACTCTCCTTTCGGCTTAAATCTGCTGCTGTATCAGTGGAGGGTTTGTCCATAGGCAAGTACCATAAGTAACAATACCATATCCATCGGATTATAGGTCTTTTAGAGTTATAGTTTGCATTGATGGATAAACAGAGATGATGTTTAAAATGGGTTTATAGAACTCAGGAAGATCTAAATTGGAGAGATTCTGCCAATCCCCGAATTTAAGTTTGCGATGACTACAATAATTTATCTATTTTTTTGTTTACGATGTAAAAAAATGCGAAAATACATGCAGAGAGAGGGCGAACATTTTGACCGATTTGATTCATAATATGACACAAATTTGCATTTTATATACTTTTTGCAACAGAAAATATTAAATGTAATATTTATTAAACTGTGTGTTAAATTTTATCAATCTTTCTTTTTATATTTATCAGTTTTCTTGTTCTCTTGTTGTCTAAAAACCAAATAGACTTCCAGTGAAAGGATTTTATTCAAATATTGATATACTCGATACATTTAGTCTAAAATATCCGTACTAAAAACATATCCGTCTGCTTGTAAGCCTTTTAGAGTTATAGGATGATCAGGCATGACATCAAAAATGTGCTTTTAGAACTCGGGGATATTTGAAATGGAGAGATTAAGTAAAATCTGGAATTTAAATTTCCAGCTATTGTAATATATTCACTAACCTTTGTTCACGAGGAAGTAAAACATGTGTAAACGTATTCAGAGATATGGCCGACCCTTTAACAGAATTTATTCCTAATACGACACAAATTTGCATTCTATATATATATATTGCAAAATAAAATATTAAATGTAATATTTACTACATTGTGTGTTTAATCTTATCAATCTTGCTTTGTATATTTATCAGTTTTCTTGTTCTCTTGTTGTCGAAAAAACCAATTAGATTTCCTGTGAAGGGATTTTATTCAAATATTGATAGACTCGATAGATTTTGTCTAAAATATCCGTGTTAAAATCATATCTGTCTGATTGTAAGCATTTTAGAGTTATAATTTTCACTGATGGACGAAGATGTACGATGTTAAAAGTGTTTTTTAGAACTGAATGAGATCTCAATTGTAGAGATTGGGCGAAATCTCGAATTTAAGCTTCCGACGACTTCAATATATTATCTATCCGTCATTTACAATAAAGGAAAAATGTTTAAATGCATTATAAAGTTAAATACTAA
>JAOUZG010015602.1:5772861-5799409 GCA_026289955.1 Argiope argentata | reverse complement strand
CATGAACAATATCAAGTGCCGGCATCCTGGCCCAGAGGTAGCCGATTAGAAATGGCTGTTCTTCTGTGTTCTATCTGTGAGATGTGAGACTGTCCCCCTGTAAAAAGGGGCTGTGCAAGCAAATGTGATGAGAGTGTAGCTGAAATTGTACTCTTGGCCCTAGTTGGCTTTAGTTCATACAAGAGACGCTTATATCGGCTTAAATCCGCTGATACATCAGTGGGCTTGTACCTGGCAAATAACAGTTGTAAAAACAACAACAATATCAAGTAACAGGTAGTTTTGATTAAAATAAATTAAATTTGCATATTGAAGATGTTTTACAATTACATCAAGTAACATTAAACATGTTTCGTTGGTTTAAATTATAATTTATTTTTCAAAAATTGAATAGAACATTCCAAATGATTAAAACTAAATTATCAACTACTTATAAGAAGCTCATGCAAAAAGAAACAATTTCTAGATATTTTAAAAATTTCAATTAATTTGTTTTAAAATGATTGGATCATAAATAGATTTTTGTGACAGATGTAGATTTCATAATGTAGATTAATAACTTATAGCAAAAATTAGTCAACATTTTCCTTTAAAAGCAAAGATATAGATGATATCTGAAGTGTTGCATATTTAATCGAATATCTTGTTCAAACACTAGTTTCCTCCAGAACACTCAATATATATGTTTAAAAAAACATTTGAAAATCTTTTTTTTGTAGACTTTTTGTAAATAATAATTTAGCTTAAAGTCGAAAATTTTAGTTTCTAGAACAAATATTCCATATTAGCAGATGGGGAACATATCTATTATTCAAAATATCCAACGATCAAAATAAGAAGCGGTTTAACAATTTGTGTTTTCATATTCCATCTGTATAAACAAAATTCCTGAAGTACAACTTATTTTACTTCCGAAGCTCTTTATATTTGTATTACATCTTCCTATTTTTTTCTTCGGTTTTACGCCTCTAAGTTGTTTTCTAGAACATGAAGAGAATTTGAATCCAATTTTTTGCATGCATTGCGAATTCTGAAAGCGGTTAAAGATGGGCTATTATAAAAATCTAATCAACTATTTTATTCGCGATGCTCTTGAATTCTTTTCTTCATTTTAGGAAGGACTATATATACAAATGTCTAATCTTATAGCAGGTTTAACACATATATTTTTTAGAATGTAAGAATTATTCATCTTTGATTAACTTTTCCCTATAATTAAACTCTGTAAAAGTTTGATAGTACTTTTTTCAAAAGAAAATTTTAAATGTAATTTGATTCCTTTTCATGTATTATATATATATATATATATATATATATATATATATATATATATAATGCTTTATTTACTATCATTATTCTTCTATATGCCAGCTTTCTGGCACAGAGATAGTGCATCTTCCTCATGTTCTGGGAGTCCCGGCTCGGGCATGGTTGTTTTTCTGTGTTCTATCTGTGAAATGTGTGACTGTGCCCCCCTCCCCTGGAAAAAAGGGCTGTGCAAGCGGATGTGATAAGTGTGTAACTAAGTCGTACTCTTGGCCCTAGTTGGCGCTACATCAAAAACAAGAAAGACTCCTTTCGGCTTAAATCTGCTGCTGTATCAGTGGGAGGGGGGGGGGGGCTTGTCTATGGCAAGTACCAGAAGTAACAACAACAATTCTTCTATACTCATGTTTATTTGATTATTTTGCTTTAGTATTATTTTTTAAGTAAGCATCAAGTTATAATTAATTGAGATAAAAAATGCGATGGAATTTAAATTAAAGTATCTATGATTTTTATCATAAAATGTATGTTCTGAAATAAGATTCAAATATGGATTTAATGGAAAAAAGAATGCGATAAATGAGGGTGCTTTTTAAGAAATAGAAAAATCCGCTTTCGAAATGTTTGTTACGATTCATTTTAATAAATAATTAATTGTATTTTGTTTAATAGCATTTTATAATTATTTATACATGATAATAATTGGAAAATATTTGGGCTTTTTTCTACTGTGCTGAACATTCAGGGGAATCACAAAATGTCATTTACAAACATTAAATACAAAAGAAATACTTTCTTCCCATTTAATTCACATATAAAATGTTTCTTTAATGCATCTATTTAAAAGCTTGACTTCTATTTTTTTCAAAGATGATTTAATTACTGTTTAAATACTGATCTATCTGTTAAAAATTCAAATGATCTTTTGAAATACTTCCGCATATTTCCATAAGCATTCTGCTATCGATGACAATGGGTTAATTTATATTTACTTGATAGAATAATATTTAATAGAGTAGGATAACATTAATATTCACAATATTATAGTATTTAATAGTATCCAGTCCTATCCATCCCATTTATGTTATAACTGATATTATTTGTTCTGCTTTTCCATGTATTAAAGGTTCTAATGCCCTCAATAAAGTAAAGGTTTCTGAAGAGAGTTTTTTATTTCAATTTTTTTCAGAACACATTCCGAAAAATGCATTTATTTTTATATAAATGTAGTTAAACTGAATGATTTGATTTAATTAGTCTAATGTTGCATTTCTAATAATTAAATATTTCTCAATCTTTTACGGAACTCTTTTGTAGTTATTCAGTCTTTAATTAACAAAAAATAAAAAAGATTAATTTATTTCAGTGTTTTTTTAAAAAGTTATAAATATTTAGTTTAATTAATGTTTCCAAAATCCAAAAAAGAAATCGTAATTAGAGAAGTTATTAATGCATCATATATCAAATTAGCTCTAGAAATCTCAATTACAGAAAGTATTTATTTTCAATTCAAGGGTACTAAATTAAACCGAGAACAATTAATTATGAATTAGTAATTACTTGAGTTTTTTGAAGAGTTGATATTTTACAACTGATCGTTATTCATATAAGCTATTCATAAGCTTATTCATATAAGCTATTTATAATATAAGAGAGGAAGATCGTTTTTATTTTTTAAATATTTTAAGCTTCATTTTTTTTCTAGAATTTTTAAGCTGTATCCCAGGAATATTTTGATTTTTTAAGATCACATAATTCCTATAAATTATTTAAAAATTTTGCATTTCCCTACTTAGACTCTAAAACAAATTTTCCTGCTAAGGTTTCCGCAGTTTTTTAACATTAGCTTATATTAATTCGAGGTTTATTATTTGCATTCAATATACCTAAAAGAGTTTGAAATATAAAAATCATGTTAATCGAAATTATTAATTATATCTTGTGTCTTTTATCTTCATCATTATAACAAATATAAATTTGAATATTCGCTATTTATTCAACTCGTTTCATCTATCATTTTTTATTCCATCATGTTGTTGTTACTTATGGCCCTTGCCATTATACAAGTTCCGCTCACGGAAGCCTCAGTAGATTTAAGCCTAATGAGCGTCTCTTATTTTCGAAGTTGCACCAACTAAGGCCAGGCTACACACTAATACACTTTCGCTTGCACAGCCCCTTTTTACAGGGGGGGGGACAGTCACACATACCATACACAAGAACAGCCATGCCCGAACTGGGACTCCCAAAACACGAGTAAGACGCGCTACCTCTGAGCGAGAGAGCCGGCATGCCATCATATTTAATAAAACTGAAAATTATTGATAAGAGTATTTAAATATAATATTTTTTCAATGAATTCAATATATCTTCTTTTTTAACTTTAACAAAACATATAATCTGTTAAATTCCTGAAATAGTTTCTTTTATCTTCATTTCTATATACATAACGAAACTATCTGCATATATTTATTGTGTTCGCGAGAAGGAATTAGAGAGTTGTTTCTGAGTTCAAATTGCCCGCTGGAGTCGAAGCGATTGGATTCAAAATGTCAGAAAGATAAATTTGAGAAAATATCATACACAAAACTTAAAATACGGAAAAAAGGATTTCAGTAGATTTCAAAGTATTTGGGGAGGCATAAATATTCTATTTGGATGCTATGTAAATGTTAGAAGAATTAAGAATTAATATAATATTTCTATAAAGCCTAATAGCAGATATGATTTTAAAATAGTTAAAGATATTTAAAATTGTTCTTCCAGTCAAATAATTATTAATCTAAAATTTTTAGATAAAAATATAAAAATAAAATTACTTAGAATAATGAAGAAAGCTTTTTTCAAACTTTAACCAGTCAGACTAAAGAAAATATAGATTCGAATCCATATATATAAGGTTTAAACAATTTTCTTAACTCATATAACTATTCAGAGCCAGCCTTGCAGAAATTTCAGATAAAGTGTATTCACATGAAGCCAAAAATAGCGAGGAATCGTTGTCCCGGTCTTGCTTTTGTTGCTTATGGCACTTGTCTATGGACAAGCCACCCGCTGAAACAGCAGCAGATTTAAGCCTAATGGAGCCTCTCTTGTTTTTGAAGCAGCGCAAACTAGGTAAAAAAAAGTGTATGCTTGCACAGCCCCTTTCTACAGGGGGAGGGATAGTCACACATCTCACAAATAGTACACAGACGAACAACCATGCCCAAACCGGGACTCGAACCCGGGACTTCCAGAACACGAGGAAGACGCTCTACCTCTGTGCCAGAAAGCCGATTCTCTGTATTGTCCTCGTATGAACAGTGGCACAACGCCGTTGGCACAAACGTTTGTCATTATTCCATTGTGGTCACGTGATTTTTCCGGAAGTAGAAGTGATCTTCTATTGCTCAAAATAGTTGGCCTCGTGTGAACCCACCTATAGAAGAGAATTGAAGACAGTGAATAAACAGTGAATTTCTTCATTAAACAATGTAATTTTCCCTAGTTAGTTTCTCTATTATCAACTTATCAATGAAATGTACCCTCTTTATAGAGTTGCTCTAAGGGTAAACTAGTTTATAAATAGGATTCATATTGAAAGCTGATTTTAAGCAAATTGCTCTAATTTTGTCTTGTTAAATTGCATTGAACACATTTGAAGCTTACAAAAGACTGTTTCATGACAAGATGGATTTATTTAGAGGAGCCTGCATTATTTGGGTTAAGAATTTACTTGGAAATATTTAGAGATCGTCAACTGGTAAGTGTTTTATACTTGATTGTATGCAAATAGATCTACAATCTTATATGTAAATTATTTGCTGAATATTAAGTAATTTTTAAGAATTTATACTTGTATTTTCATGTCACATGAGATTTTTGAAGTTCCATTTTGTTAAGCCCTATTCTCCTTAGTATTTGTTTCATATGCTTTTTATAATTGTGTACTTTTAATTTTTTTCGCAAACTAGTTAAAACGTATACAATTGACGACTAAGTATTTTTTTTTACTTTCGTTTGCTCATTATCAAGAGTGCTTAAATGTTGTAATACAAAATACTAAAATTAACTTGGATTTAATTCAGTTTCTGCATCATTTTGGATCGCCTGTCTTTGCACCTAGTCCTTTTTAATATCTTTTTTCCAACTAGGAAAGTCTATTTAATATAATATTGCAGGATTTAATTCAAAATTACATTTTATACTTCTGCTTTAATACGGATTAAATCTGAATGTGTGAAAATACCTCAATTTTTTTTAATTCAGAAAGTCACTTTTAAATGCAAAAAAAGGATATACTGACTTTAAATTCTTCAACAATAAGTCAGAAAGATTCAGATAATATAAAACTGAGACTATTATATTACTAGTAAAATACTGTTTTTATGATCGATAAATTACATAATTATTTGTTATGATTTTTTAATGAATGAATGAATGTTATGAATGATTGATGAATGCTTTTAGGCTAAATTTGGCTCTATTACCTAATCCTTATTTTGTTGGTATATGAAAAGTAGTTATATATTTATAAAAAATTCTAAATATGAAGTGTATCATATTTTTTTATCATTAGTGAGAGCAATTATTCTTATCCTATTTTAATGTTTCTGAAATCTTACAGTAGTTTTACCTTTTTTGTAGCAAGAAAACATTAATTTTTGATGAAATATACATGTTAAAGGAGTAATTGCAAATACAATAGCAACATCATTTTTGTATGTTTGAATCCTAACTTCTTTCTCTATTTCAAATGTAGTTCCTTTTTTGGCAGATTAAAAACTCGCATTGCAAAATTTTAGGTTGGTAATTCTTAACTGAAGCAATTTATGCTAGTATGGCTAATAGTTTCTAAAAACAGGATATAATTTTTCATCTACATTTTCATCGTTTTAAATCTAGTACACGTACTTGTAAAAGCTCGTTATTTAGTTCAAATCGAAATATCATATATTCTACGAAACTATTTTATCATAGAATAGAAATCACAGATGTTGAATTGAAAGCTAATTTTATATTGAAATCTTTAAAATCTCGTTTTCAAAGGATATAATTTATTTTCTACAAAGGTTTCGTACTAGGACTTTATGTATTTTAACTTTTAATATGAAATTCCAAGCGTAATAACTCAAAATAAATTGTAATGATATTTTTTATTTTTTAATATTACTGAATTCCACTTGAAGTATTATTTTACTGCAATAATTACTAAGAAATTATTTCTCGTATTAATGTTAGATGGACAGCAAAGATAATCATTACAGATATCTTAAAGCCTCCGATTTCGCATGTTCTTGTTATTATTCGGCTTAGTATGAGGTAGTTATATTAAATCTTAGATGATATGTTATTTTACTTTTAGATATTAATCACATTTTAATCTTCATTGGCAAGTAAGTTTCAAACCAACATTCTCAAGAAAACATTTCAATAGGTATTCATAGCCCCCAAATAAACTTTATTGGTTCATTGTCCCCATATTTAAATCTTTAAATACATGCTATATTTTTATAATAAATATTAAAAACAAAATAAATGAAATTGTTTACTATTGTTACAATCTTAAAATCTAATGATTTAGTGTTATTTTGCAGCTGATCTGTGCATTCTTTTACCAATGCTATTTATTGCGTTGAAATCTCTGTAGAGTTGTTAAATTATCCTTTCCAAGCTGGCATTGTATTCTAATTGTCTGAGAAGCCACCTGTGGCACAGTGACGCGGTTTCGTTTCATTTATTAATGATAAAGTAGATAATCTCTCTTCAGCCATATTTTATTAAACCAAGTAACTTTTTTTTAATCCTTGATTCACAGATCAGATTTAGAAACTCCAGAAACTATATTTAATCCTTAAAAATTCAAAATTTTACTAAATTCCTTGTGAATACTTCAACAACGAAAAGTTTAAAAAAATGTCTGCTCGAATAAAATGCGATACCAAATTTTTATTCTCAACTTTTAGATAAATTAATTTTGGACAATATATAAAAGTTATTAAATGTTTCATCTCATCTCATCTTATTTAACGTTTATAATTTTATATTTTAAATAAATTTATTAGAAGATGTACCAGGTATCCAAATAGCATCAATATCCATGTGGTAAAAAGTTCTGTTTTGAAAAATAAAAGAAATTTAGAGAATTCAAGTAAATTCTGCGCATCATAAGTCTAAATATAAGTGTAAAAAAATAAGAATTCTCATTCCTAATTCTAAATAAACTGATTTATTTTAGAATAACTTTTAAAACTGATCCTAAAATAACTGTTTATCATCAATGGTGCGGATATTTTTATCTAATAATACTGCAATTTCAGTTTGTACAGATAACTTGAAATCTCTTGAAAATTTGTAATTTTCTAGAGAACTGTACTGGATCTTAAGCTTTGGGTTGATTTGAGATGTTTAATGTTAAACTTCAAGTAATCAAATATTTAATTTAGAAAGTTCCAATAACTCTTATGGGTATACTATTGGAATGATTAAGCTAACAAGTTTCAAATAGCTTGCTTCCGTTTGAAGCCAACATCGCCGTTTGAATGGGTAAAATTTTAAATTTAGTTCCATTTTCTTGAAACCATATTTGCTTAAAGTTTTACCCCTTTAAAAAAGGGCGATATGAGGAACTGAAATAAACTGAATGAAAATGTATTTTAGATTGATTTGAACACTTGATAAGCATAATTCTATTTTTTATAGTACACAAATATTGAAAAATATTGTATGACATTGATCTGTAATCAAAATATTGTTTGAAGTTGTATAATATTATTTAATAGGGTATAGTATTGCACAATATTGCATTACAGATTGTGCTACTTGTTCCAGAATTTAATCTATAGTATGTAAGGTATTCCTTAACCACTTGACATCCGAATTTATTTAACTTTCTAATTAGGTAACACATCTTATTTTGATCATTTATTGTTAATGAGATTTTTTAAAAAATATATATTCAGCATTAGGGATATTAAACGTTTCAAATTGATTTTTGCGTATTTAATTAAATTCTGTTGCTTAGTTGTGGACTTGAAAATAAAAATTCAGTCATTCGATGAGTGTGTCAGACACGTCATTGTATGCGAAAGGGTTAAAGGAATGCAGAAATATAAATATATATTTCAACTAAAATACAAATATTTAAGATTCAAATTCAAGTGGTTTTTAAATAATCCCATCTTATTACTTTGGAATTTAAAACTTCCTGGCTAATAAAACGATAGAAATAAAAAAAATAACTAAATTTATTATAATTTGCATTCATAAGAAAGGTATCTCTAATAAAAACAACAGCGTAGAAAAGCTTTTAAGAATTTCAAATGTTAATTTTATAAACTTAAATGCAGGATATTAATAAAATATTTTTTTTACATAATGTACATAGAAAAATAATTTAGTTTCATCATTCATTTTTCCTTACTTTGCAACATTTTTTTGTAATGCAATTTACAAATATAATATATTAGCAAGTTACTATTAAGTAATAATATTTGTTGATTTGATGCATTATTTGGTTTTAACCAAATATATTTTCTTAATATAATTAAGAAAATATTCTTAATTTAGAAAAAAGATATTTGGGATATTTGATTTATTTTATATTTGCATATTTTTATATGAAATTAATTTAATTATCAATTATTTATTTCATTTTGAATAAATTATTAATGTATGAACTTTAAAAGCTTTATCACATGAAACCGTTAAAATGAAGTATAGAGTATACATTATTTAAGCATCAAAATTGTTTTGTGAATTTGGTGTCAAGTCCATTACCAAATAAGTGCAAATCCTTCTGTAATCTCTAAAAAAAGTATTCAATGATTTACTCAATTTACCCATGATGCGTATGAATCAAAAGATTGGAATTTCTCTTTCTCTTTTGATTAAATAGCCTAATCCTAAAAACCAGAACTAAGCATACAACGGAAGTATCTTTTCATTGTACCAAAAACGCCAACAGAATTATCCCAATCCCCTTGAGACTGATCTCCGAGAGTGAATGGATTTCTTTCCGTGAAAACAGTTCCTTATAATGCTGTTTTTCCTGAGAGAGTGTTCATTGGTAACACAAAAGCTTTCTATTATGTTTTACTTCACACTCTTTTAGTTCGTTAGATCCGCAAGACGTGTTTTATCTTCTAGTAAAACATTTCTTATTTTTCCCTTTGAAAGAGGTTCGTAAAACTGTTTGAAAAGAAGCTTTGTCTTTCTTTTAGTTTAAGAATTCTTCTTCGAAGTTAAAAGTATATATTAAATAAAATTTATATTCTTGTTCCTAAGGTGGAAGACAGAATGAAAACTGTATATAATGATTTCGACAAATTCTTTTTTAAAATGTTTAAAAGAAACTATCGGAATCGATCTAATTGAAAGATTCATTTGAAGTCCTTGGCTGTCTTTCATAATTCATTAAACTTTCTGGATATTTAAATCAGTTTATTCATGAAAGGTAAAGTTAAAAGCAATGATATTATAAAAATTTGAACATTTACAATTTTTATTAATTTATATGGCTTAATATATCACAGTAACTAATATATGAATGGTAAGAGGATTGAATAATACGTATTGCAGGGAATTTAAAATTCTATAACTATATTCATACCAATTATTGGCTTCAAAGCTTTAACCCCTTAACCGGTTGGCCCGTACGTCATACATACATCGATTTATCAAATTTTGATAGCTATAAATAAAAAATAAATCATTCATAACAATTATAATTCAATAGTAAAATGACTTCGAATACGTAGATAAGCCAAGTATTCCATGGATTTCCATTTGAATCAAAATAACAAAATATTCTCAAAATAGGTGTCATTTTTTTAGATACTAAAGAAAATAAACCAGTTAAGGGGTTAATAGTAAGTAATGGTTTACAATAAAGATTAATTATTCATTGAAAACTATTAAAATCAATTTCACTAAAATGTAGTAAATTAAGTCGATGGCATATTTGTACTATTTTTTATATTATTATAAGTTATATATTTTCTGAAATTCGTTTTGATCGTGATTAAATATAAATTTAATAACTTTATAAATATATTATCTATATTGTACGATCTTGAATTCTGTAAAAATAGTTTTTCTGTTAATATAATTACTACTTTTACCATAATCATATTTAGACATGAGAAATTATATACGCATCTTGAAATAAGATGTGATTATGAATATTAACGGTTAAAATATAAAATTTTATTTGGTTAAAGTGAAGATTAGTTTGCCCCCCCCCCCCCGAGTTTCTCGCAGTATGGCAACCCAACGAAACTCTCTGCTAGCAATCCTAATGCCGTTTTGTTTAATGTTTTTAACGCTGGTTGAATTGAACATAAACTAGGACTATTTAAAGAGAAATGTTAAACTAAAAGTAATAAAAAATATCGATGAAAGATTTTAATTTTGTTCTTTGTTATAATTAAAAGCTTTTTTTACAACTATTAAGACACTGCAATTTTATTTTTAATGTGAACACGAATTAACGAACTTTATTCTTTTGCAATTTTTAATTTTCAGTATGGGCTTTAAAAAAATCCTCTGAATTCGTATTTTACAAAATCGTCTGCGTTCTTACTTTAAAAGTCAGATACAATGGAATTCGTCACAGTTCTGGTAATTCTTTTGTTCTAACCTTTGGTTTCCTTGATAATTTATGTCGGTAATCGAACAAGAATATTGGAACGAGAGACAGTATTTCGAATAAGCAAATGGATGAAGGGTGATAGGAATATATACATTTTTTACGAACTGATGAATTTAGGAAATAATGCTTTGAAATTTTGTATGAAGGACGGTTTGATTGCTTCTTCCTCTGCACTTTCTCTTCATTTTGTTACGCACTGTTTCTGTTATACACATAGTCCTTATGTTCAACGTGCTAGCGAAGCTACTAGGTTTTTGCTCCCGTGGCTAGCGAAGCCGTAGGATGTTTTTTCAAGCTAAAAAAATTATGCCCGGTTCCTTCAAAAGATGCCTGAGACATCGCTATACTCTAACTTTTGCCCTGCGCCCAAAAGATCGGGGCAGCCGATCTAGAAAAAAAAATTACTTATCGGTAAAAAAATCGCAATTATATTACGAAAAGGGGTAACTGCAACTATTCCACAAAAGTGTTTGTTTTATTTGTCCGCCATCTTTATTGGAGACTTGGCGTCAATCAATATTCAATCAATAGAGAAGTAAACTGACAATATTTAGAATGTGAGCCCTTCCGATAATTTCAACCCACTTTTGACAAGCAATTTTTAAATTGTTATTTTTATTCGAGTACAATAAATGTATATAAAATCAAAGAAGTGATTTTATTGAAAAAATTATTGAATATTAGCAACTGAAAATAGGGTAATTTTAATACATTTTAAGCCCATTTACATATTTTAATACATGTTACATTTAAAATTGTATTCATCATAATGAAAATCATCAAAAAATCAATTGCAAAAATGATGCATACAATTTTATAAAGTGAGTCACACTTCCTTCTAAATACCTAAGGTAAAACTTCTGAAATTAAGAGAAATTTTCAAATTAATTACGAAACAGCTTGCAGCTAACTGAACTTTCCAGACTTTGCTCAGAGAATTAATTACACTTTTTAATATTCCATCACACGCAAGACAGCGTCTTATACCCAATGTTAATTTCAGTGCAAATATTTTTTTTATTCTTAAAATAATATATGCGCGTTTTTTCCAATTAAAAATGAAGCATTTTTGAAAACAGGAATTTTTAATTATTTCACGGAAATTTTATATTGTTCTTAAGCCTAATTAGGCCTTCGTTTATAGTTTGAGGAAATTTCAACTCTTTGAATCCTTTCTTTTAAATCAGTGAAATTTTTCGTTGAAATTTACTTTGATGTACACAACTTAAAGTGTAAATAAATAATAACATATGAATTATGATTGTTGACTGATTTTTTCAAAATGCTTTCTAGAATTTTATTATTAATTAACCAATTTCTGGAATATAAAGCTCAGAATCCAACAATTCTGAAATTTAAATATACTATTAGAATTCGTTGAAAACTATGAATAATTAGCGATATATAGTATTAAGTATTTATTTTTGGGGCCTATATGATTTTATTTTGGGGCCTTATTTTAGCGACTAAAATATGATTACTTCTGTTATTTTCGCTCATTGTAATGACTTTCTTTTAAAACTGTATTAGTAAAGCATAAAAATTTGTCTTCTGAAAGTTTTTTTGTGTGTGATATTTCACCTTAACTGGCTGGAGATGTTATATGATTCCGTAAAAATTCTCAAGTCTTATTCTTCGGAATACGTTTAATTATAAACTCCCCCGCCGTTTTTTCTATTAAAAGTAAATTCAGTATAATTAATCAATATCAAACTGTCTTAACTGGTACTGACTTACTATACCGTCTTCGCCAACGATTTAGTAACTTTTTGGCGGCGGATTGAAATTTGGCGATAAAGATCAACAAATTACACCATTGCCGGATTGTCATAATTGGCGTTTTAGCAGCTCATTGGCGGCGGCTTCAAATTTGGCGATAAAGTTGGACGGTATAATAAGTACCTCTTAACTCAAGTTGCATTTGCAATTAAAAATAATTACTTTCTGCGAAATTAAAATTACATTGAAATAAAGTATACGTGATAAGCAAACTATCAAGTTTTATGGAACCGGGGTTTGTTTGTTTCGGTTAGAAAGCTGCTTATTATAATTATATGCAAGTAAAAACATGCCTTATTAAAAAATGAAAAAAGAATTTCATTTCTTGCCTTATGAAAAAAAAGGAAATTTCATGCTTCGCCTTATGAAATGAAAATCGAATTTCATGAAATGCCATGCCTTGTCTCATGAAATGAAAATGAAATTTCATGCCTTAATAAAAAAAAACTAGGTATGAAATTTCTAATTTAATATTTGATTTCTATATATCTGATTACGTGCAGTAATATAATATTTCAATGTGTTGCCGATAAAATGAATAATTTAAAGTTTAAGAAGAATAAGAGTTTTTTAAAAAAATGATATTTATCAAAGTATTGTTAGTTTCTGATTTAAATACATTAAGAATGCTCCAGTTTATTTTAAGTTTTGAGCAAATTGCGTAAAATATATGAAAATATCTCGAAAAGAATTAATATAAAATTATAATGATTAATGTGCATTTCAATTCAAATTAATGTGTTGTTCCAATTTCAAAATTATAATGATTATGAGGATTTTTACAAGTGAGGATTCAATGATGAAGAATGAATTTATATAATATAAAGATGGACAATTGTTGTTCAAAGAAATGTTCCTCCTTATGCTTGATAGATAGATTTGCTGATGAAACTTTGATGCAAAAGTTCCAGTTTTGGTTTTTTCAGATAATCATGTCTTTTCGAATTCCGGTGGCATCCTTCTCAGCTGATATCTCTCACCTACTTAACTCTGCTGAACTCTACTGGCTATCATCGGAAGAATAGAGAATCCCTTTCTCGTGGAGTTAATTTACCACATAAATGATATCATAAATAATAAATTCTGATTATGAAATTATCACCCAGATAGGACTGAGTCGTACTTCAATTACCTCTGGCGATTCCTGAAGACTTTCATTTTCAGTCTGCATTTGCGAGTGTATTTACATGGAATATACTATACAGATTTAAATTACATTCATTTTTAATAATATTTAAACTTATGATAAGACCTCAATATTAGGCAGCACTTATGATTCTCCTGACAGATCCAGAGCCACGTTGATCTAAAATAAACTAACTTCTAAACCGGAAAGTTCTTTGTTGAAAATCTATTTCGGTTGAAAGGAAAGAAAATGGCTTGAAGCAATCTAAATAGGTCAGGAGGAAGGAATATATCTTTACAAGTGGAATGGAGTGGATATTTGTAAAGGTTTGTGGTTCAATAGCATGGATATTTGTAAACTCCTGGCCATTTGTCAACCGTTGGGAATTACGAAGTTTGTTTCAAAACATCCCATTTATCGTTTCAGAGCAGAATTCAATATTGCAAGCCCATTTCAACCGTAGAACCAAGACTACATGATTTAATGCACGTATAATCTGGTTGGGAAGGGGAAGGGATACATTTCCAGTTCATGTGGTGAGGATTGAAAAGTTCCCCGTTCAATCATTATCCTTGTCATTTGCGCTCAGTAGGAAATTACAACATCTATCTCAACCGATGTATTTCCTCAAAGTGGAATGCATATAAAATTAAATTAACTTGGTTAAATTCGGATTTTAATAATATTTATTCTATGGGAAACGCATGTCTCTCGAATTTAAAAAAAGGATTTATTTTAAAAATAGCACTATTTAAAATAAAAATAAGATAAAATTGAATTTTTTATTAAAACTATAATATACAATATTATGGGTCTTAAACAGTGTCAGAAATATATTACATTAAAAACAATTTAGGACATATAAAATTATTTGAAAAAGATCTTCAATAACATGAAGATTTCTTCTCAGAAAATAAGGAACAAATTCAAATGAAATCTGCAATGCATATTTCAATGTATCATGTCAGAACATCATTTCTTGAACAGCCAAGCATCTCGTGCTCGTACAAGTTAAATTATATTTTTATTCATTTTAATCGTTTCATTGAATGAGTCACTTTAGTATTGCAAACGATCCAAAAGACTCACATTGATTGCTTAAAAACATATCCCATTTCCTATTTATTTCTTTTCATATAATCAAGTGCTCAAAATGACATTTTTCTAGGTTGCATTTGCTGTAGTGATATTTTTATATTTTTTAATCAGAGCTTTTGTAAATGGGATGGCAACTTGTTATTAAAAGCTGATTTTTTGAGATGCTCGTGCAGATAATAAAATTTCAATTTTTGCCTACGGATTTTTGATGACGTCAGAAAGCCTTATTCACAAAACATTATGTTTTGGCATGATAAAAAAACGACAGAGAAAAATTAATCTGATAATTAATTTAGTAATCTAAATAACTCAGACTCTCCTGTTCAATTTCTGAAAATTAGTGTTAACTTTGATAACATCTTTTTTGAATTAGATTCCTGTATTAAAGGTTTCAGAATTACTTATTGATATGATAATATTCAGTTAATATTTCTAAAATAAACACGGGATCCAAGAAATTCCCCTTTATATAATCGCTAGCCATTTTTGGGGTCAATTAGTTTGCCTGAAATATTTTTGTGTTTATTATAGATAAAATAATGCGCATTTTGAAGCTTACGATTATTTCAACAAAGTCCTTTTAAACATGCGGTTGACACAGATGCTTAAAACTATGTTAATATAATTTCATTTATTATATCTGGTATTTTATACATGAAAATTCTGAGCGCAGTAAAGTGTATGGCATAGTGACGTTTTATCTTATATAGCTGGTTAATTTATTACAAATTTCAATCTATCTCTTAATGTAAATATATTTTATTCTCTAGTTTCTCTCATAAATTGAGCAGAAAATTAATACCTTTTAAACAAAAGGAATAAAAAACATTCTCTTAAATATTTGATAAAACGAAGCTAATCCAATTTCATTAATAGAATGGAATCGACTGTTTAAAATTATGTAAAAAATGAAATTAAAAAAAATTAATTCAATTTTTGTCATTTAGAGAATTATTTAAATTTTAAAAGGGTGCAAAAAATTTTCTGCACTGATATTTTCGGTAGTTATAATGAAAATCTCCTAAAAAAAAGCTGAATATTCATTACTTAAAAGTTTTAAAACTCTTTTCTTGATGAATGATTTTATAATGTATAGCTCGACAACATTAAGTGTTGCCAATTTCAGAAGCACACAGTCAAAAATTTTGGGCAAAGCAAGCATTAATATACATACTTCTTTTATTATCAAATATCTAGAAGACCGATATTCTCTCGGCAGTTTCTTTTTCTTTTGCAAAATATTGTTTTATTTAGAAAATATTTAGTTTTGAATTGCATACTGGATTAGATATGCATATTTTTCAATTTCACCTACATGTAAACTAGCCATTTAATAAAAAAAATCATGAAAGCATTTAGTTTAGCATGTTATTCAATATAATCTGCAAATTTAAAGTATTAATTTTACAGCTCTTATCTAAAATTATATATATATTTGAACTTGTACTCTGTTTTATTATGATGAAATCAGGTGTGAGATGGAGCTATATTACATCTTCAAAATATATACAGATAGAAAAGGCTCTCTAATAGTTATATTTTTTTTTGCATAAAATCGCGGTATTTTTTAAAAAGAAAGGCACCTTTGTAGACTAACAACAAGAAAAAAATTAAATGCATATAAGAAAAAAATGAAGCAAAAAAACGCGACTCAAACCTTACTTTGTTCTGACCTTTGCATACCTATTACCCCACTTAGAAGTGGATGTTGAATGTATTTAATCAATTTTTACAATTATTAGATTTGTTGTGTGTAAAATAGTATTTTTGCAGGAAATTTGCCTATATAGATAAATTTAAAATCGTGAAGCCTAAGTAATATAAAATTAAATCAAAATATTTCTAGCCACTTGCGAGATGCACGAACTACAGTTACATATGCAAGAATTGCTCGTTTAAAGTTTAAAGGCAAATTTGGCGAGAAAAGGATTAGTACTTCTGATAAATTGACCAGCAAATGTCATATTTATTGCATGTTTTCTTTTTTTTTCAATTCCTACTGCAAGTTCACACTCTCCCTATATATATATATATATATATATGTAATATAAATTTGGTTTAAGCTTTCAATCGTTAATAAAATACTTTTTTTCCAACCACTCAATCACAAATACATTTTTTTAACTTAGAGGTTTCCATTTGATGTGAATACAGCTTTTTCAAATATTAATTCATTAGTTTTTAATGCTTTAAATAGAGTTTTAGTAGATTGTAAGAAAAATTGAAATCAACAGGCAGTAGCTTAATCGGCAAAACGCTGGAATTTCAGTAACTTTAACGGAGAAGGTGAAGAATGCGAGTTCAATTCTTAGGAAAATAATGTTTTTTATCAATTACTTATATTAATTGCAATTATTCAATAAAAAGTAACCAAAATAAAATAATTCTTTGTTGTCCTAAATATGAATTGACTTCATTTTTTTATATTATTTATTTTTCAAACAACTTGCATCAGAATCATATTATGAAAAGAAAATTTCCTCTTTAACCCTATCTGAAAATTTATATTTAAACAAATCATATTAAAATGGGTTTTTCCCTTCATCTATCGCATTTACCCATTTAATCCAGATATTATCTCCCATAACTATATTCTTGTGCAACCAAAACACATTCCACTTCTCTTTCCCACTAGTTACTTCCAGGTAATCCAGCAAAAGCCACGATCGTGCTTCCTTAACCATGAGTAATGCACTTCTGTACCGCAGTACTCTTAGCTCTCGTCATGTGAGGAGAGATATCAGAGGGCTTATCGGCCCGTGAGTAAGCCCTCTTCGTGAGGATCAAGCTTTATTGGATGTCTGTGGTGGCATAAGGTAAGACCCCGGTAAAGTGTTTTATGCACTTATCTCGACCAGCCTAACTTTGCGGGTAATTGGAATGGCGGAGGAAGCACGTACTTATTATTTCGATCATTTGAAATGGAAATGGCGATATCACTTGGCGAAATCTGCAGCCATAGACATTCATTCATTTATGAAATAAAGTCTAATAATTTTGTTTTTTATAGATGTGATTTTACTTCGGCAGACACATAGATAAATAAATATTTAATAAAAATTTTCAGTTTTTAAATATAATTTTTGAAATCTAGTATAGAGATAAAATATGTAGTATATACGAATATAAAATATTTAGTAATCGGTAAAACGCTGGTATTGGTATCTTTAACGGAGAGGGTGAAGAAAGCAAGTTTAATTCTTGGGAAAATCAATTTTTTAAAATCATCTATTTATATTAATTGCAATTATTTAATAAAAAGTAAGCAAAATAAAAAAAACGTATTGTTGTCCTAAATAGGAATTGACTTTAATTTCTTTTTTTTAAAAATATTAATTGTTCTTTTTCAAACAACTTGCATCAGAGTAATTTTATGGAAAGGAAATTTCCTTTTCATTTCCCTATCCAAAAATTGATCTATATTTGACGCGCTCGCGCGCGCGCGCGCGCACACACACACACACACACACACAGTATATACGTATGTAAAATAAGTAGTATTATGCGTAGTATAGAGAAAGTATAATAATCGTACAAAAAAAATCGAACTCGAAATATTGATGAATATCTTGATTTTAGACTTCCCCGGGTACGAAAAACCCATTTCAGGAAAATGCCCAACTGTCTGTCTGTCTATAAGAAATACAACTCATAAATGGTTTGAGCTACATGTTTGAAATTTGATCTGGTTTTTATACTAAATTTTGAAGATTTGCATCAAATTTTAGTAAAAATATGTTAAAAAGAAATCCATCTGACTGGCTGATTGAAAATAATTTGACATAATCTTTTCAAAACGAAGAGAGCTAGATAGATAAGATTTAGTACTCAGATTTAATATTTATAATCTAAATACTTAAAATATTTTAAATTAAATATGATAAACTATTGATATACTGTCGGTTTTTACTTTCCGAAACATGTAACTGCGACAATTAAAAAACGAATTGACTTAAATATTTCAAATCTGATATGTAATTTTGTAAACACAAATTGCAGGTTTATATCAAGTTTCTAGATCAATCGGTTGAGAAAAGTGTCTAAAACACAAATTTGATTTTTGATATTATTAACTCACGTCAGGAATTAATCGCCAAATAACTCGCCAAGGATGCAAATGTAGATTCATCAAAAATGTTAAGTTCACGCCAAAAGTAATAATTCGTAACTGTTGTATACGAATGCCAGGTAAGGTGTTTTCTGGCACGGCAAGTTAATTAGAATATATTAGAAAATTATAGGGATACTATTCCCGCTCATTTATATTTTTTTAGGTTAAAAATTCTATTTGATAAAAATTTCTAATTGTAATGAATTGGTGTACTTATGTATTATACCGTCCAACTTTATCACTAAATTGGAAGTCATCACCAATGAGTTGCAAAATCGCCAATTATGGCAATCCGGAAATGGTATAATCCGTTGATTTTTATCGCCAAATTTAAATCCGTCGCCAATGAGTAAGTAAACTGTTGGGGATCGCTGACGAAGACGGTATAATACCCAAGTACCTGCATTTGCTATTATGAAGTTATATTAAAATTTTTAAACTGATAAATCTTTATTTGTTTAATGATGTAAAAAGTAGAAAGGAAAACAATTCAAAACATAATTTTAAACTTTCTTTGTGACTTATAACATTCTTCAATCACAAAGAAGTTGAACTATAACATTCTACGGAAAAACATTTATTATAAAAACCGATAAAATCTTGAATTATGATAAAATGAATATTCGCATTTTTCCATTTATAAGGTATTATTAATTTTTATGTTATGCATGATCAATCTTATACTTTGTTTTCAGCCATACCTAAGATAAAGTCTGCAATATGCATGATAAGTATGAACAAACATACGTAGTTACAATAGCATAATGCAGAGCTGTTTTTCTTTCTGAAACGCATTTCTGGACTCTCACTTTATTTGTAGGAATTTGTCTCAAAATATAATTTATTATTTACATAAAGAATTTATAAATAAAAATATTCATTTTGTTGATTAAATAAAGCTAGCAAAATCCAACATTTTCTAAGATTCCATTTGATATAAATTAAAGAAAAATGGAGAATAAAATTACTTTTACTACAGATCCAAATCAATCCGATGAGGAAATATATATATTTTTAATTCAGTAAACATGTAAACATTTCTCAAAGGAAGTACTGGTCCTTTTTCTAGATCTTTTCAGAAATAGATTTCTTTTTTTTCCGTGTTCCTTTCAATAATATTTTTGTTTTGTTATCTACATCATCAACCCTATCAATTAGCGTAAATATTCTGAAAATGGGTGTTTCATTAATAGAACATGAAAAGTGTTTCATCTTAATTTCCTAAAAATTTAGCAACTAATGTAAGAATCGTGTCGATTTTTAAAAAAACTTGATCCTTCATTCTTCAAATGTAATGTTTTTAATATGTGAAAAGTAGTGGTTGATGTAATTGTAGAGTTTTAATTAAATTCCACTGTTATCTGTCCTCTTAGCTTTACTTTTTAAATAAGGTTTCATTTTTTACATGTTTAAGTTTCTTATTTTTTTCTCATATCGCTATGCAAAGAAAGACTTAGAGGTTTGTATATAACGCAAAAATGGACGTAAGTAAGGTTAAAAAAAACGGTGTAAAAGATATTTTTGAAATTTTTGAGCAACATATTGCTGCATATTTTTTTGTGATAAAAATGTTTTTTAAAAGTTACAAATTTACATAATTTCATATAGTATGTAAATGTAATAAATTTTATATAAAGTTAATGTTTAATGGTGAAGTTAAGAAACATTGATGAAAAATAGTTATGTAAGTTTATGTGGTAATTGAGACTCAGAAATTAAGCCTGATAAAGAATGTTGTACATCAAAATTATTTTAGGAAGACTGTATTGTTAATTCTATAATAAATTGATCCAATTCCTTTGCTGCGGAGTTTATTCACGAAACAAAAAACGAAAGCAAGATTTCAGATTAAAAAAATATTTCACTGCTAGCCAATCTCCAGTATTGAAAGCATTGACAATATTCAAACTAGGAAAAGTAGTCAAAAGCGACTTAATAGACTCCGAGAAGGAGAAAAATGCATTCAAATTGTTAAAAATGAAAGCTATGAAGAAACAGTAAATAATGATTAAGTTAAAAATAATAAAAACTGTTCCAACAAAACTTAAAATAACACACCTCTAACTGAATATTTGAAGAAACCTTGCTGCACAGTTCCACGTACAAACAACTATGTGACTGATGGCAATCCAAATGACCCAAAGGAATTCTTTATTCACAAGAAGAATCGTGTGATAATTCCCTACATTCCAACACTATTTTCCACTGGATTACTCCTTTTATTAACCCTGAGGCTTTAGTTGCAGGTTGCAGTTACTAATCAAATTCCTATGTCTTAACACAATGACTATAAAATAATTCCTGGAAATTACGAATGTATTTTACCTCAACATGAAATCAATTATATCCCACAGAATACAAAACAAAAGTAGAAAGACCGTCCTTTTCTAATTCGTTGACACATATGACTAATCCACCAGATGGCGTAATTCTATAATAAATAAAAACGTTTAACAAGGAAGGTACGAGTAACGATTCTGTTTTTATGATAATTTTACCGTCTACTGGTATGTTTTTGCTTTTTGTTTCTACTTTTTAAAATAAATTATTGTTTTTCTTCTATAGCTAACTATTGTGGGTTTTTATTTGTTTCTGTTATTTTCATTACTTCTATATTTGTAAAATATGGTACTTCTTTTAGGCTTTAATGTCGGGGATTTTTCGGGTCACAAATGGGTTTATATTCAGACAGTAGTCAAACTCTTTACAAAAAACCCCCCTTTTTTGGAATCCCTGCCTGATGGTAAACCTTGAGATGTATTCGGGCATGATTTCTTTTTCTTCTTTGATTTACTTGATAATTTTCTACTTTCGTTTAGATCTACTTTTGTTTTATTCATCCTTGTTTTAGCTTTAGCAGCATAAGCGCTCTCTTAAATGCATGTGTATTTTAATATTATAGTTAGCTGTTTCGTTATCTGAATAGTTTTTAAATTTGTAATTTTTTTAATGTTGTTAATTCTTATAAAACTGCTTACTTTCACAGAATACAAATATATCAGTTAGTCAGTGTTTCAGATGTTTGGAATATATCTGACGGAAACTGTTTGATATCAATGGATGAAAATTCATTAAGGATAAACTATCATTTTCTTTGAAAACTTGATACTGCTTTATACAGTGTATATACCTAAAACGTCCAATAAATTCAGTATATATACCTAAAATTCAGTATATATACCTGAAACGTCCAATAAATTCAGTATATATACCTAAAATTCAGTATATATACCTGAAACGTCCAATAAATTCTGTATATATACCTGAAACGTCCAATAAATTCAGCATTAAATTTTATTGATGTGCAGTCAAAATATTGGCTGAGCGTATTATTTCTCTTCTTAATAATTGGAAACTAATGTTTAATATTCCATTGAAAATTTATTAATAAGGCACAATGTTTGAATTATTTCGTTTTTAATTAAATAATTCTTAATAATTTTATACTGTTTTTATCCAAGAGCTAAAAATTAACCTGCCTAAAAAAGTGATAATAGAAATTAAATTATAAATATTAAATATATCTACATTAATAAAATGTTTTTTTAAAAAAAAATAGTGTAATTTCCTTGGGAGCATAATGCTGTTAAGAAAATGAATAAGACAAATCTGAATCAACCGTAAAGTTCTAATTATATCCTGGAATAATTTACATTTTAAAAATGTCATGAAATTGCCTGAAAAAAGCGAATTCAGTCACGTATATAATATATATCATATTCTTAATTGATTTTATACCTATTACTTACCGTGCTAAGATATTTATTTTTAATAAACTATTTCCTGAATGAAAATACACTATTTACGCTTATTTTAAGCTCCATTAGTAGTTAATTGTTTTATTTCATTAATTGACAAAATTCATTAATGAACCTCAGAAATAGATATTTTAAGTTGTCTTAATATTTAGTTATATTTTATTAAAAACCGAAAAAGAGAAAAATAAGTATAAAATGAAGTTCTCCATTTAACAGCTTTTAATAAAAATGTGTTTTAAACTATGGTATTTATTAAGTTCATTATTTCTAAATTTCCCATTGCTTGAACTGTTCAAGTGTAAAATAAAATATACATTTTCTCTATATATTGCATCTATAAAATATACATTTTCTATATATATTACATCTATAAAATATACATTTTCTATATACATTACACCTATAAAATATACATTTTCCAATGTCTCTTCATTGCTGTGTACTAACTGACACAAAACCTTTTTCCTACTCTTAGAATCATTGCTGAAGGTTAAAAGGGTCTCCTTCAGCAGAAACGGTTTTTCACAATGGTCCTTTCAAGGAGACTGTCCACTCACAATGCAGAAGACCCTTTTTCTTTCTTTTTCATTGCAGTTTCTTTCTTTGCTGTTTCATCAAAACGTGTTTTATCTTTTACCGTTAAAGCGATCCTTTCGCACCTTTACTAGGGTACTTGGAAACAAACCTGAAGAACTTTTTCCAACCAAGTCTTTTCAACTGCTCCGCAGAAGAAAATAAATTCGCCTATTTAAAAGATAAATTTTCGTTGAAAAGACTATTTGAATCTGGAAGCTCTTCAAGATTTTCTTGATTTTAATTTTTTAAGAATCAGAAAATGTTTCTGGAACTTCATACGCATTAAAATTTATTTGAATTAAATTTTAAATTTATTGGTAAGTTAATTAAATAAATTTGATAAATTTAAAGGATTGCGATATGGTTGTTTTACAGTATTTGAAAGTTAAAAATTACTTGCACGAATTTTTATCATGTCAGAACATGATATTGTTTTGGGAATGAGATTTTCTGGCGTCAACAAAAATCTTTAGGCGAAAAATAAAAATTTCATTATCCACACGAGCATCTCAAAAAAAATGTCATCTTTTAATAACGCGTTGCCAATGCCAGATTTCAGTGATTCAGCAAATAAAACATATTTTTTTTTTAGTTTACCTGTAAATATGATCTGATAACTTCTTATATAAATTTTACAATAATTGTTTTTTAGTAATTATTTTACTTCCAAAAAATTATAATTTAAAGAGACCGTTAATTGCATATATAAGGAAAATTTTACTTTATGTATTTAAATTTTGATTCTACGACTGAGTATATAATAACCTACTATATAAAAAACGATTTTTTTGTAATGGTATATTAAAATATTTTTTCGATTAGGAAAAACTAAGGAAAACTGAATAATTTAGTTCTATATACAATTTTAACGTGATTTATAAATTAATTTTCTTAAAAAATAACAAATCAAGGCCCATTATTTAACGTAAGACAAGAGACTAAAACATATAGGTTTCTATTTTATCGAAAAAATATTATGAGAACTTATTCCAACCAACATGACTGAATACAAAGATAGATTAATTTATTACTTCAAATTTGTTACAAGATACTCTCAATCAAATTATTCCCTTTTGAAAGTAATTAGGGGTAATTAAATTGAATTCCTTTTCATTATTTTTAATTTTTTTCACAATCGATGATAAAATTAATTAAATGAACATTCTTTAATACATTTTTCTGATAAGAATCTTCATTTCATTTTAATTTCATCGCAAACATTCAAGTTCCTAAAGCTGGATATGCTAATAATCTCGTGTGCAAGAGGATGAAATATTTTTTAAGTTGTGTCACAGCTTTTTTCTAACTCTAGTGTATCTGAATTTTATTAGAAACCGAAATTGCCAAAGCCTTTAATTAAATTTTCCGGATAGTCAAGTGCTTCCGATAAATTTTAAATCAAGACTCTTATAATTGGTTTCTTACAACTTAAGACTGTTTTTCTCTTGGAAAGAAAATTTCATTCTTAACATTTTTCTATAATTTATGAAACGCCACTCAATTATTTCTGATTATACATTCGAAATGATGAATAAATTATTTTTTTGTAATAAAACAAATTGTCCTCCTGCTGAAGTATTTCCTTTTTATGTTATATGATATCTTTTCTCTGATTTAAATTTTATTTTTGGTTATATTGCAAAATATCTTATTTTTCATGTTATCTTGATTTTCCTCAGATGTATTAAAGTGATAAGGCAAGATTCTTTTCTTAATTTTACTTTTCTCTATATTTTTTGATATATTTTTCCATTATTGCTGCCGTAAAGCAGTATGGCTTCTATTATTCTCTTTTTTTGTTATATATAAAAATATTCCCTGTACTTCGAATTTCTTTTTTCTTTTATATTTCCTAGAATTATTATGTTTTCCTTTTGTCTTCTCATTAACAAGGATACAATTTATTTAGAATTAAAAGTAAAATCACTTACATTTAATGTTTTTGAATGTTTCGATTTATATTTGTGCAAACCAAGCTATATTATATTTTATCAAAAATATATTTTTAAATATTTTTTTTCTAATTAGATATGGTTAAATATTTGCCTTTGGGAATAAACTAATTATTCGGATATATTGGATCTTCAATTTAAGTTAAATCTGTTCTGCTTTATTTGTTATTGTAATTTCTTCAACGTGTTAAAGTTTCATATTGTGGCAGGTATTTAAGCCATATAAACCATATCAATAATTCAGTTGAAAGTTAATTGAGCAATTCCACTTTATATACTATATGTGCATTATGGGCTTAATTAAAACGTAGAGAATTTAATTAATACGTTATTGAAAAATATTAACATTATTGTACATTAATATAACTTAAACATTATTTTACATTAATATAATTGTTATAAACATTTTACATTGATATAATTGTTATAAACATTTTACATTGATATAATTGTTATAAACATTATTTTACATTATTATAATTGTTATAAACATTATTTTACGTTAATATAATTGTTATAAACATTATTGTACGTTAATAGAATTGTTATAAACATTATTGTACGTTAATAGAATTAATATAAACATCATTGTACGTAAATAGAATTGATATAATTATCATTTTACGTTAATAGAATTGATATAAACATCATTATACATTGATATGAACATTATAGCATATTACACTATTGCACATTAATATGATATAAGCATTATTGCACATTACTATAATTGATATAAGCATTATTGCACATTACTATGATTGATATAAGCATTACTGTACATTAATTGATATTACCATTATTGAGATGTATTTCATAATAGATAATATCTGGGTCTTACTATTTCGTAGAACTGTTTTGATCTACGTCTATAATATCTACGCACTGCCTTAGTCAACAACTTGCCAAAAAAAGCATTGATATAGAGAGTTCGATATTTGTAAAATCTTAAGTAAGCTCTTTTCGGTTTCCAGCTAGTACCAATTGATGGAAAGTGCCATTAATATCTCGGGTTATTGTTAATTTAAAGATAAAAGTGGTTTAGAATAATGTTTCTGGTAATATGGACGTGATCCATAACTGTTGCTTCCGTCTTTCTTTGAAGAACAGCAAATCTTATTTCTCCAACAAAATGCCCCTCACGTGCTACATGCTAATAAAAATTAAAAGACCAGCAAATGCAATTATTCAATTCCTACTTGTAGCTCACACTCTCCCTATATATATATATATATATATATATATATA